>CM042330.1:28491012-28586012 GCA_023566125.1 Zingel zingel
AGTGTGCCTGTGCTGTCTCTGAGTCATCTGCTCTGCTCTGTTCTCCACCGTCCTAATGTATTCCATTTGCAGATTACTTCACTGAATCAATCAAGCCCAACCAGAGCCATTAGTCTGCCAAGCCAGCCCATTTCTCTCTTTTTTTCCTTTTTTCTTTTTTTGGAGGTTATGAGAAACGAAGAGAGAGAGGTTGCGTAGCGGCCCTGAGATAATGAAACGTATCTGGAATGTGTGACCCTGGCCAGTAGTGTAACTAGATCTGGTGGTAAGGAGGGAGAGGAGGTGTGTGTGTGTGTGTGTGTGTGTGTGTGTGTGTGTGTGTGTGTGTGTGTGTGTGTGTGTGTGTGTGTGTGTGTGTGTGTGTGTGTTTGGGGGGGGGGGGGGGCAGAGTTCATCCCTCAGTCACACACTCTCCCTGACCCACTCTTCTCTGTCATTCTCAGACCTCACCAACCGCCTTGGCAGGCTTCCTTATTCTCAGGCCTCCAGATGCTAAACACAATATACAGAGAGAAAGCTCACTCACTCACAGACTGGCTTGCACACATGCTCGCACATCCTCTGTGGCGAGATATTAGCTGAGGAAGAGAGAGTAAGAAAGGGGGGGGGGGGGGATAAGAGGAAAGGAAGGGGAAACAAATGGCTGCATCTCAAGGGCTGCCATGGTTACGGTGATCCACGTGGTTGACACATTAGAGCCGACACAGTCCCTCCCCCGTTTCGCTCTCTCTCTCTTTCTCTCTCCCTCTCTCTCGGTGGCCTCCCTGCGTGCCTGGCAGGGTCACGGTGCAGTCAGCTACTACAAAAGAAGCAGCCCGTCATTGTTACAGGAAACGCAGACACACCGAAGCCCCGTTCCTTTCCTGCCCCCCTCCCCCTTGCTCCTGCTCCACCGCCACTTTAATTACACACTCCGCCTCTTTATGCACTGACAGGACTGAGAGACACGCACGCTGTCACACAGAGTGGACAAACACCAAACAGCTACATCTTGGAACTCCTTTTGCTGCCCCCCCGAGTCCCCTGATCGTTTCTGTTTACGTGTGCCGGTGACCTCGTCAGCGAGAACACTGCGGCGCTGCTCAATCGAGGCAAAGTGGGCTTTTGATATCGAAAATGGGGTCATGGGAAAAGCAATCTCTTCCCTTGAAAGCGTTTAGATCAAGTGAAATCTTTTCAGCACGGTTTCTTAAAGGGGGGGGGGGGGGGGGGTTCTCTTCTCTTTCTCAGCCTCAGTCAGCCTTCTGAACGTGCTGACTTGACTCAACTGAGCCCAGAAGCATAATTATCCCGAGAACATTATCGAAAGCACTTCATTCCGCACGCACAGATGACAGAAAGGCCGCAGGCGCTCAGACAAACCCAAAATGAAGGCCGTCTGGTCTATGAAGCCACCTGTTAACGACCCCTGTGAAGCAGCGCCGTGCACCAGCACAGGCGCCGGACAAGACAACGGACAGGTGGGTGTTGCCAGCGCCCCGGCCACCTGCCCGGAGGGGTCCCACCTGAAACCTAGGGGCCGTCGCGAGCTACGTGGAGCGTCCGGGGAAGTCCACCGATGGCTTGGAGAGAGGAAGCTCCAGCCCCAGCTCGAGGTTTTGCAGGGCTGAGCTCCAACCATAAGGGGGCACTCCCATCCCACTATAAGGGAAGAACTGGAGAAAAGGAGGAGAAGCGAGGCAGGGCCCCCTGCCTCATACAGCAGCAGCCATTACAGGGCTTCACATACAGCACAGGCTGACGAGAAACTCTCTATACACAGTTGGGAGCCACCTATAGGTGCACCATGCAACTCTGACCCAATCCACACAAGGCTGTAGACATGAGGCGTTGAGCAGACGGCTCCAAAACAACTCAGCGGATGACACTGTCTGAGTTCCGTTATCTCATTTCTCCAAGAGGTAGGCAAAGTTAACAACAAGCATGGATAGTAAACATGCCAGTAGGGTGACACAATGCTCCGGGGGCCTGGGAGCACCCTGCTGGGGTTACATATCTCGTCTGGAGTATCAGTGCCACAGACACAATGTCTACTACCTCCACAGAGCTACCTCCAGCTCCCCAGAGATTACCATTACACTGCTACTTCATCACCGGCAGCCACCACGTGGGAAGGATAAGAAAAGAAGGAAAAAAAAAAAAAAGTTCAAGACGAAAGAGTGAACCAGCATAATTCAGAAACAGAGTCTCGTACTGCTAAAGCATAACAAAAATACAATTCATTTGACACTGATCAATACCGTTCTGCTTAACAGTCCTGTTTGATACAGGCTTGCAGTCAAAAAATAAAATAAAAGGCCAACTATGAATCTTAATCAATACGTAGGGAGTGCTTTCTTTAAACGCTCCACATTTGCCTAATTGAGCTTCTCTGTGGGGGTAACAAAAACAAAACAAAAAAAAGGGGGGGGGGGGGGGGTGATGTGCAAGGCACACAAACACTGCAGCAGTCTGTGTGTAGCTAACACAGAGTAGATGAGGGGAGGTGGTGAAGGGTGAGGAGGGTGAGGAGGGGCGGCGGCCTGATTGCTGTGAATAATGGGGAGATGGTGTGTGCGTGAGGGGGGTGGGGGGGGGGGGGGGGGCTTTTATAGCAATCACAATAGTAGCAGGGAGTCCCAGGGCAGCGCACAGATGCCCAAGTGAGGCAGGCAGCTGCCCAGCCCGAGGTGAGGGGTGCTGGGATACAGAGAGCGAAGGGGGCTGGAGGGGTGAGGGTGAGTTTGGGGGTGGGGGGTTTGCTGGGTGGGGAGTCTCCAGACCCCTACAGCCAGTCTGCCTGCTTTCCAGAGCAGCAACGCCCTCCCCTCCTACTGTCACAACGCATCTAGGGGGCGCTACCAAAGCAACCGACACTGCCAGCGATTTAACTGGGGAGGGTTGGGTGGGGGTGGGGGGGGACAATATAGAGGTTATTTCATAGAGTGAGAGTTAATTTCATTGTGAGGCCCAGTTTCATCCATCCAGGCTCAGCAGCTTGTTCCAGCGAGAGCAGGAGAAAGCAGAGGACAGACAGTGCTGCAGTCAGCCACAGTCTTTGTGCTGCAAAACTAGCTCAGCCCAGCAGAAATGGAGGCAGAGGGGAGGGGCATGGGAGGGAGAGAGAGTGCGAGTGTGTGTGTGTGTGTGTGTGTGTGTGTGTGTGTGTGTGTGTGTGTGTGTGTGTGTGTGTGTGTGTGTGTGTGTGAGCGGAGAGAGCAAAAGGGAGAGGGAGTGTGTTCTGCGCGTGCGTGCGTGCGTGCGTGCGTGCGTGCGTGCGTGCGTGCGTGCGTGTGTATATGTGCGCGCACGAGCTCACGAGCAAAACAGGGCTTGCGTTTTAGCGGGCTGAGAAACAATTCACTGAAGCAAACGCAAAACAACACACTTTGTCAGCAGATTGAATTTTCTCAAGTACATTAATTAAAAATCACATAGAGGAAAGGAAGGGGTGAGACAGAGAAGGAGCAAGAGAGTGAGAGAAACAGCCGAGCCTGGGGAGGAGGGAGGGGGAGCGAGAGTGAGCGAGCGAGAGGCGCCCTGGAATCGGAATAAGGCATGTACACACAGGAAGCAAGGGCCCCCAGAATAGCAACAGGAAACTGGCCCCGGAGTCTGAATAACGTCAGCGTCAGAGCTTCGCAAAACAAGGCTGCGCTGCACAGCGTTATGAAAGCTGATTTACGGAGAGGAGAGAGAGAACGAGGAAGGGAAGAGGAGGAGAGGGGAGGAGGGGAGGGGGTTGGGGGGGGGGGCGCAGGCGAGGGAGAGAGAAAACGAGAATATAGACAGAAAGAGGAACGAGAGAGGCAGAGAGTGAAATAAATATATATAAAAACAGAAAGGAGAGAAATGCAGCAAAAAAAAAAAAAAAAAAACCCAGAGTGTAACATTGAGAAAGGCAAGGAGGGGGTTGGGCTGGGTAGGAGAGGAGAGGAAAAAAAAAAGTGGGCCGGCCTTGTCAGGCTGATTGCTCCAGAGCTATGTCGCAAAAACAAGCTTAGCTGCAGCAGGAGAGCAGAGCTGGGCTGGGCTGAGCTGAGCGGGGAATGGGGATTGCAGGAGGGGAGTGGAGGGGAGGGGGGAGACTCAGCACCAAGACTGGAAGATCCCTCGGTTCCAGATCAGGAGGCTTGGCACATAACATTAAAGGTCATTAAGGGGAGGGCGGAGGGGGGGGGGGGGGGTCCTGTTGTTGTTATGTGGGTGGTCCCTGAGCTTTGCAAATCCACTGGATGAGACTGAATTCATGCGAGGGTGGGGTCCTGATAGGCAAAAAAAAAAAAAGGTGAGCAAACTAGGACCTGCAGTCAAAGCAAGACCAGAACAAAAGTCCACTGATAAGAAAGCAAGAATTGTATGCCTTTTATCTTTAAAATGACGTGACACAGAAGGCTCTCATCTACCACATGCTGGGGCTGTGCAGGTCATTGCAATTTCAAAAATCGCGATTACCATTTCAGCTCCTTATGATCAAAGCCCAATAACCGAGAAAAACGATTATTTTGCACGTTCCATTTTTGCAAGTAAACTCTTATTTTGTCTTGTGTTCTGAATGATTAAAACATTTTCAAAAAGGGGAAGTATTAAGGGAAATTTCACAGTTTCAAAATTTGTTTAACTTTTTTGCTGTTTTTTTTGTTTGTTTTTTTTAAGTTCAATACTTGCAACATCTTTCCAAAAGTCAACGAGTAATCGTGTTAACATTTTTTTAATATTGACCAAAATGATCGAATTCTTCCATAATCGGCAGCCCTGCCACAAACTATGTTTAAGTTGTTCATCTAAAGTAGGGCTTAAAAAAAAAAAAAATCTAAAGTCTACTTTATTACAACATAGTTTAAAGGCAAACATACATCTGTGACACAAATAAAGTAGACAACGCACACGACCCCCCACTCCAGATGAAGCCTCTTATTTGGAAAGGCAAGATGAACGAGGAGAATGGAGAACAGCAAAAACAAACTCAGGCGTGAGTGTGTGACCAACATGTGACCTTCCTCTCAAGTCCGGAGCACATTCAGACACATCCGGGAAAGAAAAAAAAGGAGCATCACAACCAGTGGGCGGTTCTGAGTGGGATTAGCCCCACAGTGGAGAAAGGGTGTACGAAAGACCTGGGAAAGGACAAGGAGATTTGGGTTTTTGTAAAGAGAAGGGGAAAGGTGGGAGGGAAGTTGGTAGTGGTCTGCTAGTTATTTCCATTCTTATGGGCTGACATGGAGAGGAAGTGTCACTTCCAGGGAGTATGAAAGCAAAGACAGCAACTACAACTCTACTTCTGCTGGAGGCTGGTAGGAGCTTTCATACTATAGAGGATATTTCAATTCTCTTCCCTAAATAAATAAATAAATAAATAAATAAAAAAAAAATAATAATAATACATTTTATTTAGTAACACACAGTTATTAGCACTTCTGTGTTATTTGTGTCTCACTAAATCAGTCGTACACGCAGTGGTGTTTGGTGTTTTTTGCCCCCAAAGTCGCCTTCCAGGCAGCGCGGCAATGGTTATGTTTAGGGTTAAGGTTGCTCGATGGCGTTTTTTTGCCTCCAACGTCGCCTTCCTAACGTCGCCTTCCTGCCTAACCTTAACCCTAAACATAACCATCGCCGCGCTGCCTGGAAGGCGACTTTGGGGGCAAAAAACACCAAACACCATTAGGGTTAGGGTTAGCTGCCTGGAAGGCGACGGAGGCAAAAAAAAAAAAAAAAAAAAAAAACACCATCGAGCACACGCGGTACTGTCTATATTCTCTCTGTGGACATGTTGTTTGTATGCACAAAAAAACCTGCGTATTGTGTTGTTATAAACTGGCATTGCTAACGATGGCTAACGAAAACAATGAAGAGCCGACTTGTAGATGGAACGCGTTCAACTCGGATGTGACATCGTTCCCGGCTCCGGCTTCAGAGTTCCGAGGTAAATGGAACGCACTAGAAATACTAGGGGTGTGAGTCACACGTTTTGTCAGGATACGATATTATATTGATTCTTTGGACAACAATACAATATTTAATTATATCACAAAGTCTGCCATGACACAATGTCGATTCCATTCAATTCAGGGTCCTGCAGTCCGATACAAGACCATACCATAAGCCTATTTAACCCAATCACTCACACTTATATCAACTCAGAAAAAAGAAATTAAAATGTGATTTGAACATTTCATTACTAAGCTCTTCCAGACGTTTAAGTTCAAAACAAACTACTTTTTTTAAATAAATATCAATCAAAATAATGTGGGAATTTCAAAATAAAGGCGCATCTTAAAGTTGACGATATGAGATATATTCACTCTGTATCAATAATATTGGATTATTGAGGATTGAATCGACATATCGATCCAGATACCTCTACTAAATACTCACAACTTTCAAACTCCACACCCATAGTTTTTTAAATGCAGGCTTTGTACTAAATATTTGAAATCTTTTGCCCAAACTGAGACAACCCTGATGACATCATCACTTTTTTTCACTTTTGAAAGCTCCCTCCCAGAGCCACATAGGACATTATAACAAGCTGTTGTAGTAGTCCTCGTGAATAGTGACATCGGTGATGCAACTATTAACCAGCAACTATGGTTATTCCTTAAAACCTTAAATCAATGAGGTGACGCATTCGAAAGAGAAAAGTACAAAAAGGTCTCTCTTTTTTTCCTCCTTCCTCTTAGCTCTTGATTCATTGCCTTTCCTAGAAATGACGTTATTAGTTATTATTTTAAGACAAGACAGACTACTGCTCTCCAGTTGCATTGCTTATTGTGCTGTACTCACTGTAAGTTGGTTTGGATTAGCATCAGCTACATGACTACAAGTGTAAAGAGGTTTTCCGTAAAGACAACAGCAGCTCTCCAGGGGAACCGACAGCGTGGTAAGTACTCAACAGTTGGACGGCGCATTTGTGTCCGGGAGCCAGGAACCAGCTCAACCTGCTCAGCTAGTTCCACTACGGCTGCCTGTTTCTCCCTCCTCCCTCCCCCACCTCTTCTTATCCACATCCCTTTTCTCAGGCCGACTGTTGCTTTCCTACCTGCACCTTCCAGCAGGCGCTGAGCCTCCTGTGCTCCTCTATTCCCACCTCGACGGTGGGCGGCCCTGACAGACGCTTGGGTTTCTTAGCACCTGGCTCAAACAGACCCATCTGTGCTCTGGATGAGGTGCTGTCTGGCTGGCTCTGTGCGAAAGCTACTAAAGTAGCTGAATAGCGCTTACCTCTCGGCCGTCGTTGGATCGGGACTCAAACGTGTTCTGAGGCAGATTAAAACAAAAAGGCGTCGGTGCAAATCACTGCAGGTGCTCGCACAGTAAACAAAACACCTTTTCCTCATCAAATTAAACCTGTAGATCTGTCGCACACAACTTTTCAGGTGTACTACAATTTGGTGTTTCTTTGTTCCTTTACTAAAGTAAAAGTACTAATAACACACTGTAAAAAACAAACAAACTATGTTACAGTGAAAGTCCTGCGTTGATAATGTTACATACAGTGGCACTCATAAGTTAATGAACCCATGCTAAAGTTGACTAAAAAGAGGAATATATATAAAAAAAACAACAACAATCTTTTTGGAAATTGATCTTAATGCCTTAATTAAAAAAAAGAGGAAAAAATCCAACCTTTAAGGGCACCAATTTTCTTTGTAAATGAATAATGTATCGTGAATAAAATAAATGTTCTTCCTTAAAATACAGGGGGCATAAGTAAGTACACCCCTATGTTAAATTCCCATAGAGGCAGGCATATTTTGATTTTTAAAGGCCAGTTATTTAATGGATCAGGATACTATGCATCCTGATAAAGTTCCCTTGGCCTTTGGAATTAAAATAGCCCCACATCATCACATACCCTTCACCATACCTAGAGATTGGCATGGTTTTATTTCAGTTAACCTAATAGGTGGTTTGATTTGCATTGAGAGATGATTTTATGGAAAGTACCCCATGCCAATCTCTAGGTATGGTGAAGGGTATGTGATGATGTGGCTCTATTTTAATTTTCTATTTATTTAACGCTTAGTGAAGTGAAGTCAGAGTCAAGTGTGTATTGAACGGAAGTCAGTCTCATAACTCAGTTGCGCCTTTCGGGAGCTGACTTTTTTTTTAAAAAATGTAATGATTTATATTTTTAAAGTTTTCAATTATTTCTTTTTAAACAGAACAGAGAATAACATGAATTACTGTCTGTTGCAAATTTGGGCTAAGCACGTGGCCAAGCATCCAATGCCAACCTTTGATACTTTTCAGACTTTCAGCTGGTACCACAAAGGTGATGGGCTCTGCCAATCAGCCCTCGGCCCTGTTGCTAATTCAGAGTACGTCAGCAGACATACAACAGGGTTGAAGAAGCCTTCATAGCCATGGATCCTCCTCTCAACACTACCCTTGAATTTAGCAAACAGCAGCATCTCAGTCTCGTTAGCAACATCTTTCTGCATTGTGGCAGAGTTTGTGCCACAGTGCTGGTAAAAGTCTGGTTATCTAAATAGCTTTGTTTCCAGGTACAACGGTTGCTACTGGTCCCCGTAGGGGTCAATTCAGCCGTTTTGACCCAGGCTGTCAGGGTTACACCCGCAGCTAGCACGGTCTAATCTGCACACAGGTGTCCTGTGCACTCCACAGGGGAAGAAGGAGGAGAAAGAGAATCAGTGCATCTCTACCGTAGCCAGATTAATGGTTCTCGCAGCCAATCGCAAAGCACTAATGGGGAATCCCCGAGAAGTCGGAGGGAAATAAATAAAAATAGCCCTGGCCTGGCCTGCTCGGCCAATGGCTGAGCCCGCAGAGAGATGTATACATAAATAAGAGAGATAAATAAAAGAGGAGGGGAAACACATCCTGAGGGCATGCCCTACTGGCACAGACGGCGCAGCCTCTCACTCCCCCTCCCCCCTCCCTCTCAGCATCTCCCACTCCAACCAATCACTCACAATATTTGAAGTTATTTGCTTGCACTCCCGCCCTCCCCACCGCCGAAGACTCCGCTCTCTCTCACTTTCATTCTCTCTCATTAATGATCTCATTTCTCACTCTCCTTCCCTGAGGCCCAGAATGAGGTTAGCTCCGCAGTCTGACCTATAAACACTGCCATGGAAACTGCAACGTGTTACAGCGAGACACCTCTTTAACGCTCACCTTTAATCTTAGCCACGGGGCTATCGGACGCCAGATTTCCTTCACTTTCAACAATCCTTTTCCTGGCAGAAATGCTGCTAAACAAAGCTGGGAAAACACCAGTGTCCGCAGTTTAAAGTATTGAATATTGACAGTCCTCTAGTCAAGCCTGCAATGCCCAAAGTAGTTATAGCTCTGAAAGGCATATCCATCACATTGCTCTGAATGGATTGGTGCTGCTGAATTCAAGTGTTTGGTGGTCAAGCGACTGCACAGTGCAATTTATTATCATGAGTTTTAAACCCAGATACGTTTACTAGTTTGACAGGTAAGAGGCAACCACCGGTGGTAACCGCTAGGGGCGGCTGAAAAACATCGACTCGCTTAAGAATCCTGACACCAAGAGTGAAAACTGAATTGTGAGAGTCCCAAAGAGTCCCACCCCTGTGTTTTAAAGATGCACTGATGTATCGGTATCGGCCGGCACGTGCCTTGTTGACAGCTATCGGCCCATTGGCAAATAACATGACATTCGACAGTGGCAGCTGTCGACGTTTGTCTGTTGCGTTGCGTCAGTTTTGCGCTGGCTAAACGTGTCGCTTGTTTGCAGTCGGCCTCGGACAACAGCAGCGAGCGTATTCCAACTGCCGATTCCAGTGTTTCCCGTGTATGTTTCGTTCGGCAGCGTCGCGCACCGCTGCTTTCGCGTTTTAACCAAGCGCGGCGACGGACGAAAAGTACATGGCGTCGCGGACGCAGCGCGACACCCGTAGCGGGGCGCGGCCATCATCGTCGGCTGAAGCCGCTACGTTGACCTCGGAAGCAGCTACAACTAGCACAAGTCAGGTGTTAAAGGAAGAGAAGGCGGGCTCACCGGCAGACTGGATGGCCGGGCCTGCATGCCGTCTTCTTGACTGCTCTTGTTGGAAGCCATGGGCTGGTTGGATGGAGGAGCGCTGGACTGGGAGCTAAAGGAATCCTGGGACAGTTCCTGATTATGGGGACAAGAAGGAGATAATACAATGGATCCCATACTTGAAAATAAATAAATAAATCCCAAAATCAAGCTGCTGCTTATTGGCTCTTTGCAATGTATATACTGATATTAACACACAAAAAAACAGATCTCCACTGGGCTGGATAAATGTAGTGTGCTGTGCCATGAGCAACCGGGATTGGAATACTTCCTGCTTGGCATGTCTGGGTCACCATAGATGAGACATGGCGGGGGGGGTGGGGGGGGTCTAAACTGAACGGCAAAGCTTCTCTCCCGTGTAATGCAGGAGTCGTTGCGTTGTGTAACTATTCATTTAGTCTCGCATTGCCAGACCTTCCTTCACGGGGCTGTGGAGGAGGGTCTGGCTAGTCCCACACAACATTCTGGGACAGTAGACAATCATCGTCGGGGCGCAGCAACGGCGCCGCTGCCAAAACGGCCGCGGTAAGGAACTCGTTTTGGTGGAACACGTGCGCGTAGGGAGGCGAGCTCTGGAATCGAAATGGCCGTCGAGTGCGCGATGAGAATTTTACTCAAAAAGAAAAAGATGGACGTTATTTATTTATGTGGGTTCTAGCTCGGAGGATGTTTCCTGACTCCACCAGAGTTCAGAATGCCAGCGCTAAGAAAGCGGAAGGTGACACCCGGCTATCCCATAAACGAAACGTCTTCGTTATAGACTACAAGCCCCCCGTATACTCGCAGCACTTTGACCGTCTATTACAGAATGCGGTCAAATATGCCTCAGAAAGGCATGAAACAACGGAGGGACTGGAAGGTGTTTGCTGTGAAGCAGCTACAGACAGTTTGCATCAACAACGGGACTTCACACAAATAAGCCGTTTAGGAGAACGCAGTCTAGTGGGAACGCAGATGGACAGCGCTCACATTACAGCTCAAGCGGGCTAACAGTTCTGCGTGGCGTCGTTACCTGTGGAGGGGGTGGGAACCTCTGATATGGTGACTGCTGCTGCTGCGGTGGCGGCTGCTGCAGGGGGGGTGTCTGGGAGTAAGGTGATGGCTGACCCTGCTGGCCATGACCTGGAGGTTGCTGGGTTTGAGGAGGCGGACCTCCTGGTTGTTGCTGCTGTTGTTGTTGTTGTTGTTGTTGTTGTTGTTGTTGTTGTTGTTGCTGCTGCTGTTGCTGCTGTTGCTGTTGTTGTTGTTGTTGTTGTTGTTGTTGTTGCTGCTGCTGCTGGGGGGGCGCTTGCTGCTGCGGGGTTTGCTGCTGCTGCTGTGGTGGCTGCCCTGGTCCGGGGGCTTGTTGGTAGCCAGGCTGGCCCTGAGGGCCCGGCTGACTTTGGGGACCTGGTCCCTGCTGCTGTTGAGGCTGCTGCTGCTGGGGAGGGACGTAGGGTGGCTGTCCTGGCTGGGACTGTGGGGGCTGGCTATAGGGGGGCTGCCCTGGAGGAGGGCCGTGGGGGCCTTGGGATTGTTGGTAGGGGGGTCCAGGCTGCCCGTGCTGGCCAGAAGGCTGCGAAGCATGGCCCTGCTGGGGGTAGGGAGGTCCCGAGCTGCCCTGGGGCTGACCAGTGTACGGAGGCTGCTGCTGCTGCTGCTGGCCAGGGTGAGGGGGGGCGCCGTGCTGACCATAGTAGCCCTGGCTCTGCTGGCTGTAGCTGCCAGGTCCCTGTTGTCCATAGGCTGACATCTAGACGTTAAAAGACAGAAAGAATGGTCAGGATCAACAATAGCGGAAGATATTTGCGAGTAAATATAACCCAGCACAGTTGAATTGCCTCTGAACATAAAGAGCTTTCTTTTACGGCAGGTTTACCATCCCCAGCCCCTCTGTAGAATATCAATCACTACCTGAATACAGTCTGTGCACTGACAGGATCCTTTCTAAAGCTGCAAAAAAATACAAAATATCTATAAAAATAACCCAATATTCAAAGTCACCTCTTTGATTTGTTTTTACCATTCATTCTCAGCGGAGTAATCAGAGCATCTCTTCATCATATTCGCAGATTAAAAAGGCAAAGACAACCGTTCTGTGTCTGTGAAAGAGAAAAGTGTGTTCCTCGCTATAAACTGATCAGTCAAAGAGCGCGAGAAAAAGCCATCCAAGTGTTGGAATTCAGCCGCGTATCGCTTTAAATCACAGCTGTGAAAATAAAAATTGAGTTTTGACTTCATCTCCTTGAACTTCAATTTGAGGCTTTTTCATATTCCGCCCGATCCTGCGCGCGGAAAGCCTTTCAACACAGCGATTTAGTTTCATTACCCTCAAGGAGCATGGAAGGAGAAAGCGCTGACCTTGTGAGGAAACGGTAATACAAAATAAAAATAAAAAAAAGAAAGAGAAAAAAAAAAAAAGCCACGTTGTTTTGTGGGGGGTTCTCAGCTACTCAAGAATTCAAAGAGAATACAAGATAGAAAAGAATCTAAAACATCATAATGTGGCTGTATTGTATCTGTCTGAACAAAGGGAGGGAAGCCGTTTCCTTCTCCGCAGGGCACTTATCGAGTCCACGGTCAGACACCAGGCAGGCCAGTATGAGATAATCACACCACACAATGGGCACGAGACCACAGACAGCGGACGTGGAAGAAAAGGCTTCACTCCACGGGATTCCCTGCATGCATTTGTCTGTTACGACCGACTGCCTGGCTGAGAGAGTTCAAGAAGGGTCGAATTGCGAGCCATGAGTAAGTAAGCTCCGGCAAACTGGAGGTCTGCCGTTTTCAATTGAACGACGCTGTCGGACAGCGCTGCCCACTGTGCCCCAAAAAACACACAACCTGAATTTTCCGGGAACTTTTGCTTCCGAGCATGAAAATAAAACCAGACAGTGAAAAGGTGATGCTTGCTTTTCGTTTAGTTTGTTTTTCTTTCGTCGATTTTTTGGTGCTATATTTTGGCTTGGTTGGGCTCTCCGATACCTCTGTTCTTTAGATCGCCATCTAGGATTAATAGGGGGTTTCAATCTTTGGGAATCGGATTCTTGGTGTCACGATTCAAATGAGGATTGATTTTTGATGCAAACGCTCGATTGGAAAAATAGACAGGTTGATTTTTCTCAGGCTTACTCCGCTGAAATACAATCTGAAACATGGTACCTCATAGTTAAGCTTACTAAATAGTTCACTTTTGTCATGCAAAGCCAATTATAAAGTTAATGAAATCCAGCAGCAACTGTAGCGTGTGCACGCTATACACAGTCCGCTCATTTTGTTCTGTTACCATGGTAAATTAAGTGCATTTATATAGCGCCTTTCTACCTTACCGGCAAAGCTACAATTTGCCACACACACACACACACACACACACACACACACACACACACACACACACACACACACACACACACACACACACACACACACACACACACACACACACACACACACACACACACACACACCCGGAGCAACTTGGGGTTCAGTGTCTTGCTCCAGGACACTTGGACATGCGGATGCAGGGAGCCAACAGCCAAGAACGTCACCTCCTGCTCCTGAGCTCTACAGTGCTCTCCTGTCTCTCGGAGGCCATAAAGGAATAGTTCAACAATTTGGGAATACGCTTATTTGCTTTCTTGCTGAGAGTTACGTGGGAAGATCGGTACCTCTTTCATATTAGTATGCTAAATATGAAACTACAGCAAGAAGTCGGCTCTATCTGAAGTTACCAAAATATATCTCATTTGTTTAATATGTAATAATAAAAAATAAAAAAAAGAGTAAAAGAAACAATGTGTGGTTTTACGGAGGGTTATATGCAGGACTATTTCTTGGCCAGAACAAGAAGGTTAGCCGTTTCCCGGTTTCCAGTCTTTATGCTACGCTAAGCTAACCATCTCCTAGCTCCAGCTTCTTATTGAACGGACAGATAAGAGAGTGGTATTGATTTTCTCATCCGACTCTTGGCAGAAAGGAATAAACGTTTTCTTCAAGTACAGCTGCATCCATCGGCTTCACCTCTAGCTAAAAGCAGAACGTGCCTTTAAAGAATCGACCCCGCACCTGACGTCTGATGAGTCCGCTCCATTAAGGGACTTACCTACTGCATGCTACCGTTTCCACCATCCATGGAGCAGTAAGTCACAGACCAACTCTGACCGCTCTACTGCCTCAGCTAACAGGAATGTAAAAATACTTATTAAAAACTGTGATCCGACTTCGAACAATGCCCTGCGCCATGACCAAGTACCACGGACGCTCATAAAGGCCCTGTTAAATGTCCTCTCCTAAGGCCTTTCATTTTCAGTAACTTATTGGTTAAACCTGGGTTAGACTTTTAAAGTAAAAATGGAAATGTGGCTTGGATCTTGGATGTGGTGATGCAAGCCCATCACTTTCTCAGCTCACCCAGCAGCACTAGAGGCTGTGGTGCCAACACCACAGCCTCATATTTCTCACTGAAGTGGGCCGGACAAATCCCGATAACTGTTTCTTAATATGCTGCCCTCCGAACCCCAAACAGTAGTTATAGACGTATCTGAGTTTACATCTTCATTACATTGTGCTCCGATTATAAATGCTTCGTCTTAATTATTGATTCTATTTAAGTTAGGGAAAAGCACAGACTTCTTACATCATCTTTTCAAGAAATGTCAGCAAAAGTCTCAGATTCTCAATCTACACAGTCTCATCAACACAATGATGTGTTGAACAGCCTTCAGAGGTTCATCTCATTTACCCAGCTGGGACTGGAATACATTGAAATCACTGGGTTCAAGCGGTGATTCAAGGCGTTCCACCACATAGAAATGTCTTCATTTAGAAAACATATATTTGGCCTTTTTAAGTCAAACTGTAAGGTCAAAGAGAGGCTGTGCAAAGTTACAATGAAGATGCAGAGAGGGTCATCTGAATCAATCATTACTGACCTGCTGTCCATACTGTATGCTGCCCATAGCGCCAGGTGTTCGGTTCTGCTGCATCCCCATAGGATACCTCTGAGGGCCCGGAGGTCCGTAGCCCTGCCCTGGGTAAGAGCCTCCCTGCTGGGGTACAGGCCCTGTGGGAGGCCCTTGCTGCTGCTGGGAGTAAGGGTTGGGTCCTACATATGGCTGGCCACGCATCTTCCCTACCTGGTCCATTGGGCTTGGAGGCTGGAGGACACACAGAGGGAATTTGCAATGTTTCAAATGAGCTCAAAACAGTGGATGGACGGACTGGCAAGTCTGGCTTTACAACTGCATGGAAAAGGTTTGACTTTAGAGAGGCAATTGTCGGTCATTTGGGTTTGGGCTTGATGGTTATGGTGTGTGTCTGTTGCCCGTATTAGACTGTGCAGTCACACCCTAACAAGCCGTAACAAGCCCCCTAATGATGCAACCGATTCAGAATCCAGTGATGTGACAGGGAAAGTCAAGAGTTATTTTGGAACCCTTTTTAGTGGGTTTTCTTGAAAAAGCATTACTCAGCAATGAACACAAACGATGACTACTGTTGCAGTGTGTCGTGCAAGCACCATGTCATAAACCAGTCACAGTATAATCAAGCAAATATAGAACAAAAAGCAGAACGGTGAGGGGGAGAAAAAAAAAAAAAAACAGTAGCGGATTTACTTTCCTACTACTAGAAAGGGAAAAATTGGCCATGAATGAATGAATGAATGAGCCCACTACATCCGCCAGGAGCATTTCCCTGCCCAGGAGATCATTGTGCCAGTGGGTGGATACTGTTACGGCGGAGACGTCAGGGAGGGTTTCTTTGAAAATAAGCTTAAGGAAGTGGAAGTGTCTGCGGTGGCTGGAGCTGGCCCACCCCTCAGCTGGAGCCATGTCAGGATAGAGGCCGGGGTGGTGGTGGTGGTGGTGGGGGGAGGGCAGACTTTGGCCGGCTTGGACTCTGGGCTTGGGAGATCCACATGGCCTGGGCAGGCAATGTTACTGGGCCAGACGGCCTTTCTGGCTGGAGAGCCGGGGAGGGAAACGGATAGCAGAGATTGTGTTTCGTAATGAGGTAGCCTCCCCTGTCAACAGCTGGAGCCAAGTCCATACAGTGTCTAATGCTGTGTACATAAGAGATGAGTTTGGTGGAATCCCCCCAAACACAACACCCCTCAGTGTAACAACAACAACACATCCCCTGATAATAATTAAAAAATAAATAAATAAAAAAAAAAATAGGAAAAAAAACTGTCATCAGATTGTTTGCCTGGTTGGCACAATTTGATGCCATCAAATCACCGCACCGCTGGCAGCCCGTGGGTTCCCATCAAACCCACTGCGGTGGCGGAAAGTCGAAAAGTACGAGCCACAATGGGGGCTTTGAAGTAGCAACACCTCCTGGCCTGCTGACCTCGGGCAGCAGACACAAAGCTTTCATTGCTTCCCACGGTTATTAATCTGTGTGTGTATGTGTGTGTGTGTGTGTGTGTGTGTGTGTTTTTTTTTCCTCCCCCAAAAACCTCTTTTCCTTGGTTAAGGGAGACAACCACCAGGGCTATTTATAGCCAGCGAGACGGAGAGGGCAGTCTGCCGAAAATGTAACAGGTCCCAGCTGCACTGCTGTTTGAACCTGGGCCAGGCCTTGCTCTTCCTGGGCTTTAATAAAGCAGCAGGCTTTGGCACTCTATGAATGACAGTGCTGCAATGAGAGAGAGAGGAGGTCGGGTGGGGGGGTTGGCTCAGCAGGAGCGTGGGGCGTGTGTGAAGCTATATGCATGTGTGTGTTTGGGGGGGGGGGGGGGGGGGGCTGTAGGTGTGTGTGTGGGGGGGGAAGAGAGAGAGAGCGAGAGAGAGAGAGAGAGAGAGAGAGCGCAACAGGCTGTCAGGGCGGTCACTCAGCATTATCCATGATAACATATTCCACTCCAGGTTTTCCCTCTAGCCTCCCGCAGGCCACACTCTCCTGAGCTCCTCCAGGTTCAGGAGAATATATATATATATATATATATATATATATGTGTGTATGTGTGTGTGTGGGGAAGAGAAGGGTGGTGGTGTTACTACGCTCCCCATGGTCATTACCAAGCGCAGCGGTAGCCAATCTCCTGTGACCTGTAATGCACTTTTAACCCTCGTCTGCAAGGAAGGACCACCATATCTTCTCCCCTCCCCCCCTCACCTAACATCATGCCATGATGGGAGTCCGCACAACACGCCGCTCAGCCTAAAGATGACTGGTGGTGCAGACACCACTTTGAAATTCCATTTCAGACAGGTACAATTGTCCAATTATGGCATACAACAGCAACAACGATCTTCACATTCCCTCAAACAAAGCTGGAGTGACTCCTTTCCCCCTGGATAGGAACACGCTATAGCTCTATGCGTTGTGCCATCGAGGCCTGAATCGCCCGCTAACGTCTTCCAATCCACGTGACAAATGACTAGCATGCTAACAAAACTACAGAACAGCAACACTAATAAAAAAGGTAAAATCTCGTTCTCATTTTAGACAAAATCTCATAGTGATGACCGGCCGGGCACATCAAGCTTTTTCCTCAGGCCTCGGCCCGGCGGGGAGAGAGACTACAACCAGGGCCTTCTCCGCTCCCTGAGCCACATGGAGGACCGTGTTCCCCAAACCACTCGTCCCTCTCTCACCTCTCACTTACCAACCACTCTTAAAAAAAAAAAAAAAAAAGTGAATTTAGACACTACTATTCAAAATAATAGAACTCTTTTACATTGAAGGACTGTTTCCAGTTTGAGAACAATCATTTTCACATTCGCAGATGAAATACCGACACGTTCACAACTAATAGGTGGGACCTGCCTAAACCATGCTCAACGTCGTGTAAAATAGGGCTGCACGATACGAGGGACACGTGCAATTACGATGTCGAATGTCTAAATAAACTGATAATAAAGTGTTCTCGGCAGCATTTCTGCTGCTTTCAGTATTCTGCAGAAATGACGAATTGCACGTTGAAGTTAAAACAAATGAAAGGAAATCATTTCCAGCTCTCTTTTATTGAACACATTGAATATAAGAGGCACCAGCTACAGTTACATTTTATAGTGCAGCTCTGCTAATAATAGTGCAGCTCTGCTAATGTCTTCCACGTGATACGCCCTGTAAAGACGCTGACACACCGACCCGATAAATCGGCCGTTGGACAGTCTGGCGAGGTCGGTGACTCGAGTCTGTGCGGTGTGTTCCGTGCCGCCGTCCGTCGGCCTTAATTTTGGCCAACCTGACTTGCTGGGTCGGAGGGCGGGCAGTCGGACTCACTCTGAGGCTGAGGCGTCTGTGATTGGGAGTGTAAGGCATCTTGTGTACGGAGATCGGCGACTGCTAGAGAAGGCTCTGTTCCTCTTTTTGTCCGTTATTAAAAACCGAGTGGCTCTTTAGCGGGTTCCACGCCAAGGCTGGAGCACGGGTGTGCTGTGGAGTAAAGACCTTGAGCATTCGATTCCATTTTCCCACCACTCTGAACTTAAGAGTATAAAGTTCAGAGTTTAATCATAACCGATAAAACTATGATTAAACGTAAACATTACAGGTACAAGGCTGAGAAAAAAAAAATGACAATAGAAGGAACGATGTGTATTGTACTTATTAGTAGGGGCGTGCAATTAATCAAATTTTGATCACACAAACAATGTAAACGAGACATTTTGAAAGTAAACTCTTATAATGTCTTGTGTTCTGAATGAGAATATATAGTTCAACGGGAAAAGTATGAAGGGAAATGTCCCAGTTCAAGGGGTTTTCACTGTCGATTTGTTTACTGTCTCACTGTTTAAGTTCAATGAATGCAACATCTTTCCAAAAGTCAATGAGTACTCGTGTTGAATAATACTGATTTCAATATTGACCAAAATAATGGTGATTAGGATTCTTTTCCCGTAATCGAGCAGCCCTGCTTATTAGTTGCTGGTCTTTTTAAAATGCACAACATATTTGAAGGGGAAAATAACACGTGAACGCGTCACGTTAAAATACACAGATTCAGAGAGTTTTCCCACATTTGTAAAACCTTGAAAAAAACGGTCAAACCTGTTATTTGTCAGTTTTGGGAATCTGCATGGCGGTTCATGGTTCAGGGTCTAGCACAGAGAGTGATTTTGGATGTATCAAAAGGAAAATGTCAGGGGCTGGAGGTGGCGAGGGCAAGATAGACACAGTGGAAAGACGATAAGGCACACAACACGACTGAGTCCTCGTGCCTGGAAACACAAATGAATACAACCAAGGTCTGGCACCATGACCTGCCAACTGACACGTGCTGGTAAAACCTGGCTCGGTTCGGCTTGGTTCACTTCAATTCTTCCTTTCGAATCTGGTTCTTATTGATTCTCGATTCCGATTCTTCGAGGGGTGGAGTTGAAACGGGTTACGTGCCTATTTTCACAAATAAAGAGGAACATTTTATTTTGTTTCAATGGTGGTTTTTAGTTTTGCAGGGCTTTTTAAAATAAAACGTAAAATAAAGCCACACTAGAGCACTGCTTACTGTGCTCCAAGGCTGCAACACAAGCGCCTGGCCGCTACGGAAACCTAAACTGGCGCGTGTTAAACTGGGAAGAGATGATCGGGTTTGAAACCAAAATCCTCCAAACGATTCCAATAAAGAAACAAATTCTACGGGAATTGTAATTTTTGAAACGATTGCAAGTAGGAATCGGTTCTCGATGCCCAATCCTACTTCAATGACAGGTAAAGGTTTACAAATATCTTATGTTGGTTGACCAATTATTCTCTGAGTAGGGCTGGGACGATTTGCTTTTGTCCCGATTTAATTCTTTCACGATACATGGGGGCCGATATGGATTTGTATTGCGATTTTCATTTATTGCGATTCGATAGTATTGAGTATTGCGATTTTCTCTTCCTTCTTTAACAAAAAAGTTGAATAATACACTTCTAGAGACAATATATTAAAAAAAAAGATTGTTGTCTAAGAAGAATTCACAGAATTACAGAAACTATTTAGGTCAATCATTGGTAAAAAAAACAAATAAAAAAAAAAATACAATAATCACAATACATACCAATTTGATTTCTTTTCCCACCCCTATTTCTCATCATTCCAACTGTTGTCCAATCAGAATACATCATTTCAGCATAGTCACATATCCACAGCGCAAAGCATGCAATGTGTTAAGCCGACGAAGGCCCACCGTGGCACATTATGTCAACTATTTTACTGCACAACAGTTGACAAAAACCTGCAAAGCTAGATTTCCACCAAGTCCAGTCTGAATTATGAGTAATAAAAAAAACAATTCAGCCTATTGTAATAGATTACAATCATTCCCAGAGCGACTGATCATGCTGGTATGCTAAAAACAAAACAAGCTGAACATGTAGCTGAATGTTCCAGCCGACATTGAAAGTGTCACTGTGTTACTACTATGACACCAAATAGCTTATTTCTTTCCTTTCTTCCAATTCAACTTACGTAAATCAAAAGCCAAAGGCGTCCTCGTTTTTCAATGAAAGTATACTGGAAATAATCTAAACAGTGCAGTGTTATTTGCCCTCAATATTATTCAGCTCTGAATCAGAATCTATAAAATTCCAGAATATAAATAGTACTTCTTTTGTATATCATTATAAAATGCATGTGACAAAAAAAAAACCCTAACCTTAACCATCACAACTAAATGCCTAACCATAACCTAATTCTAACCCTAATCCTAAAACCAAGTCTTAACCCTCAAACAGACCTTTAACCTCGTGGGGTCCAGCATTTTGGGCCCACAAAGCTGTGCAGACCCCACAAGTATAATGTATTCCCCGGTTTTTGGACCCCACGAATACAGTAAAACAAGCACACACACGTTAACAGTATATTTTGATAGATATAAGATACAAAGTTCATTCAGTTGACAAAATGTTAGTAAAGCCAATGCGGTTTTGAGCCTATACTTTCATCCTTTATACTTATTGTAGCCACTCGTGGGAAATAATAAAAGCACTTTATGAATTTAAAAAAAAGAAATAAAATAAAATAAAAAAAAAACTCAGACTCAGCGTTTCCTCGAGAAATTTTAATCATGAAACCGATTTCAAGAAGTAGATTACTAAAACTCTCACTTAGACCGAGGACGGCACCATCAACATAATCCTCAACATCTAATAACAGCCTCTCACGACAATCAAATCGGACTTTTGCTAAAAGACACGTTTCAACTAGAGGGCCAAAACATTTGTTCCCTACTCGACATTTTAGGACAAAACTTTCCACGCGCGGCAACACACAGTCTCTGATATGGACACTGGCTGGCAACACAACTCTCAACACGCTCCACTGCACCGGCTCTTTTTTTTTCTGCTCAGTCATCTAATCAATTTCTGGAGGAAAGACACTTCCCCCTCCCCCTTTTTTTTTCCCCTTCCTCTCTCTCTCTCCTCCATAAGAAAAATAAATAAATAACCACAATTAGCACATGGCTAATCTGCATAGAGGAACGCCAGGGCACTCTTGGCAGAAGAGGCTGCACTGAGTGTATTGTGTCATGACTGGGCTGCTGCTGGATACTGCAACCAGTCCAAACGGTGTGTGTGTGTGTGTTTGTGTGTGCGTGCGTGCGACATGGGGATAGGGATTTGTAAGAGGTTGGGGAGGGTGGGTATGGACGGTGGGATTGAGGGGGGGGGGGGGGGGGGGGGGGGGGCAGATGGACGATAAACAACTGCTGCTAATTTAATCTGCCACAAGGCCACATGGCCTCGGCTCAGCACACACACCATTGTTCTGCGTTAAAGCCCTTCGACACGCAACACGCCGGCGCTAGCACACGCCGGCCACGGCCGCCCTCTAGAGCCCTGCAAGCCCGTCGGGGCCTGGCTCGGGCCGTTTTTTCTTTTTACAGATCGGGCTCGGGTCGGACTAGGGCTTATTTTAGCTTCTCTCCTCATTGTGCCCATAATATTCGTGCAGCAGAGCACACGTCACAAAGTGTGTATGAAATATTGTTATATTGATTATATTATAATTATTATACATCGCCTAAGAAAGTAACACAAACGCAACACGCATACACGCACACGCGTCACTCACGTGCATTAAACAGGTGACACTGACACACACAGTTCAACGGATTTTTATTTATTTTATTAATTTTATTTAACATTAGCCAGTTGGCGAAGAGTTATTTTTGGACATTCTTTTGAACATTGTTCTTCAGTTCAGTTACTGAAAAGCAAAGGTAGGCCGTTTATTTACTTATTTTTGCGGTGTGATCCTGTAGCACTATATTCTCCCTTCATGTTTATGCTTCTGTGTAATGGACAGTTTGTCCAATATGTTTGGGCATGATGTTTCAGGCCTATAATAAAAGTTTACCTCTTAGTAGCGTGTGACGTGTGTGTGTTTGCGTGTGTAGCAGAGACAGCGCGCATCAGAGAGCGCGTCAGAGAGAGAGCTCATCAAAGAGCGCGCGCGTCAGAGAGAGCTTAAAAGTGATTGATGTTGGTCTCGGGTCGGGCTCGGGCTGAAAAAAATTGCAGGCGTTGTCGGACTGGGGTCGGGTAGGTCTTGAACACCACGACCAGGGCCGGGTTAGGGCTGGAATTTTTGGCCCTCTGCCGCCCTCACATGGCCGGGCGGAGTCACACACATCCACGTGTCAGAGGGAGACAGGATATCCCACCCTGGGCCACCAGTGTCAACTGTAAAAAGGGGTGAGGCTTTTGCGTCTAAAGAGCAAGCCGCAGGGAATCGGGACTTTGCGTTTATGAGCTTACTTCACATTAACCCTCCCGTTGTCCTCGGGTCAAATTTATTTATATTTAAACAATAACCAGCCATTACAGGAACTGCGTGCAAAACACCAGCCCTAAATGTTACACTTTTATATCTTTATTTATTTTAAATCGCCATCGCGATATCCTGGCGCAATAAACACTGGAAAGGCTGCGACATATCGCAAAAGACACTCAGGTTTTTTTTTGCGTTAGTTGAAAGAAAATATCAGCCGATAACGGCACTTTAAAATGTCACTCTTTTTTTAGTGGTGCCTTTTATATCCAATTCAATGTTCAATGTGTTCAGGAAAAGAATGTTGAAAATGATTTCCTTTCATTTGTTTCAAATTCAAAAGTCAATGTGTTGCATTTTAGCAGAATGCTGGAAGCAGCAGAAATGCAGAACTGAGAACACTTTTAATATCCGTTTGTTTATCGTGAGTAATATCGTTACCGCGATATTCAGCAACAGTATTGCAAGTTTTCCTCATATCGTCCAGCCAACTTCTACTCTGGGTGCATCGATCCGATATTAAGATCGGATATCGGCCCCGATATTGACAAAATAGCTGGATCGGAAAAATGAACAGTTCACGGGCCGATCCAGTTTATTTTTATTTATTTTCTCATGTCACATGCTGGAAGAGCATTTACTATTTTGTTTCTACTGCGACATTTTATTTATTTAAATTTATTTTAAGAAGTTTAATTACATTCCATTTTCGATTTGAATACACAATTGTTTTTGTAAATAACAAATAAATAAGAATTCAATACATCTATTTTGTCTTAGTTAGGAAAGTAATGCTTAGTTAGGAAAGTCTGGTGCCTTTAGTCTCTTCCACATGGTGGAAGGAAGGTATAAGGTGGAAGGTATACAGTGTATTATTAATTTAACAATGGTATAGCATCGGTATCGAGACTGAAAAAGTCGGATCGGTGCATCCCTAACATCTACATCGCTAATGAGCCACACATGTCACCCTTTGATACGGATACTAAAAATTCCAATTACTTTAACAATTCATATCCAGCGTTCTTCAGTCAAATATAATATAATGCTTTTTTAAGACCTTTTTAAAGCCCACCACAAATATAGTTCAAGACCTAAAAATGTTGGAAAAAAATATTTGATAGGAAAGAGAATTTCTTGACTCAATAATAATATTATTAGCTGATTTTATAGCTTAATAAAGTCATAGTCCGTGTGCATCCTCCAAAACAGAACGTATACAAGTAGATTGGAAAAGGCAATCTGATTGGTCTACACCTGTAGAATACATCCCTGATGACAGCACACCCAGAGCCATTTGAGCACACTAGGCTCATCACTTCAAATATTACTCCGCCATGTCCATGTCCATGTCAACAAGAATTGAATCAAAAACTATTTTTGAAACATTTGTATTCATAAAAAGTAAATCAGGAACCACAGTAGGAACACACAGAAACTCTAACATTTGTATATAAAGTGATTCCTTTCAAACGACTGGTGCTCTGAAGTTAACTGTTACTGGAATTGTTTGGTTCACATCAGCTGTGCCGCTGACAAGACGCTGTGTTAAAAATAGCTTCTACGTGTGAATTTCACCGACGTACAGGAGCTAAATCCGTCAATGGAAGAAGGAAAAAAATCTGCAGATATCAGGAAGTTAGTTAGTTACACCACAATGAGGTAGCAAAGCAGTTTTGTGGAAATATTTGGTTTGGGAAATCCTACGATTTCTACAAAGCTAACTTTTATTTAGTTGGTAACGTTAAACGTTGTATAAACTTTAATTTCCCGCGTGAAGAACCCACAACCCCTCTGCCCTTTGAGTTTCTGGCGGCGGCATAAAACCACTCGAAGCGCCAGTTGAGAAGCAGCGAGGGAGTCTGACATTTTTGTTCTGCTTCGTTGAAACAACGCAGGCGTTAGCCGACGCTGTGTACCGTTTGTATTAGCAAGCTAATTTGGGATTCAAGGGCTAACACTGGGGTTGGGTAGCTACGCAACCGGTAGTACTTGGACCGGAGTAGAACGCAAATTTCGGTTCCTCATTTCGTTTCCACTTAATGTGTCGACTGAAATATTTTCCCTCCGTCGCTCCGAAACGGATGTAGCCTACCGTTAGCTAGCTACCGTAAATGTAGGCTACTTTTAAAATGCCATATTTTCCTTCTGGGCTCACCAAAACGGACATAAAAGCATATTGACCATTCACTGTTAGGTGACTTAGGTTTACTTATTATATATTTAAGTACTTTAAAACATTAATGTATTGTTAAATTTCAATCATTTTCAATTTAAAAACTATAAAAAGAGCCTTTCTTTGATGTCATTTTTCAGTTTTTCAAGAATCTGTTTAGGAATCTGAATTGTTTTAAAAGTACAGGTTCGGCATCGGAATCGTACAAATCCAAACGATACCCAACCCTAGCTAACAGCCCCATGGTCCCTACGCCTTACGGCATAAATTACACCTCGTTGTTTCCTGGCAACTCCAACCACCCCCGAAACCTATTCTCGTCCGCCGTCACTAGCTAGTTAACGTGACATAAAACTCCTGAAAATGCTGCAAGGCCTCATCTCTAAACGAATACAAATGGCTACGAAGGTGAGTTAACCCAAAAAAACAAAAACATAAGGTGATTTACGGTAGACCATCAGCGACAAATTACCCCATCATCTTAAAAACAAGGCCAGCAAATTGAAGACATTTTTGACCTCAATTTCACGAAATTTAATTTCAGACATCTTAAAGGTCCCATGGCATGAAAATGTCACTTTATGAGGTTTTTTAACATTAACGTGAGTTCCCCCAGCCTGCCTATGGTCCCCCAGTGGCTAGAATGGTGACAGATGTAAACCAAGCCCTGGGTATCCTGCTCTGCCTTTGAGAAAATGAAAGCTCAGATGGGCCGATCTGGAATCTTCCCTTTATGACATCATAAGGGGAAAGGTTACCTCCCCTTTCTCTGCTTTGCCCGCCCAGAGAATTTGGCTCACCCATGAGAAAGAGAGAGACATCATGGTTTGAAAACAAGCAAAGCATGGCAGTTGGTCAAGGCCACACCCCAACTCTCCACCTTGCCCCCCCCCCCCCACCTCTCCTCCTCAATAGCATTTAAAGCTACAGACACAGAAATGGCACATCCTAAGGAAAGCTCATTGTGGGACTGGCTCTAGTGGCTGTAATTCTGCACCAAGGCTGAATTTCAGGAAAGAGACTTCAGATACAGTATTAGGGGACCACTAAGGCCTATATAAAAGAGACTTCAGATACAGTATTAGGGGACCACTAAGGCCTATATAAAAGAGACTTCAGATACAGTATTAGGGGACCACTAAGGCCTATATAAAAGAGACTTCAGATACAGTATTAGGGGACCACTGAGGTCTATATAAAAGAGACTTCAGATACAGTATTAAGGGACCACTAAGGCCTATATAAAAGAGACTTCAGATACAGTATTAGGGGACCACTGAGGTCTATATAAAAGCATCCAAAAAGCAACATGTCAGAGGACCTTTAAAACTTTTGAAGGACCCGCGGGAACCCTGGTATCATAGGAGTTGCACGTTGTGTTAGCGTTTCTCTTTTTCGTAAGAATAACTGCATCAAAGTCCCAGCAGCTACAGCAGTGAGGTACTCCCACTGCAGCCCTAAAGCATTAAAACTATTCACACTTGATAAATTCGGCTTTTAAGTCAAGCTTAAGTATTCAACTGGAAGGAGCCGACTGGTGTAGCGCAGCAAAGAGAGCTAGAGTAAACAAGAAGCTAAGGGGGAAACAAACAACCAATTAAGCAATTAGTCGGCCTTCCCACTGCATCAACCTGAGAAGTTCCAACTCTGAGCTGACCACTGCATGACTCGGGATAAAAGCAAGCAGGGCCTGGATTGGGTGGGGGGGGGCGGCTGCGCCTGCTGGTGCCATCATCCACACCGAACAGAGGCAACAGCACCCTACTCACCCCAGATGTTCACCCAGCTGTTCCGAGGAGTTCAGAAGATGTTCGGGGAGGAGAGGAAGAGGGGAACTCACACACTTGGATGACACGATCGGCTCTCGCATCGAGGAGAGATGAGGGGAAAAGGAGGTTTCCGAGGTTAATGAGAACAACAGGAACAACGAGAGAAAGACAAGAGCTAAAAACACACCCTACTCTGCATCTGCATGATTCAAAGGTGGAACACACTGCTGCTGGAACGCTCCCTTGCATTTCTGAGCACCAGATTCCCAAAGACAAGCAGCCAAAAGGTGGCTGTCACATATATATAGGACACATTCCTGGATCTGTTCAAATTTAGTTTAGCAGAGGAATAGAAAAAATGTACAGAAAACTCCATCTGAAGAAGAAGACCGTGAGATAAGGTTGAAAGTTCTACAAAAAAAAGAAAAAAGTGGACCTTGAGCCAAACAGTTTCCAAGGTAAATAGTGATCTTACATGCTCACACCATGTAGAAATTTGACCCATACCAGGGGCCAAATTTCCAAATATCTGAATATATTTGAATGTGGAAGTCCAGTGCTAAAATCTCTGGACTATCCCTTTAACATAAAAATAAACGTTAACACCTGGAACGTATTTAACATTACAGTGATAATATAATAACAATAATAATATTTATACATTAAGCAGAAACCGATCTAAGCAATCACGTTGCAAAAGCAGATCAAATCATCTACAGGTTGCAGTTGCACTTGATGACATGTTATTACTACTCATGAATAAAATTAACAAAATAGGGCTGGGCAATACATTGATATTATATCGATATCGTGATACAAGACTAGATATCGTCTTAGATTTTGGAAATCGTGATCTCGTAAATGGTTTAAGTGTCGTCTTTTCCTGGTTTTAAAGGCTGTCAACCCTAGAATATCGCCTCGTCATCGAGGTACTGGGACAAGAATATGGCGATATCTGATTTTCTCCCCATCGCCCAGCCCTAAAACAAACATGGAACAGAAACAGCCTCAAACAAACGTTTATATTGTACATTCACTTCTGAATGGACAGTGGCAGTAACGGGCCGTTGCCAGATGAAAGAAATGCCGATAAAAAGAACCATCCCCTGACTGATTACCGTTATTCGACAGTGGTGATTAGCACGTGAGAGTCAATGTTTACTGATGAACAACAACAACAACGGAGCTGCAAGGTGTTGACTGGTTCCCAGCGCTGTGCTGACAGGCCCAGTGTGCTCTGTGAAAGAAATCTCCCGTTGGGTAGAGCAAAGCAGCCACTTTTTGCCCGATTTAAAAAAAAAAAAAAAAACAATAATAAAAAAAGACGGCTGCCTGCTGCTGCCTGACCTGTCAGTGTGATGTTCAGGTTGGAGGTTCAAGAGAGTGAACATCGGCCCCGACTGCCGGCACCTCCAAAAATGTGTAACTTTTCGTCGAGGCGATGCAGACGGCGAGGACTGTGATTGGTCAACTGGTCCTGTGTGTTGATAGTGGGTGTTTCAAGCAGCCTACTGTGGGGAGTAGCAACATGCTAGTTCACTGACATCAGCTTTGCAAATAAACTCAGACATATTTTGGTTACAATGACGGGGCTTATCCGTTTGTAAAGTGTCTATATGTCAGCAACGTTTTGAAATTAGCGCTTCGCCAGCAAGCAGCACTTTGTGGGCAGTTGCGCTAAAAGTTTGCTTGCTAACATAACAAACTGGCTGGCAGACACCTCGCAGCGTAGCTACGACGTGGAGTTGACGCAGAAGCATAAAACAGCCTTTATATTTCCAGGTGACAGTGGCTAACTCCAAGGAGTGACACGAGGCGAGGGGCGCTTGCGCTGGGAGCTCAGATATGGGGCTGAGAGAGCAAAGGCCGGTGGGTAATATGGCACACGCTGTGGTGAGAAACGGCAGAAGGCAAAGCAGGTGTTCACCGTTGAACAGTGGAATAATAGGAAACTCTGAGTGATGTGTACTGCGCCTGCAGACACAACGCTCAACTGGAAAGTTAAGAGATTGATGCTGGAGGAGGTGATAAATGGTCAGAATATTAAAACATTTACAAACAATGCCCAGCCATGTTCAACTCCTTCCTTCAACTATTAAAACCTTTGAAAATGGAATTAAATGTCCAGTTACACCGTGGAGCCTGACAGATGACTGTTAAAAAGGCATTACCTTTGCGAAGAGTGTTTACAGTTACGGTCGACTAACATCCCGTAATGAACAGCAGCCTGGCTTATTTAGGGCTACAATGTGAGTACAGTGCAAAAATGGCAGTGGTGCTCAGGTTACATGAGCACTTGAGCGGGTCGCGCTCAGGGAAGAGAAAAAAAAAAAAAAAAAAAAAAAAAAAAAAAAAAAAAAAAGGCGGTCTCCGCTCTCTCCACTCCTGCTCAGAGACAAGCCAGCGGCTCCTCTGTCAGCGTTGGAAGGCAAGACAGCGATCGGTTACATCACGTTGCCAAGGCTCGGCTCGCGCTGCCGAGAAGGATGCTTATTCAGGCTGACCATTGGCACCCTGGACGACCCGTTACGATCAGCGTGTCACTCACTACTACGCCAAAAATACACTCGGCTGCTGAATGAGGCGAAGCCACTTAAGGACCTGGCTGGGTCACTGACCGCCTCACGGTTCGAGACACACACACACACACACACACACACACACACACACACACACACACACACACACACACACACACACACACACACACACACACACACACACACACACACACACACACACACACACACACACACACACACACACACACACACACACACACACACACACACACACAAACATGCTTAGTCATAATCCGAGACACAGACTAGTAATTTAAATGCAATATTGAGTTTGTGCATGACGGCAGAGCTGTCCACTTTACATTTCAACTGCAGCGTGGAGGGGAATGGCTTCAGGCCTTGCTTCAAAACAAATGAGCGACGTTAATTTGCAGTCCTGTCAGCCACGGCCATGCAAATCTCCAGGTTCGAGAGAGGACCACGCCATCAACATTTATTATTAGTTAGCCATTAGGGCTGGGTATCGTTCAAAAACATTTCGATAGCTGTAACAATACCAATACAGTGACTTCGATACCGGTTCCTAAGTGATACTTTTTTTGATACCAATTTTGTAAAACAAAAAGAAATAACACGACGGCACACATCTCTTTTTTTTTTTTCAGCTCCAACTACGTGAGCACGGTCTCTGTGTAATGCAGTTTTTCCTGCGTGTCTCTACGACGCGTTAACGTTAGACAGCCAATCACAGACATTAGGTCTTGGTAGAAGCATGCTGCGTGCTTATTGGCTCACCGACGCTGATGAGATGTTCTCCTTAGGTATGGAAATTGTAAAGTATAGAGAATCGAAAAATACCTCGTCATTCAATACCCAATTTCCATACCTAAGGAGAACATCTTATTTGCAGTTTTTTGCATCTCTCTGTAGTCATGTTGTGTCTCTTTTTGCTCATTTTTGTTTTCCTTTGGGGTCGGTTTGGGTCTCTGTGGTCATTTGGCGTCTCTTTTTAGTCGGTTTGTTTCGCTTTGTGGTCGTTCTGTGTCTCTTTTTCACATCACTGTGGACTGTTGTTATCACCATATCTGTGTCTAAAACGTTGGAAAAGCTAGAGCACATAATAAATACATAGCACTCAAAAAGTGTTAAGACCAAACTTGCTTAAGAAAGTCCAACTACAGTCATTAGAGCTGCGAAAGTCTTTCTAGTCGCATTCGTTCGGCTTAGGTGCTGCCCAAAAACGGCTCGGGTGCTGCGCCTAAACCTTACAATGGCGGGGAAAACCCTACAAATGTGTGGTGCACAAATCACTGTCACCTGCCACACCAACCAGAAACAATGGCCTTTTTGTTGTCGTTTTGGTCGGTGTAACTTTGTTCCTGCTGACCACCGGCTGCTCTTTTTTTTCACCATGAGCCGACCCAATCAAAACATAACAATGGCTCTGTATCAAACATGCTGCTAAGTGGCCTCCTGGTACGCTGCTGTACAGAAAGAGGTGGCATTTAAACTTGTGTAAACATTGGCCTAGCTCTGTGAACAATGTACACTAATTATTTAGGCCAGTTAAAAATAACGCACTGGGCATGTATACTTTTTGAAAGAGAGGAGATGTTCATTTTGGAGTCCAAGTCAGACTCCGGCTATGAAAATGTTTGTTACAGTTTTGTGTTGTATTGCTCGGGCTGCAACTTTTGCCAAAACAGCCAATAATTTTTCTGTCAATAATAATAATAATAATAATACACACACACATGCTCAGTACCTACACGTGTACAAATAGAGAGATGTCAGAGTGGGGGGGCTGCCCATGGAAAGCAGTTGGGGGTTCGGACCCTGGCACCCTGGCAGTGCCCGGGAGGTGAACTGGCACCTCTCCAGCTACCAATCCACCACCACACTTTCGTCCATATGGGGACTTGAATCAGCAACCCTCTGGTTCCCAACCCAACTCCCTACTGACTGAGCTACCGCTGCCCCCCAATCAACTAATCCAAATCCTCACATTTAATAAGCTAAATCGAGCATAAAATGTTGCATTTTTGGATCACAAAGTTCACTATTAATCAACGAATCTGTTTATTTCCCAATCATTTCAGCACCAGTCTCCGCTTTCCTATTCTGCTGCTATAAAGATCTGCTTTTTTTTTTTTTTTTTTTTTTTTTTTTATTATATATTGGCCTTAAAAGAGGCTGAAAGGGTGTACAGCACATTGGGCAAAACAGAAAGCAAGGCTATGACTAGAGGGCACAATCATCATCAAGCGCCATCACTGAGTTCCACAAAAGACAGAGAGAGAAAAGCAACTGTTCCTCGTGTGCATGTTCCCCTTTTCCACTTTATATATGAGCCATTGACACACACAACCCCCCCCCCCCCCCCCCCCCCCCAGCAGAGAGCAAAGGTGAGAGCTGTATGAGAGCATCTATTCTCTACCTTCTAGTATCAACAACTGCGCCAATTTAAAGGTTAACCACTTTATTCCATAAAAAACACACACGCCATACGTCATGTAAATGAAGTCTGTAGTCTCACACAGGCTCCGAGAAGGATATTACTATGCTAATCTGGAGCATTTTAGAAGGTAAATGTCAAAAGAAATAAATTACTTTTACATTCCAGCGTGCCCTGATGCAATAGCCCAAGTTTGACATTTGTCCATGGAGGAACTTGTTTTTCTCAGCGTGCGTTCAATGTGCAACGCTGGGCATACACTTATTCAGAGTCATCCTTTTTCACTGTCAGAGAATGTAAATGTAACTTTATCAACAGTATCCCTAACTATATTGGCTGGATACAGTAACTGGCTATAGTTTGTGGAAGTCAATTAGCCTGAAGGCCGCTCAGTCACATCTATAAGCATTTGCGTGGCGGCCGGCTTCTTACTGCGCGAGTCGGCCATTGTCTTGGGATGCGCTCCATATCAAAAACTCATGCGGATAATTGAGGGGTCTTATGCACAGTGCTACCGAGGAAATAACAACAGCTGGGAAGAGGATAAGTTGGAAAATGCAACGCTGTCTGTGGCTGACAGCGGGATGAAAAAAGGGCGATGTTGCCAAAGAAAGATGTATGGCTGGTGACACGTGGCGTAAGAGCAGGTCAGGGAGGCTCCTGAGGCAGTGGCACACACACCCACACACACCCACCCACACACACACACTCGCAACGACCACCAAGTAACTCCCGCACTTTATACACAAATACACACAGCTGTCAGGGGCAGACCAAGATCATTCACAAAACACCCAACACACCGCACCCCCCCACCCCCTCCACCCTGAGTATCACTGACACCGTTTCTCCCTCAAACACACACAGTCTCACAAACACAAATCACACACATAACACACAGTTGCCGGGAGGCAGCATGCTGTCCATGTGGCCTGTGGAGAATCATTACTCAGCAGTGCAGACTAAAGAGTCGAGAGTCAACTTCTGGGGGGGGGGGAATTCAGAATGTGTAGAGCCAGCTGTCAAAGAACCATTTAACACTTTCTAGTGTACGGTAGGGGTGGGGGAAAAAAAATGTGTATTCGTATAGGTATTGTGATTATTTTTGTGACGATTTTTTGAATCAATTCTTTCCCCTATAATGGATATTTTTCCTTATTGTTTTACCAATGATCCACCTAAATATTTTCTGTTCGACGGCGACCACATCATGTCCATTTGCAGCAAAACAGGCAGAAAACCCATGTCGTGAACTTCTATTTTGACAGTAGATTAATTGGGAACACTTTACTTGAAGGTATCTACCTAAGAGTGGCATGACACGGTCACGAACACACAACGCTGTCACGAACGTGTCAAACATTATAAACAGTAGGGGTGCACGATTCACAGTATGTAAATGTAATAAAGATTTTTGGAATTCTATGAATCGATTGAGCTTGAATCGCGATTCGCATATCAATCGATTTTTTGCACACCCCTAATAAACAAGTCATAAACGTTTATGACAACGCTTCTTTTAGAAAGAGTCATTCAGTTTTTGTCACGACGGGTTAGGGATAGAGTTCATGTGTTCATGACGGCGTCGTGTGTTCATGACCGTGTCATGCCACTCTTATGTAGATACCTTCAAGTAAAGTGTAACCAGTTAATCTATTGTCAAAATAGTTGCAGATTCTTTTTATGCATATCGACTCATCATCGCAGCGCTCGTTACGAGTTCCCACACTCAGATGTCTTATTTGGTCTGACCAACGCTTCACAGCCTTAAGATATTACGATCACATATAGGGCTGCAACTAACGAACATTTTCATAGTCGATTAATCTGTAGATTATTTTCTCGATCAATCGATTAGTTGTTTGATCTATAAAAAATGTCAAAACATGGTGATAAATGTGGATCAGTGTTTCCCAAAGCCTAAGATGATGTCCTCAAATGTCTTGTTTAGTCCAAAACTCAAACATATTCAGTTTACTGACCCAGAGGAGAGAAGAAACTAGAAGATATTCACATTTAACAAGCTGGAATCAGAAAAATCTTATTTTTTTTAATTAAAAAAATGACTCAAACGATTAATCGATTATCAAAATAGTTGGCGATTAATTTAATAGTTGACAACTAATCGATTCATCGTTGCACCTCTAATCATATACGACAAGGAAAAGCGCCAACGCTACATACCCGAGACGCTAAAACCAGCAGCTGTGCAGAGGGCTGAAACCATCACTTGGTTAATTGCTGCGCCAATCAACAAACTGTTTTTTTTTTTGTTTTGTTTTTTAAATCGATCGGTCATTTAAAGTTACTTGTCAAGCAAAACGTATAAAACAAATCTGTAGTTCAAGCTTCTGAGATGTGATAATGCCCCGCTTCCCTTTAACTTGTGCCATAGTTCGGTGCATATTAAGAGGTGTTGAAATTAATCAAATAATCGATGCATCGAATCGTGGACGATGCTGCGTCGATAATCGGCCGGGCCGTAATCGATTATTTCTGTTTACAATTCAATGTATGCCTGACAACCATTCTGTTTACATATTCTGGTATGTTTTGCACCTTCAGGAAGTGCTGTAGTTTTATGTATCCAATTTATTTAGTATTAGAGCACTGCAGAATGTTTGGTTTTTGAAGCTTGAGAAGCTATAAATTAAATATCCTATGTGGCTTTAATAGTAAAAATGTATTTGACGCATCGTGACGCATCTAGTACATATCTTTGGACAACAAGACTTTTAAAAAGACATTGTCAGGGATTGTCAGAGAGCGTGATTTCGGTATTTCCTGACATGTATAGACCAAAAGATTCGTCGATTAACTGTGTAAATAAATCGGCAGATTAATTGATAATGTGAAGTGATCGTTAGTTGCAGCCCTAGTTGCCAATTCATTTCCCGTTGATCTTCAAAGAACTACTTCTTCTGTAAATCACTTCAAATCGCGTGGCAGAAAAAAAAAAAAAAAGGTAATGATTTTTTTTTTTTTTTTCAATCCCATTTTTGTGTGAAGGACTCGGCTTCCAGTGTACTTTCAAATATACCAGCATGATCTCAAATGAGAGCTCCATTATTATCCTCAAACAAAATGACACAGCCTTAGTACAGCTCTAGTGTGCTAAACAAGAGCATCGTGCTCTGGTCAATGCTTTAATTAGTTTAGTTTGAATAAAAAAGCAGAGACAGGCAAGATGTTTGCTAGCTTAAATATCAAATATATTCCATCTTCTTTACTCGTGAGAGTTTTTGACACAGTAAAGCTGTCATGAAACGGTTTATTTGTACACTAATCTCCAATGTGCAGCGGGGGCTTTCCCTTGTACGTCAGCAGCCGAGCTGTGCGTCTATTAGCTCAGTCAATTTCACACCCTCGGTTTTGTGTTTTTCATTATGTTTTCAACTGTGGGACTTCCTCAAAAGAAATACTTCCAAAGTGTCTTTGATTATGATTTAATTCAAACTCAATTTGAGAAGACAGCCTTGCAGAGCTGGGGGGGGGGGGGGGGGGGGGGGGGAGCTGAGGAGCATCCCCGATGGCTCACTCCTGTGTGTTAGGCGCAGGAAAACACCTGGCATTGTACTATCCAAAACAACCGCACTACAATCCACTTCAGGAGCATTTGTTTATGTGCGAGGCATAATGAAAAGCCATAATAGTAGCCCTCACCTGCCACTCAATGAACACATTAATTCATCTTTAGCAGGTGGCCCAAAGCAGGTGAACGGCTCCATAAAAATCATCCATCGAATCATTACTGGCGATATATCCGCCAATTTAAAGGCTAATCGAGCCGCTGTTAATGAATGGAGAGTTGAAGCATTTAATAAACCCTGCTAGAATACAGCCAACAGCACTTATCATGGACAGCTCTTATGCAGAGCACAGTCTGGTAAAAAAATAACTCTAATCTTTGCAGTCATACATCAAACACCTAAGTTCTCCGACTGAACACGATCATGCACAGAGTGGTGGCCTCGTGTGACATCTCTATGCCAGGATTTCGGCAACAGTTTGAACACTATTTACTTCATCTTTCTGTCCATTTGGCCTGTCCTCCAGAGGCCTGTACTACGAATCCAGATCAACACGCCCTGGATTGAGTTCAGCGATCTGGAGCATTTTAGAAGGTAAACAACCGCAGTAAGCTGTGTCAAGACGCTGGTTAACAACTAGTTCAATCAACCCGCGCGCGTTCACATGAAAGAGGCGGTGTTTGCACAGCACGACCAATCGCAAACATCTACCAGAGCCGCATATTTCACATAAGAAGAGCAAACTATAATGCTATATAAATATGCAGAACAGAGACACGATTTTACAGGCAAAACGCAATATAGTCGCTGTAGATGCGTAAATCACAACGCTTATCAATATCACTTCCCCATCAGTCAGGACCAAGATCTGACCAGGATCACACTCGTGCTTTCCATAAACTGTCGTTGCTTTAGCCTGTTATTTCAGTTGCAACCCTGGCAGTGGTAAGCAATCATGAGAGCAAATTCAAAAAAAAAATATAAAAACATATTTCAAACCGATGTGCGGATTGGCAACACACGGCTCAAGAAGCCGACAAATAGCCTATACGTAATTCCCTCCGCTGAAAATCTATATTTTTCATAAAAATACCCATCAGAGAATGTTAACGGGGTTGTTGATCTCGAAATGTTTGAACTTTTATGAGCCTCTCTCTCTCTCTCTCTCTCTCTCTCTCTCTCTCTCTCTCTCTCTCTCTCTCTCTCTCTCTCTCTCTCTCTCTCTCTCTCTCTCTCTCTTCTAAGAACGTTGACGCAGTTATCAACCGAGTATTGATTGGTCAGTAGGCGGTGCTTTTACACCGGTTGATTTCTAATCTCCAACATAACCTGCTCCCGAGCAGGTTAGGCGTTCAGCATAAGTTACCACGGCGATTGAACCCGGTAACAAGTGGTCCACCGTCGTGATACACAAAACCCTGGGCTGAACCCACTCAGTGACACTAATCAGAGTTTGACCCTTTTGCCTACTGCACACAAAAAAAAAAACAGCCCCCTGCTACCTTTAGGTGTGCTTAACCACCACAATGCTCCATTACCTTCCCAGACAATCTTCTTCCACTTGCACAATAAGAATGAGCCTGGGCTTCTTCAGCAAAGACCTGCTCGGAAAGCACACTAGCTCATAGTGCATGGACAGCAATCTAGTAATGAAAAGGTGTACGGAGTGCTGGGATAGACATCCGTCTTTATGCTTACGAAATTGAGAGGATGCGGCTTTAAGGATACGAGCACAGACAAAGCTTCCCATAAACTAGAGCTGCAAAGATTAATCCAGAAGTTGTCAACTATTAAATTAATTGCCGACTATTTTGACAAATCGATAAATCGTTTAATTTTTTATTTTTTTTTAATTCCAGCTTGTTAAATGTGACCATGTTCTGGTTTCTTCTCTCCTCTGTGACAGTAAACTGAATATCTCTGAGTTGTGGACAAAACGAGACATTTGAGGACATCACCTTGGGCTTTGGAAAACACTGATCCACATTTTTTTTTCTTCTTTTTTTTTTTTTTAAAACATTTTCTGACATTTTATAGACCAAACAACTGATCCATAAACCAAGGAAATAATCGACAGATTAATCTGCAATGAAAACAACCGTTAGTTGCAGCCCTGCTATAAACTACTCCAATCACAACACGGTCTTCCCTTTAACTAATGTATGTGTGCTATATAAAAGGGAATGTGGTGATGTCACCAGTGTCACCAACTGTCGAGTCCGAGTCAAGTCTCGAGTCCCCGGTGTTCAAGTCTGAGTCCCCAAAGAAGAGTCCGAACCGAGCACAAGTCCAGAGAATAGCGACTCGAGTCGGAGGCCAGTCACGAGTCCTCCATCACTGCCTACTACACATAAAAATCAGAAACTTCCGAGTCCTATTTCAGAAATCCTCTAGTCCAAGTCATCAGTGTGCGAGTCCAAGTCGTGGCACGAGTCCAGAGAATAGCCACTCGAGTCGGACTCGAATATTCCATAATCTGTCACCTACTGCAAGCATTATACCCGTACATTAAAGAAAAGGGACAGCACGCTGCTCTCTGAGAAACTTACTCCAAGTTCATAACTCTGACTGGACACCTGGAATACACAACACAAGGATAAATACAGATTAAACCTACACAGGGTTTGATGCACTTAACCAATGAGATGAGTGTTACTGAGGCTGGTTCACATCCAGAATGAAAAAGAAAATAGACATGTGTGCAATTTAGAAACACGGATTCTTAATAAGAGAAATAGAAAATACCTCTACCTTTTCTGACCTAGAACCTGTTAACAAAATGAAATATGTGATTGAAATAAGTTAGAACGGAATATGCTATTCACTAAATATGCAATTCCAATTAATAAGAGCATAACCCATGTGGTCATCTCAGTAGTCTCCGTAAAACATGGCTGAAACCGCGGCCTCAAAAAAGTGTATGATGGGCCACTCCACTCCACAGCATGAAAATACTACACGTTTAAAGTCTTAATGGCCAAAAAAGGAGCTTCCACTGAGAAAAGCGCCCCATCCACACCAACTAAAGATGCTGTAAATATACCCTGTTCACCAACATTAAAGCTGGCCCTGGGTATGGACACTTCTCTGCACACACGAAGTAACAAACTGAAACGAAAAAAGGGGAATTCAACTTTCCTCAAAACAGCGGCGAGCAGCACTACAGAAAAAAAGACGAGACCCGTCAGCGTGCCATTTCTTATTCCTTTCAGTACATTTTAGTCAAGAATCACAGATCATCCCGATCCCGGTAGGTGAATGTGACCATGCTGTCTACAGCCGCTGATGTCACGTCGCAGAATATCTGGAAATTTGGCTTAGAGTGCTCATATTCTGCTCATTTTCAGGTTCATAACTTGTATTTAGAGGTTATATCAGAATAGGTTTACATGGTTTAATTTTCAAAAAACACCATATTTGTGTTGTACTGCACATTGGTGCAGCTCCTCTTTTCACCCTGTGTGTTGAGCTCTCTGTTTTAGCTACAGAGTGAGACATCTGACTTCTGTCCCATCTTTGTTGGGAGTCGCACATGTGCAGTACCTAGGTAAGGACTACTAGCCAGTCAGAAGCAGAGTATGAGGGCGTGCCACGCTAGCAGCTAGCCAAGCATTATAACGTGTGTTACAAAGTGATGCACGTAGTTGTTTGGAGCAGTTTGTGAACAGTGTTTTCTGTTGGAGATGGTAAGTCCCTTTGGGGGGGACTTTGGGCTTTTTCACTTTATTAATCTATAACGTGAACAAAAAAAGATATACAGCACAATAAAGGAAACGGGAAAAGGCCAAAAAGCATAATATGAGCACTTTAAAACAGTTTGTACCAAAGCCTTTTGCTGACATTTAGAAAGCGCTACGAATGTGCAAAGTCCCACTGTGCAGCTTTAAGTCGCCACAATTGACCTTGCTGTGAGGCGGCAAAGTGGCAATCAAAAGAGTGTCAAAAGCTTGCACCTTAAAAAGTTTCAAAGCAACATGTGGTGGGATCACATCTCGAGATGAACAGTCTGGCCTTGATGGCCATTCTTTTGCTGGAATTAAAGTAGTAAAACACAGTACGTCTACTTTCTTACACACATACAGCATGACCAGAACAGTTGTATTAGGTTTGATTAGTAGATGCTAGGGGGGTTGGAATTAACCATTGCATTGCGAGGCAGACACGGATGATTGTGCATTGATGCAGTGACAGACCATAATCGATTATTGCTTACTGATGACACTTGTTCATTTTCTGGTCGCTGCTTTTTGGTTTGTTTTTGCTTCACGTCTGCGGTGTTCAGACTCGGCTCCATTCAGGAAAGGGTCTTTTTTAAGAGCGGATACGATGAAAAGGGGAGTTCACATACATCTGACTGCTTGAATTTGTCGATGAAAACCATGTGTAGCAATATGTAATAATATTAAAGAGGTGACACATTGTAATGCATAATTATGTGGAATCCATTCAAATCATTGCCAGGATAATCGTAACTGAATTGAATCGTGAAGAGCAGTGAAGATTCACACCCCTGGTAGATGCCTCAAGCCAAGTTTCCCAAAATTCAATTCCATTTTATTTATAGTGTCAAATCACAGCAGAAGCTATGTGAGGACCCTTTACAGATAGAGTAGGTCTAGAGTAGGTCTAGACCACACTCTTTAATTTACAGAGACCCAACAATTAAGTATTTCGAGAGAACACATACGACGTATCGCTTTCAAATCGAAATTTGAAAGAACGCGATTAATCAAATGTGAATTTTTAGTTGAATGTTTGGTGTACCATTTGGTTTAACATCCGTATTCCTCCTTTTTATTATTATTATTATTATTACTATTATAATATTTACAAGATTTATGCGGGAATAACAATACATATCACAGATTGTTAAGAGAAATGTCCTATATTTCCGTGGATTTCTCACTTATTTTTGATTACTTTACTTAACATGATCGTAGAAGGTTGCAGTATGTCGATGCTGCTATTAAACTGAGCCATATCTGACATTTCAGTTCACCGGAAAAAATACAGGATACATTTTTTTTTTTTTTACAGGAATAGTTTTTTTTTATTATTATAACTTTAGCTTTTGTGAGAAATGGTCTGTGTTTCACTGTTCAACGTTCACCTGCTTATTAAAAAGAAAAACACTTATTGCTGTAAATTCATATCCATGTTCTCATCCCTGCATAAGAATATAAAGCGGTTGTGATGGGGTCTCATGTTATAATGCTCCATGACATGTTTTATCTGTTACACAGTCAATATTGAACTTTGACTATACTTATTAAAAATAAAAAAATAATAATCAATATCGTGATATGAGACTAGATATCGTCTTAGAATTTGGATATCGTAATATGGCATAAGTGTTGTCTTTTACTGGTTCTAAAGGCTGCATTACAGTAAAGTGATGTCGTTTTCTTAACTTACCAGACTGTTCTAGCTGTTCTATTATTTGCCTTTACCCACTTAGACATTATGTCCACATTACTGATGATTATTTATCTAAAATCTAAGTGTGAAGATATTTTGTCAAAGCACCAATTGTCAACCCTAGAATATCGCCGCAATATCGATATCAAGATATTTGGTCAAGAATATCGTGATATCTGATTTTCTCTTCAGCCCTAATAGATATTGCAAATCGAATCGTAATCGCAATATCTGGCAGAAAAATCACAATTACAAAATATTGTCACCAAGAGAAGTAAATAAAATATCTTTGGGCCAACGTGAAACGGAAACCACATTTCATTCCAAAAAGGATGTACAAACTCCATTTGTGAAATTTGCTGGATGTATGCAACGGAGACATACTTCACATACCCTTATGTATCTAGATGGTAAAAAAATAATAATTAATTTACTGTAAAGGTAGGGCTACACACTCCACATATGTTGCCTATGACACTTACTTGTTGAGTAAAAACACTACACATGTGGCCTTTCACTGGAGAGAGAGATGTGTAGGTAAGCACTGTTGACACCGTTACACTCTCTGCTTGGGGGAAGCAAATTAGGCTATTGTAACCTGCTAAAAAAAACAAAGCGGTGACACTCTGCTGACACCTTGGTTGCTTGTAAACACAACTGCAGCCAGTCCAACCCTCTCACGTGGCCACAAGACGTCGGAGCACACAAGTCTCCTCAACTCCTGATCTGGAAACAGCGGAAAACACAGTTGTACAACGAGGCTACGTGACCACACCTACTCTATCTGCTGTACCAGAGTCAGCCAACTAAAAAAAAAAAAAAAAAAAAAAGGAGCAGTGCACACAGTGTACCCAACAGTGAGAAGAAGAAAAACAGAAAAAGAAACTTCAGGAGCACGTCTGAGGTCGACAGCTAAAAATGACAGTAGAGATGTGATTCAGCAAAGAGTGAGCTGAAGGTTTTTACTCCAACTATTAAATACAAATGATGGATCTACAGGATTACAGGCATCATGCAAATTACTGCAGTGGGAGGAACTGAACATAATGTGTTCTAAAAAATGCTTTAAATAGATACTAAGTTAACATTCTCAATTTTACATTATGGTTCCTGGCAGATGTCTGTAGATATGGGAAAACATCCAGATCCCATATATATATATATATATATACACACACACACACACACACATACATACATATACATACATACATACATATACACACAAAAAAAAATGAAGATATTTAAACACAAATCCATACAATAGTGTTCAAAATGAATACAAATACAGAAAAGACACGGGGACTATGTTGTCTTGACGCGGTGTAGGAACACATAACTGGGAAGAGGGGGCTGTTTTTCTGCAGCCTTCCATTAGATGCAATTATAAATGGCCGAGAGCAGAGGGATGGGGAGCCAATCAGATCTCGGCTCGCATGTCAACCTAAGACCAACTGTCTCCTGGCTCTGACAGCAGGATTTTACCTCCATAATTCAAATCCCAAAGCAAAAGGCAATCTGCACTTTGCCAACTCTAACCAGCGGGGCCGTGTTTACAAGGCGTCGCATGGAGCACAGGCGCAGGGAAAACGCGAACGGAGTCGAACCGAGCCGCAATGAATGAAACCCTCCGTCAAGATGAAATCAATCGCGGTCACAATCACTTTGAACCGAGTAAACACTTAGCGGATGCAATTGTTGTCGTTCACTGGACTGTAAGACACATCTCCACTTCACTGTGCGGCGGCTTTTTAAACCGACATAGGGGTCTTTTCTTAATGATTATGCAAATGTTATTTAACCGATATCGCTGTCATTTGCATTTTGTTTATTGCCTTGACAGCCACTGACAACTTTGATAGCACTGGTGGGAGCACAACACCTCAAAGAAGCTATTTCGTCGCAGATTCTCGCAGAAATAACGGTGGTTACAGCACTTAAATCGACAATGAGGCTAAAGAAGCACTGCGAAGAAATATCGCCTCATCTCCCTGTGTGCACACACACAAACACACACACACTTTCCCCTAACAAACTCTTGCTCTACTTAGGCAAACTCTTACCCTGTACCCAGCAGGGACCCACACTAATACCAACAACTCAGGAAGTTGTTTCTAACAGAATATGTGGCTTCTTTCTCTGTCTAAACACTATTGCAGGGGGTGGTATTGGGAGAAAGAGAGAGGCAGCCATTTTAGAGCTCTTGCTACATAGACAATGGCTGGTCCAATGCAATATGCAACTCTACAGTGCTTTTTCTGAACTACTGGGTACTTTAACTTAGCCAAAGTGTGTCCGTGCAGTAAGTGAAGTTTACCTGATTTCTGTTTGGAGGTTGTCCAGTGTTTCCCGGGCTCATGGGAGGCGGATGGTGGGTCCTTTGTTGCCAACCCGGATGGACCCCACCATACTGACTGCTGCCCATATCTCCTGGACCCTTGCTGGCCCCTTCCTGATTGTTATAGTCTCCTTGGGGGTAATTCGGATAGCTCCTGGCAGAGCTAGGGGATGTCAAAAGCTGATTTAAAGTTGGCGTAGACGTGGGTTGTTGGTTTCCCATGTTATACCTCTGATTATTGTAAGAGGCAGCCATAGCTGTGGTTCCTCCTGCTGGCTGTTGCTTGCCTGGCTGCCCCCCAGCCGCCGGAGGCTGGTTGTTACGCGGGGAATTCATGGCCCCATATCCTTGGCCCTGATAAGAAGTCCTGTTCTGGAAAGGGCTGTAGTTGTTGTAATGGTTGGGGTAGCCGTGTTCGTGTGAATTAGGGGGGTAAGGGTCCATCATGCCCGGCCCCGATGCAGCTGCCATGCCAGGGCTTTGTTGTCCGCCATGTTGATGAAAAGGGGCCCGGCTGTAGTGCTGGTTGTAACCGTAAGGAGGTGGAGGAAAGGGGCCCGGGTGGTGGTGTCCCATTCCGGGATGGTTATTCCCTTCGGGCCCGCCTGAATCATTCTGATTACTGCTATTATTATTTACCCTGGGCAAATTCCCGTTGCCGTTCTTCATGTCAGGATCCCCTCCTCCCCCAGCATTTCCAGCATCGGTCCCGTCCTGTAGCTCCTTCTGGCCAGGAGATCCGCCGTCAGGTCCCGGTTCCTTATTTTCATGCTGTTTCTCTCCCGGTACCGACTCCTCCTGTGGGTCCCGATCCGGCTTTTTGAGTTCGGATGGCGGGCTAGTATTGAGAGTGGCGACGCTGGCAACCTGAGCGGCCATGATATCCCTCTCTCTCTCCCCCACTCGTTCTCTACCTCTCTCTCAGCACGGCGACTCACTCACAATCAAACTCCGAATAACCATTGAATATAAATACAATTATATTTATAACAACGTACCCGTTGTCCCGGTTCATTCCCCCCTTTGCCCTCCGCCCGGACCGGTATCCGGTAATCCACCGCGACTCCGTTTAAAGTTAAAACAGAGAGGGGAAAGTTTGTGAAAGAAAAAATATATAAATACAGAGCCAGGGAAATGAATTTCACCGACACAAGTGAGTGAGTGTGTGTTGGAGGGGGGGCTTCTGTTACAGAACGAGAGCGCGAGCTAGAAATCAACCAAACCAGCACGAGGCTCCGCGAGACACAGCCATTTTACCGACCTGTCGCGAGAAAATAAAAACCAGGAGTGGAGTTCCCAGTGAGAACTGGATCCGGACTGCCCTGTCTAATAACAACATTGTTTATACCCAAGAAGAGCCATTATTGTGGGTCTAATGCGCTTAAAACTGAGCTCATGCATAAAAATGTCGACGTATTTGGAAAGCCCTGTTTGTTAGCATAAAGGACTGGTCATTCCGAGACTAATTAAGTGTTGCATATCGGATGAAAAGCTTATGCTAATGAGATACACAGCAATGGGCTGTCTGGCAAAGTAAGTGAGTGAGATTCAGATTAGAAGATATATATTGTTTTACAAAATGTACTAGTTTGGAGGACACAGTTATACATGACTAGTGTCTGTCTATAATGTATGCATGTTATGTATGCTACTACATTTCACATATGCTATTTGCCATGGTATAAACTAAGAGTATTCCATTAGTTTGTCCTAAGGAGTAAACAGGATTTCAGGGAGTCTGACATATTCAACTTCAGTTCTAATATGTTTTAAATAGCCACATGCTTCCATATACAATGATGCTACACTGCTGATTGCCACAGACTTTGTCTACAATTTTATGGTATTAAACAATTACCATGTCCAATCGTTTGCCATACTACACTGCTTTGAAGTGAGCCATAATTACTCAACCATTCTGATTACAAAAATGGCTTCATGCATGAGCTGTGTGTTCCTCTGTGTTGCATTCATTTCTGCACTCTATCTTGTTAGCTTGTTAAAGGAGCGGGCCAAAATAGGCTACAATGTCATCTTCTGTTAAAGTGGGCTAATGGATGGAAGTGACTGCTTCCATGTGTTGACAAGAGCGAATGAGAGGAGTGAGTACAGTGGAAGAAAGTAGAGGGAAAGCATGAAATCACAACCTCACAACCTGTGTGTGTGTGTGTGTGTGTGTGTGTGTGTGTGTGTGTGTGTGTGTGTGTGTGTGTGTGTGTGTGTGTGTGTGTGTGTGTGTGTGTGTGTGAGAGATACAGAAGGAGAGAGAGAGGATAGAAAAGGAAGAAGGATGGGGGATGGACTGAGCCAGTCACAGAGCAGGAAGTGAAGATACAAAAAGAGAAACAGTGATGGTGGAAAAGTGACAGTGTATAGGCCAGTGAAATTCAACACATTGTATGCTGTTTGTTATAAGTCAAATCTCACGCCAACACACGAGGACGAGAAGAGATTGGGAGAAAGCATTAAGTCGCCCTACACAATTAACAGGAACAGACACCCTACGTCTCTCCACCTCTCTCTCTCTCTCTCTCTCTCTCTCTCTCTCTCTCTCCCCACCCCCTTTCTTCGTGCTCTCTGCCTGCCTGCCTCCCGCTCTCCTAGCAGCAGCAGCAGCAGCCTTCATGCTGCGTTCGGGTTCTGTCGGAATATTCGGAATCACACCCTGAGTCAGAAACAAATGACTCGTACAAGTCTGAAATGTCCTACCACTACCTTCCTTAGTTGCCTCTGTGATATTTTAGAGTTGTTGCTGTGTGTAAAAGCTCTGTGATATATATATATATATATATATATATATATATATACCAAAACGCATATGTGACGTCAGACACAGTGATGTAGGGCAAGGCAGTATAACCTGCAATGGTTCCACTGAGTGTATAGGGACATTATCTACTTCAGCAGCAAACAATAATGGAATATTTAAGATTACAAAGACTGTAGGTTACAATATAAATATATGGATATATCATAAAATGTAGTAAAACAGTGCTATGGCCACAATTGACATGTTCAACACAAGATCATGTTAGAACAAAAATATATATATACAAAAGTATGTATGTATAGGATTTTCTGTGATAATACATTAGCAGCATGCACCCAGTTTTGACAAATGAGAGGACTTAAATATAAATATATATATAAAATATTGTTTGTACTTGTTCATATGGAAGGATAGTGTGCTATCTAGCTGAATTACATGGGAAACAGTCTTATATCAGCTTTTCTATTTCTTTATTTTCTAGGAAAAACATATTATACATGTTGCATTCTGCTTTGAATTTGGTAAAGTAGCTCTGAGATAAACAAAGACAATACGCATATACAAATTCCCACTTATGTAATAGTATAAAAGTGTATTCTTTTCCAGCCAGAAAGCAGGAGAATGCTGCGACATTTTGCGTTCACGAGCCTCGGGTGGAGCACGTGAAGGCGGCATCGCCGCTTGCAAAAGCAGCAGAACTTTGCTATGTGAACGTGGGGGATGGGAAGCAGCAGCTCTCTCTGCTCTGCTCAGCCCTTTCTCTCTACAATGCGGGGCTTTCTGCTCGCATTGCTCACCCTGTCAGTGGAAAAGAGATCCTCTTTGACTTGAAGTTTTACTTAGAAACCAACAGAAAAATATACATCATATATTTGAAAGCTGCAAAGACAGCTTTTGTACGTTTAATGAAGGGAGGAGAGTATGCAGGGTGGAGGGGGTCAGCTCAGCTGCTGTCTGCTTATATAGGCTAAGGGAGGTGTGTGTGTGTGTGTGTGTGTGTGTGTGTGTGTGTGTGTGAGCAGAAAGCGCAGAGACTAGGCTGTAAGGGAGGAGGGGGTAGGGAGCTTCTTTTTCTTTTTAGCATAAACTTGCTGTTTATTATCTAGGGGTGCAGTCTCCCTTTCCTTTTCCTTTCCCTTCCCTCTTTCATATATATATATATATATATATATATATATATATATATATATATATATATATATATATATATATATATATATATATATATTTTAAAGAGAAGTACGATCTGCTTTCCCTGGTCTTATTTTAGACGTGGCTTCAAAATGTGCTGTATTTTCAGCGCTCACCTTGAACGTTATTTATCTGTTGTTCAGCCGTCTGTGCAGCTGCAAAGTGACTTAAAAGCACCGGGATCATGTGGGAATGTTAAATCTCTGTGGGAGAGCAGCAACATGATGCTAAAGACCTCCTGTGCAGCTATAAGAGTGTCACGCATTTATTTATTTATGCAATTCTTGTTTTACAAGGATCTCTAAAATGCCACCCTGCATGTCCAGACAAGCTCAACAGCGAGCACGAGGATTAATAGGGACACTATGAATTGTTGGAATTGATATGACTTGGAGGCTTTAACTTTAATTAAGCTGAATCAGAAAAAAGGGCACCTACAGCAGTTTAGGTCAATATTACAATTGTTGGTCACTGTACTATAAGTGTCACCACCCACCAGTCACACAATAACTTGTTGGAAAAAAAAGTGTTACCACGAAAACCCTCTCACTGCAATTCGCTTGCCTCAATAATCCGGTCTGGCTCATGTAGCATAAGATTCACACTTCCCACGTGGCCTCATAGTATTGTGCCCCATGTCTGTATTTCGTCTAATTGAGAAACATTCAAACAAAGAAGAAAATCTGAATTTATTTCAGATAGTTGCGCACAAATGCTGTCAGGATTATGTCACATTTGGCTCTTTGAAATAGTGTGTGTTGAGAGAGAAGCAGCGAGAGAGAGAGAGAGAGAGAGAGGGGATCATCCCCTTACCCCCCCCCCCCCCCATCTGTCCCAGGATGATGATTTAAGAGTGTTTACTTGTGCCCCACCGCCGCCTCCCTGCAAGGATGACCATGATGCATCACCTTTCGGCCCGGTGCCGCGGCTTCCCTCGGCCTTCGCCATGGCAGCGGCTTGGACTTCATCCAGAAGACATTTTCTCTTGCGATCGTTATTAAATTGATATCAGAGATTGATTAGAAGGACGGAAAAGAAAGTAACAATGAACGCTGTGGTGAAAAGATGCATCCATAACTACATCAAATGTAGTTATGAATGCAAAACACAAATTTCAGTGGACAGGCTATAGGGCCATACATATTTCACTCACTTAACTAAGCCAAAAGCTTCTTTTTCTGTTCATTTTAATTTATGTAAGCCTTTGATATTCTTAAATATGCATTTTTAATGTGACTTCTCTTCAATTAATCTCAGCTTTGAGCAGTGAAAGTGTCACTCTTGTTGAGCCAGTTATCTGATGACTGATCATTGAGGAGTTTTTTCTTTTATTTGAATCCCTTAGGATCCAGTCTGGGAATGGAGCCATACAATCACCAAGACAACCCTACTAATGTGGCGTGGAATTTCCTAACAAGAGTGCAGTTGAATTCAGACACACAAACACACACCACGCGGATGCACTGTAACACACCCACGTGCGCGATAGCCAAACACAGCTCATACCTGACAATAATGTACACGCTGAGGATTCATAGCTGCCGTAGAGTCTGTCATTAATGCATGCTTGGGCCCAAACATCAGTGGCAAATCCCACAGTGACGTCGTCCTGGCACACATACACACAATCTCAACAGTTGGGTCCTGTCCAGATGGTTGCCAGGCAGCAGTTCAACGCATAGTCTGGAGTGTGTAGAGGAAGGAAGTGCCACTTTGCGAAGTGCAATGGGCATCCGGCTCATTCCCAGACGCTGTATGTGTGTGTGTGTGTGTGTGTGTGTGTGTGCACGTGTGTGACCTGCTGTCTAAAAACTTACACCTGACAAACACACACCCACCACTTTGTAAACAGTGCAAGGATAAGGAATGTGCAATAAAATCCCCACGTGGTTTCCTCCAGGGTTCCTAATAAATGTGGACAATCAGTTTCACTTAAAAACACACACACACACACACACACACACACACACACACACACACACAGTCTCTGGTCCTAGTCAGTATACGTTTAATCCAGACATACAGCTTTGATGGATGAAAGGATATTAAAAAGCACTTGTGGAATTATTCCGCTGCCGTATAAGGTCATATTTCAGATTAATCTTTCAGCCATTATTCTTACCTGATTTGATCAAATGGGATCGAACTTTTAAAATGCCGCAGCTCACCCTGAACTGCTTAGCAAACATTCAATCAGTTGCTCCTCTCTCCTTGTATTATTCTCTCCGAAGCGGAGGAATCTTCTCTGCTCCTCAGGTGAAAATAGACTGGGGGACCTCAGTGCCCCACGACAGGCTTTCACATCAAAGCTGATAGGACATATTCAGGTTTTACTGGAGCACTTTTATCTATCTTTTTGCGTATGTGTGTGTGGGGTGATAATTTGCTAGGGGGCATTTTTTGAAAATCTCTGAATTCATGAAGTCCACACAGTCACACGAGCACCGGTGCTGAATTCTAAACACTCTTATTTTCTCGCTGTGCGTTCAAGTGAAGTGAAGGAACCCCCGATCTCAACAAAGCCAGGCAAGGTTAAGAGCAGTCCAAATTATGGTGTCCACCCTGCAAGGAGAGAGAAGTGTTCACTCTCTTTTCAGTGGGGATGAAAAGAAACCGTGCAGGCAATCATTTTCTGTAGTAATGCTGCGAGCATACTGGGAGCTGCACCACCGTGGGTCACGGAGCCCAGTATGAGACAAACAGTCCCATCCCTGCAAATCACACAGAGCATCTTGTCAGCATTTCAGCTGCGAGGTATAGGGCCAAAATAAAGACCACTCAGTTGTCTTACAGGGGAAAACATAAGAGCTCCCCAAAAAATAAAAGCTCTCTTCAGCTTCGCAACTGTAAATCTTAGCTTTTAGTGCTAATTATCTTACATATATTCGTATCAGTCCTGTGGAAATCTTTTGGATGGTGAGGCATGACCTCCCTACCCTGCCTCTGATTGGCTTATCTTGGTATTCTTACCCTAACCCTAACCAATCTCACTCCTCATGCCCAAACCTAACCAATCTAACCAACAAAGGCAACGAGTACTAGCCAATCAGCGGCAGAGAAGGGCCAATAGAGCTCAACAGTCCCGCCGCTCCTCCGGGAGACCTTGGGTTCCAGAATTAAATTTCCCATTCATTTCTCCCATTGATGTCTGGAAAAATCTGTATATAAAGAGTTTTAGACCATGCCTTAGGCTAAACAGCTACAACGTGACTCATAAGCATACAACATTTCATTAGGTGTGAAAAAAACGAACAGAAAATTCAAAAAAAGTCAAAGGTACAAGACTGTGTACATATTTTCATTATCGAGCGAAGGAACTACTCATCCCATAAACCACCGCACACCACTGAATAAAGGAAGCCACATTAGTTTAGCTAATAGCTAATTTGGCTAACTGCTAGCCGAGACAGCATGTAATAACTTTAAAAGACCCTCAAAATAAAACCTGAAAATAACCGTTAAAATATATAACAGCTGTTATGTCAGCTGTAGTTATTTTTATATTATTTTAGATTGAATCAAGCTGTCAGCTAGCGGTTAGCCTAAATGAGCTGTTAGCTAAACTAATGTTAGCTTCCTGGTGGAGGCTAACGGCAGAAGCGTGGAACAGATCGTGATCCGTGCAGTGTCGTAAATCCTCGTAAAAAATATGATTATCATTTTGAGCATGCGCATGACGGGTCATGCAGGCAGCTCCCTCTCCTCACCAGCATGAGTTCCACCAATCAGAGGCATCACTGTGGGATTGTGGGATTGTTCAGGATTGTGGGTAATGGAGTACTTATCCAAGACATCACAAATAAAAGACATTTATCTCAAAACAAGGTTGGTGCCCCATGAACTTTTGGCATCTATATGAGCATATACAATCGCTTAGTCATGTTGTAGCTGGTTTTAAGTCTACCATCGACGGTTACGATTTTATGGCTTATACTCCAATTTGTCAATGGAGAAATTGCATTGTATTTTTACTTCCGGTACCCGCTGACTGTTGAGCTCTATGCCTTCACCATCCTAGGAAAATGCAAATTTGCTTGCAAAACAGGTGGTGCTAGCCACGCCCCCAGGAAGTGCACCAAGCTTTGAAGCCCATTTGACATAGTGGCCAAACAGTGGAATTGTTTTTGCGCCCATCACATGATGCCATGGGGCCCTAAAAGACTTTTCCCAATAGACTTACATAGCGAAAGAGACGTCTGTAAATCCGTGGATACATTTTTATTTTGAGCGTCACGTTAGCGGGGCGCTAAACCGGAAATAGAATTACACATATTTTTTGGTTCCTGTTTTAATTGTGCCATTACACATACGATGTTAGTAAATGTTAAAGATCATTTTGCAAGAACGTCGCAGGACGTTCCAGGTTTTGGCATAGTGTTATTTAGTGTTGTGTGAAACCGCTCAGTAAACTAAATCTCTCATCTCGCACAATATACGTCACCTTGCTAGCTTGCTAGCTAGCTAGGTAACTTAGCTATGTTCCACGCACAAATGTAACATTAGCTTACCTGATGTGTTTTATCCAGTGACTGATCCTGTTCTTTTTTAACAGACGAGAAGCAAACTCACACGAACAAGACCTGTTGCCACACACACTGGACGCACACACACACACACACACACACACACACACACACACACACACACACACACACACACACACACACACACACACACACACACACACAGGCACAGGCATCGTAGCTTCACTTACACAACTTTTGGTGTATGTCTTTAAAATTGACAAACATATGTGTAATTCATGGCACAATTGAAATGGAATCGAAACATTATTTGTCTCTTTCTTCCTGTTCACTACCGTACATATTTTCTTTCCGAAATAAGGTACCATAGTGGTCCACTTGAAGGGGGAGGGACTTTGCCTCTCTATTGAGGAGGAGAAAACGTCTTTGAAATAGCTAGCTTGCTAACTGTTAGCTATCTAGCTCAGTTACTAATGAGACAATAAGTTCAGAATTGCATTGGTTTTGAATGTTATTTTATCCGGTTTTTCAAAATGTCCCTTTTCCATAATCTGTAATTAACAATTTTTTCCTCAATTTTTATTTCACGATGCCACTTTTTCAGTCTTTGTCTGTCAATCAAGACAAATAGGGCAGCCAGTCACATAACTGGCCCAGCTCTGTTTGTCTTAATTGACAAAGACTTCTGTAAATTATGAAATACAATAAAACACCAGGAATAAGAACATATTGAAATAAAAATTGATGGAATGGACATAAAAATTACCTGCAATAACATTCCACTATAGAGAACTGAGTTTTGAAAATGTATTTTTTTATTTTCAAAATGTTGTAGTTATATTAAATTTTGTACGTATTTATTCAAGTGATTATTTATTTGTTGTTTGATCTACTTTTTTAAAATCTTGGACACTAAACATCTCCATAAACTGTGTCTAGTGTTCACAAACAATACAAACAAGAAGCATTTTACAGCCTCAAAAAGTAAAAAAAAGAACTTATGGCTGCACATAGAGAATACATTTTTTTTCTCCGAATAATAAGATGAAAATAAAAGACAATGCTGTATTTTGATGTTAATGGTGCGGTCCTCCATGTGTGGACAATAGATTGGGCCTTTAGATTCTGCTCATGCAGTACATTCGAGATGGAACGATAAACTAGGCTATGAATATTTAAAACTATAATTGAACCAAATATTCATGTTTGAATTAGTGATTCAGAAGCCATAGGTTTGCAATCAATGGTGACAGTCAGGGGACCTGAGTTTGTTTGAGGTGAAATAGCTAACTGTAATGCAGATATGATGAACAGCAGAGTGGCCTGGCAGAGAGATGGACAAAATTGACATGTTGAAGACAGAATGATTAAGTTACCTGTTACAGAACAGCCCCTGGGCATATATCAATATGAACTGTGGCAGGCTGAGAAGAAAAAAAGAATAGCACGCAACTGTAGTTATCCAGCAAGAAAACTGAGTCTATGTAGAAACCAAAGGAGTATTTTATGGAGAAACCATTTTCTGTGTGTAATATTAGTATGTTGATGCAAGGCATTATATTGAAAAACGGCCGGTGTAATTCACTCCCTGGGCCCCTGAGATGCTCAAGAGACCAATCTTCTCATATATTGAAATTGGATGTGTTTCAGCTGTTACCATAGCTGAATCATTTTCTCGTCCCACTCTTTTAGCCTATTGTTTACGGATACGCCTTGCGTTGTGCCTGAACTCTTCCGTCTTATGGAGGCTGATGTTTGTGTGTTGTTTCAGTCACGAGTGCCTTAACTTACAAAAGGGCAACGATGAAAAGAGACATTTGAATACATTAGCGCAGCAGTTGGATATGAGATAGGTGGTGGAGTCAATGTTGAAACAGCAAGACAGTTCTGTTTGACGGACAATGAACTTTGGTATATAAAACGGAATTTTTGCAAGGTGACAACTTCAGGATAGAGATTTGACGGAAGGGCAGACAGGGCCTCCAAGTGAGGGCACCCATGATGACGACCCAAGGGCCCCTCCGTTGTGATGGGAATTGTCCCCATGTGGGACGGCACACTTCAGGAATGACCTTTTGCATCTATGCTAGGACAGCAGGTGGGGGGTTAACGGGGGCCGGCAACACCCACCAGTCAACTGTTAAAACAAAACTTTATCTTGACTCTGTGGGCAGGCTGCAAGATAGGGGACTACAAGGCTTTTGAGGGGTAGAAACTATTCTTTGGGGCCGATTGCTGGCCTGAGGGCTGCGGGGCACGGTCGGTTAAAGATAGGGGTGTTACTGGCTGGGGGTCGGATCTCAAATCTTTGCATTGAAATGCTGATGAAAGAGAGGACATTCAGCTGTAATTGCTCTTGTTGCTGCAATCCTGGGTTGACACACCTCCGAGCTGAATATCAAGAAAACAAACCATGAACAAACGCTGATGCCCTGCAGCTGCCAACTTTCCCTCCACGCGTGGCGAGGCAGGAGGATGCCGAGATTAACGCACACAATCTACTATAATGTGTGACAATAAAGTAAAACGAGGCTGTGCATACGACTTTCCAGTTTTTCTCCATCTGTTGCCAGTTGAGTTGATAAAACATAATCCGCGGGTTTTCTCTGAATACGATATGAGAGCTTACAATTTGGAACGCATCATTTGGATCATTTAGGATTTGGATCAGGTTCACATTTGAAGAGGGTATTTGAACCAGAACCTTAAGAGACACTGCTGGGCACAGCTCGTGCCAAATAGGGCATTTATAAAAGGTTGGCACGGGCCCTACAGAGTGAAGGCTGGCAAAGGCATGATGCCCACATCATAGTGCCAACCAAGGGTTTTGTTTGGCATGTGTCTCTGTAGTATGGCTTGTCTCCTCCATACAACTGGCCCAAACACAACTTAGCATTAGGTTACAGAGGCATTACAAACTGAAAGTGATTCATTAAAAAAAGCTCTCTGCGTGAGATGAGAGGCGCAAGAATAAGAATCAATTAAAAAACGTACGGAAAAGGTGCAAAATATTGTGGACGTCTTCCATACGTGTTGTAGCCCTCTTTTATCCCCTGCTGTCTATTTGGATCGGATTTTAAGGAGAAAAAATCAATAAGGAATAATAGCTTTTATTATATGGATTTACCAAAAAATAAGTAACCTTAATATACTGTTTCTACACCTTTGTACTCACTAGGAAAATACACGATATCTCCTCAATTATTAACGCAGACAGTGTCTTTACCGTGAACCTTCTTACTGAGAGATTTGGCTGAACGCCTCTCCAAGAGATTTTGATATCCCTCGTTTGATAGCAGCAGGCGCCACATACGCAATCCTCACTGAGGCTGTTAGAATAAAAAAGGCCTCTAGGAACATAGTCAGGGACAACAGCAATGTTTAATTTCAGGCACCGAGGAGAGCCATTTCACTCCTGCAACTGTACAAATCAAGACAGTGGGGTAAGGAAGGGCAAAATATAGCTAAAGTAATTTATTCTGCCTCATTGTAACCTGCCAGAGAGGCCTTTTTAAAGAGAAAATAATAAAAAAAGGAGGGAGGAGGTGCTGAAAACAATGCATTTTAAAAGAGGCTCTTCCCCCAGTGTGCCTTTATCTGTCAGTCAAACCCGGCAACGTAAACACATATTAGGGGGGAAGACAGAGGGGTTTCCATAGCCACAGTTTTAAATGGCACTGTCGTGCTGCACACAGTAACCCCCCTCCTCTTTCTTTTTGCAACACTGTTTATTTGCTGTTGTGTTGTGCAGAAAGCGCTGATAGTGAGGCACCGGGAGGCTTTTGGCTTGAGCTGGTTCCACTGCAAGAGGAAGAGGAGCGAGACAGAAGAGGGCCCAGCAAACTGAGAGAGGAAGAAGAAAGAAAAAAAAAAAAAAAAACATACAAGGCCGGTTATGCAGAAACACAGATTTAATGTAAGGCTTGGCTCTCTGATATAAGCAGCGGAGAGAGGAAAAAGCTGGTCTGGACTGCCAGGAAGAGGGAGACGGAGAGCAGAGAAGGAGGAAGCAGAGTCTGGTCATGCGAGGCCGCTTGACGCCTGTCAGCGTACAGATGGAGCACTCAGAGGAGCTTTTGAAAGGGACTCAGCGCAGTAGAAATCCCTGGCCCCGAGCCGACCGGACCCTCTCTCTGGGAGCCAGTTATCAGGGAGAACAGGGTGAACGGTAACCCTATTGAAGGGGAGAACGGTAACCCTATTGAAGCATCTCCTGCCCGCTCTTTGGATAAACAGTGCTAGAATACACTGAATTTACAACACAAGCCCTGGGGAAATCAGGTCTCTCTACAACCCCCCCCCCCCCCCCCCCCCCCCAGCACCCCCCTGTATCCCCACCTACCACTATCCATGAGTTGTATGGTTTCATGCTCAATAACACATTTATTGTTAAATGATGTTTACTGGAATCATGTGCATGTCTGTGTCTTGGCTGTATATAAATGTTGGGCTGTGATTTTTTTTTTTTCTCTTCCTTTTGGGTGAATTCATTACATTACGTGATATTTCATAAGCAGGTATTGATTGTAGCTGTGGGCGACAGAAATTTAGCACAGAATCCGTGCAGAGGAATTGTATTACATCTTCATATCCATAGGAAAAAAAATAGCATTGAGGTTCATGTCATTTGTTCAGATATGTCACTTCTGGTATGCTCAGTTCATCGGCCCGCTCATGCAGCTGAGCTTCTCCCTTGGAGCTCTTTACTCAGGCAACATACTGTACATGAAACATGTAAGCAAGAAAACGCTGCTCATCGACACAATGTGCCATGTGAAAAAGGAGATCTGATTCTTGCTGAGCCACATTAAAGCGCTCTCCCAAAACCTCTGCTTCTGTTGGTTCTGTCGTCTCTGCTGGAGACCAGGTAGGAACCCCTTTAACCGTGGCTTCTCACCCGCCGCTTAATCTTACCCACAATCACATTCAGTGACAGGCGCACAAAGCCGTCCGGCGAGCCCAACAAGACTCTGCTATTATGTAACCACTGACAGCTGGGCTTTCAAGGAATGGGTGAACCCCCATCCGTGTGGCAGCACTTTGTGTCAACCAGACGTGGCAGTCAAGAAAGGGCCTGGGTAGAGAAAAAGGGTATTATCAGGACAGGCAGGGGGATACAATCCCAATAACATTGCATTTCAACCAATTGCAGCTCAATCTTCCATCTTAAAACAAAAAAAAGTGGGAACGGGCACATGTGCATAGGTTTGAAGTCTCCTCGCTCCAAAGGGGGCAATTTCTCCCCATGGTTTTTCTCAATGTGTCATTCCTTTGAAACGGTGGCACATGACACTGAACACAGAGGCACCCGAATGTTTGATTAAACTGTGCATCGCCTCCCTTGAGGCCGACACCTCCGACGGGTCTTTGATGCTCTGAACACACAGCGGAGCCAAAGGACCCAGAATAGCAGGGGAATAATCGACAGACGGCGTGTTGACTTTGCCACCCTTCCCAAATAATTCCCTGTTGTTCCAGAGAAGAATCGCTGTCCGTGGCGGCATTCCAGGGCAGGCAGACCCAGAGAGATTGTACAGGATGAGGGCCGCCGTCTAGATACGCTAGATCTAAACATGTGTCTTGGTCACACAGACCTGGCCTTCAGCACACGCTCTGGTTTTGTTATGTTTCTGCCTGAGCAGCTCGCTATGCATATAAACTTGTTTATGCCATGCAAAATTAATGACTAACAGTTCTGTCTGTCCATAACATCCTTGATATGAAAGTAGACAGCTGCTGCAGCAGCAATAATGGAGCAAAAATAATAGAATTGAAGGGCAAAGGTGAATATTTAAACACACACATTTACAGCGACACAGGTTAAGTAGAGTGAAGGCAAAGTAAGACAACAAAAACACTAACTTATAAAATAAGTTACTTAAAAGAAACAATAAAAGAGTATTTTATCATTAGGAATAACTTCTTATCATATTTCATGGATCATACCAGTGTTTTCTTCACAAGACAATTAACTGCACTATAAATTTGGTCTTTTTACAAAGCAGTTTGGTATGGAAATATGAACAAAGGGTCACATGAATTTAGAGAAACATGTATTATGTAGGGTTCTTTACTGTGTTGTCTTCCCTTCAACCTTGAAAAAAAACACTTTTTTTCGACATTTTTTACGCCTTTTTTTCATAGTTTGTTTTTGCTTTTTCCAACGTTTTAAATTTTAAAATTTTTCTTCTACACATTTTCAGCGCTTATTTCTACGTCCAATATTTTCTGATATAAAACAAAAATTTAAAACGGGCCAATGTGACCTGAAGTCAACACAAGGGTTAAGATTAGCTAAGAAGTAGATCTCTGTTGTCAGAACGAATTCACTTCATCATATCTGTTAACAGCTCAACATTTTTTTTTAGTAATAAGCCTTGAAGTTTGGAAGGCTGCGAGGAGGCTAACGCCATGCTAGCTGCTCCTCAACATTAACATAACAGCATGTCTGCCCTGGCGCAGAGGCTTCAGAGGTGTATGCAATGGTTTGTTCAAACCTGACAAACCTCCCCCATTTTATTTCTGTGGGACATTTTGTAGACTGCTAACTGACCTTCGGGCTATTCTCGACACAGAGATGTCCCAGTCAACCGACCACCAGTAGAACCAGTTCCCCTCTCTGTGTCGCTGGTGTCTGGGCTCTCACAGTTGAGCCAGAGATTGTCAAGTCTAGATAGAGGTCACAGTACAGCAAGCGTTCCCTCTGACACACAGGCACTTCATTAGCACACAAAGGCTAAAAACGGTCAAAAATGTATTGAAATATTAAAATATTTTACTGTCACGATTTGGTATAACGTTTTTTCAGGCAGAGTTAAACACCGTTATACTTTCCTCTTTTATTCTTCCACTTTTAAAATGTGTTTTTACTTCAGATTAAAATCGAACTTCGGTCCGGGTTTTCCACGGAGCCGGAGCCTCAATTTACTGTGTGTGTGCTTTCAGCGCCGCAGCACTCACTGGCAACCTTAAGGATTCCTCCGCGGTTCACTTGTGTGTGCGTGTATGTGACTCTTGTTTTACAGCACACAACGACACGTAACGCAACACGTAACGTTCACGTTAAGCGAACTGTAATAGGTCATTTTGGTCGTCTTTTCGCGGGTTAGTTAATACAATGCGTTGCAATGTCCACGGGTCAGGTTTAGGGAACTTAGTGCACTATTTTGCCCCAGCTGTCCTGTCTTTCTAACGCATACAATACATTCCTGTGTTGTTCCGCGGTGTGACAAGGCCCTGCCTGCCTGCTGTTCCTGTAAACTCCCGCCCTGACTCAATGATCGAGAGAGGCAGAGACGAACTGAGAGAGAGAGAGAGAGTGGAAAAGCCCTATAAAACAAGCAGCAGGCCCACAGTACCCACATTGGAGTTCATATTCCATTTTAGAGCATGCATTAAGTTTGCTGGGTATAATGAACACAGGAATCACATAATAAAATAATGACTCACACATATCAGAGTGGAGAAATATCAATTTACTCAACAAAACTGCTTACATAACAAATTATTCACTACTCATTGTCCACTACATTAAGTGTAGGCTACAAATGAATACTGCATATTAAAACATGTATAAACAAAAGGCCCTTTTATTAACAGGAATATGGGACTTTTCATAGCCGTTTAAGGATAATACATAATGTAATATAGTGGAAATCGAATAGAACATTATTTTAATTCCAGTAGGCTATGTAAAATAAGGCTCTATATTAAAAAGACACTCAGTTATATTCCTGTAGGGCCTAGTTCATCTGTGCTAATCAAACATGGTCTGTAGTGCCTTTGTCTTATATTATATCACCTTTGTCACTAAAATATTCCCATAACACAGGGTTTATAGATAGTTCTGCTGCTCTAAATCTGTTATAGCCTAACACTTTTTTCTTTTTCTTTCTTGGGAGCTACCCAAAAGAAGCAGCTCCTTATCGGCTTCGCATCTTAACCATCAATTAATTTCTGACCAGGTTGTGAGCAGTGTGATGTGGTTGTATGATGACTGAAGCCTTCGCAGTCAGACGGCGTGCAAAACCAGATTCCACTGCCCCTAAGTGACAGTTTATGGTCTTTGATTTGGTTTGGCTGGAGATTGCCAGGCAACATAACTACCCTGAGTCCTGAACGAAACAGCCATCTGTTCCATAGCGCGGTAAAACTGAATTCATTTGACACAAGGGCTAATCCTAAAATTCATCTGTAGATAGATTTTTTTTGGACCAGAAGAACCAAAATGGTCATATGTTGCCAAAAAACACACAAAGGTGGGATGCACGAAAACTTTGACATGTGAAAAACAAATGAAAAACAAAGGAGAAGCTATTGTTTGTGCTGTAAAGCAGGTCATAGATACTAATCCCCTTGTCTGGGCTGTTACTCATTGAATGCTGGCCATATTCATACACAGACAAGATAGAGCCAAGGCTAAAAGCTGCACATGTGATCATTGCTGCAAGTTGATTCAAGTGAGTGGTAGTCTGGATTTACGGAAGTACATTTCAAGGATAAAGCCTGACATCCGACACATGGCTCACGCACAGGATGTCTGTGTTGCTGTTCCCAAAATCCCGTAGCTACGGCAAACAACAACAAACTTCGAGCTAGCACGCTACACGCTGAAAATGGCAAGTTTTGAAGAAAATTTGGAACGTGCAACAAGGCAGGCCTGCTTGGTTCTTTCGTTTTGGGACCGACTGGTGGGATTGTTGTGGACGAAGTACACATGGTGGTACACTGGTAAGAGCAAACTGCGTTTAGCCATGTATTCAGCTAATTTAAATAGCTCATGTTACTTGTATTGCGTGAACGGTTACCTTCATTTAATATTGTACGTTGTGCTTTCTTTTATCAGGGGGGGTTGCAAGTGTTCCACCGAAACAAGTTCCTTCCCGAGACTATTTTGCAGAGCCACCGTTGCGGCCTTTGGAGCTTAGCGCCTCCCAAGACTTATGTGATTGGTTTAAAAGAAATCCCTCAAAAACCCAGAGCAATTTTTTCTCCTATCCTAGAATGTATGTGTGGTGTAGCCATACTTTACTCCACAGTGCTGTGGCGATAGGTCTGGCAATGCGAGACTTAAGGTGAGTTGAGCTTCAGTCTTCTCCTGTCACGTCAGTGACCTTTCCCCCCCCTGCAGATTACCCAACTTCCCGTGACCCGTGCCACACTGAGGGAAAGACCCTTTGGCTCGGGCAACAACTTCTCCTTCCAGTGTCCCCCCAGCTTTATCCGTCCCGCTTCATGCCTGTTAAACCTATATGGATTGTTTTACCCTCCGATCCACGAGGCCACACAATACCCATTGAGAGGGAGAGGTCAGAGGCTCACCACTGCGACCCGAGCGCCGGGGCTTTTGTATGGAAGCCTTGCTTGTATCCCATTCTCCACCCCGGCTCAGAGCTATGTAGCCGAGCACAAGACACACTTCTGAGCTCACACTAAATCAGCTTCATAAAGGCTGCAGCGACAATGGAAACAGAGCTCATCATCTGGCTGCTGTTGTTTTCCCTGCACAGTTGTAGGGTTAACTTTAGTCTCGCATTGCCAGACCTTCCTCCACAGCGCTCCAGAGGAAGGCCTGGCCCTTCCACACAGCATTCCGGGACGGTGTGGCCAAGTTGCCATAGGAACCGGTAGGAGAGGTAAGGGATTGATGCAAGCACGGCAACAGTCTTTACAGCGTCTTCATAGGATCCTCATAACGGAGTTCGAACGGCGGCGTTTAAAGACTAGGCTGGAGTACGTAACACAGAAACGCAGAAGGACAAAGACTCCAGCGTAATATCATCCTAATTAATATGATGGAAGAAGATAGAAGAGCAGAGCGCAACAGGCAAACAAAACGACGGGTAAGTTTAACTAGCATTAACAATTAGCTGGTTGAATGAGTGATGTTTGTCTAAAGGCCCGGACACACAGAGACGATTATTGGCCGTTGGACAGTCTGGTGATGTCAGTGACTCGAGTCTGTTCGGTGTGTTCCGTGCCGTCGTCCGTCCGAGGGGCCGTCGGCCTTCATTTTGGCCGATTTGACATGTTGAATCAGGGGGGCGGGCACTGCCGGCAGTCGGACTCAAATGACCCATCTGATTGGTAGAGTGCTAAGCCGGAAACGAGGAGCGGAATGAGCGTGACTAGAGTCTCTCAAAATCTGACGAAAATCTTTTAAACTGACCTTTGTCGATCTCACATGAAGACGGATTCAGCAACTGCACGGCCTATTTCTCACTTAAAATGTTTTCAGAAACACGTCTCGGTGAACTATTTTAGTACAATATATATACAATATATTGTATTCTGAACAAGCCGTCATGACACTCTGTCTTTGAATTTCCGGAGAAACAAGACCCACGTGACGCATTCGTCCAATCAGCTGCCGGTTTAAATTTTTTGGCGACAATACAGATTAGCTCCGCCTGCTGTTATGGAGACGTATTATGTCTCGTCGCTTTGGTGTGTTCCAAGGCACTTTTTTGACCAATTTGGGGAGACTTTTCAGCCCAACTGCCTTTTCTGCTGACGTTTGGCCGTCGGCTCTGTGTGTCCTTACCTTAATGAGTTAGCATACGTAGGTGAATTGCAACAGACAGTGAAGAATATGTACTGTTTGTGTTTCAGACGTTGCTAGGTCAATAAGGGTTCCTATGCGGAAAAAGGAAAAGAGCCTGCCCTGAAGTAGGAGCTGAAAGAGTTACAGGAACTGCGGTCATAGGAACTTAATAATCCCCAAATTGGTCCAGTCGGAACAGGAGAAAAAAAGGGTTCTCGGAATGTTATGTTCTAGGAACTGTAAAAATAACTCCGGTCGGAAAGAGGCTATAGTCCTCATAAATCCACCGGAGTTTAGAACGTCAACACAAAGAAAGCGGAAGGTGACGGACATCCGGCCGAAAGCGAGGGACATCCGGCCAAACTTCCGACGGCACCGGAACTATCCCGTTAATGAAACGTTGTCGATTAAAGGTTAACTTGAACGGATCACACTCCTTTCCACATTTTTCTCCCCATGATATTAAACTGGTGCTGAGGGAGCGGGGGCTGACACTGACAAATCTACTAGTACTGCCACGGTGTCAGACACACTTCCAGGCTATCTCTCAGTCACAGCTGGTGAAAGTGTCTGATAACCTACATGCTCCCTTTTCGTCTCAGATGTTGTCTATGGCGCTCGTGCAGGTCAAAAGGTGTAGCAGTGGCAGCAGCAGCCTGGTGATTGTGGCACCTTTGGTTTACCAGCAAAATGAATAACAAGGACTTACAGGTGCTGCATGTCTTTCTCTTGGAGTGGAAACCGTGAGCTAATCGAGAACTGTTTGTATTCAAATGAGATAGGCCCGCAGAGGTGTATTTGATTTTCTTTCATTCTTCACAATAAGATCACTTTGATGGGAAAAGATAATTAGCAAAGAAGGTCAGGAGAGAAAAGGGGAAGCTGCTATTTTCAGTGTTGGGTTTGTACTTTGCAATAAGCTCCATTTTTAAAACTGTTTACCCGGGGCTATTCTTGATTTTGGAAATGGCTTTGACAGCAAAACAACAGTGTCTATCTCAATCAGAGGAATGATGAGGGTCCACGAGGAGCGGAGAGAACAAACAGCTCCCTCTTTCATGCCAGTAATTACACCAGCAGTGGGTGGAAGAGTGTGGGAAAGAGGCAGAGAGAGTGGAAGAGGGCTGGCTCGGGATTGCCACCTAGTGGTGTGACAGGCGTGATGCAGGGTAAAAACCTGCAAAGTGCTTTGTTTTATTGCTTTTCTGTGGAGTATGCCCTGAGCAGTGGTGGAAGAAGTATTCAGATCCTTTACTTAAGTAAAAGTACTAATACCACACTTTAAAAAAATACTCTGTTACAAGTAAATGTCCTTAAAGGAACGCGCCGACTTATTGGGACTTTAGCTTATTCCCCGTATCCCCCAGAGGTAGATAAGTCCATACATACCCTTCTCTTCTCCGTGCGTGTTGTAACTCTGTCTAGCCTAGCTTAGCACAGATCCTGGAGTTAACCGGCTCCATATAGCCTACTGCTCCCAATAAGTGACAAAATAACTTGTGTACAAATAACAAGGTCACATGAGACACAGCCATCTTCTAACAGTATACAAACTGGGAACTATATTCTCAGAAGGCGAAGCACTGCTACTCTCTGCTCCTCACCACGGGGCTTCTCAGGTGCTGCGAGCAAATCACTCCGCCCAAGTAGCAGAAGTAGCAGTGCTTCGCCTTTCTGAGAATATAGTTCCCAGTTTGTATACGGTTAGAAGATGGCTGTGTGTCATTTGACCTTGTTATTTGTACATGCTGTATAAATCACAACATGTAAATAGGAAAATGTTGGAGTTATTTTGTAACTTATTGGGAGCAGTAGGCCAGATGGACTTGGATCTGTGCTAAGCTAGGCTAGCGGTGGGTGAGTCAGACAGAGTTACGACACGCACGGAGATGAGAAGGGTATGTATGGACTTATCTAACTCTGGGGGTTACGGTGAATAAGACAAAGTCCCAATAAGTCTTTGTGTTCCTTTAAGTAAAAGTATGTAAGTGTCATCAGGAAAATGTACTTAAAAGTATTAAAAGTGAAAGTACTCAATGCAGAAAAATCCTCACATTTTAGAAAGTGGAAACAATCCAAACAGTTGTATGTTTAATGGTCTATTCATGTCAGCTGGACTTGTAGGCCGTTATATTGTTGGGTAGTTTAATTTATAATAAAACATCGTATTTCATAAACTACAGGTGTTTTGTGTGCAAAACTCTTCATTTGTAAAGTAACTAGTAACTAAAGCTGTCAGATGAATGTAGTGGAGTAAAAAGTACAATATTTCTCTCTGAAATGTAGCGGAGTAGAAGTAGAAAGTGGTATGAAAAGAAAAGACTCAAGTAAAGTACAAGTACCTCAACATTTGTACTTAAGTACTATACTTGAGTAAATGTACTTAGTTACATACCATCACTGGCCCTGAGTTAAGGCTGCACAATATATTGTTTTTTTATCGTCATCGCAATAACAGGCGCAACAAACACATCGCGAAAGAGATTTCTTTGTGATTGCTGAAAGAAAATATCAGTAGAAAAGTAAACTTTATAATGTAACTGTTTTTAGTAGTGCCTTTTATATTCAACTCAACGTTTAATTTCTTCAGTAAAAGAATGTTGGTAATGATTTCCTCGCATTTGTTTGAAATTAAACGTGCAATTTGTTGCATTTAAGCAGAATGCTGAGAGCAGCAGAAATGCAGAACTGAGTGCACTTTAATATCTGTTTATTTAACGCGAGTAATATCGTTATCGCGGTATTCAATTGCATATTGCAGATTTTCCTCATATCGTGCAGCAGCCCCTACCCTGAGTATTGTGCAATGATATTGTGCACTGTTGAGACAGAACCCCTAGGGTCCCCCGTTTCTGATTCCAGCACTCGCTCTTCACCAGCGTGTGTGAAAGCAGCGACTGGCAGGATCTCTCCACGGATCCATCATCTCCTCACACTATGAACGGCCAAAATAATTGAATAGGGTGACCCGTACTTGGCAGCTGAAGTGGAGGATGGATTCTGATCCCTGTAATAAGTAGGGCTCATTAAGGCGCTGCAGGAAGCCCCCAGCTCGGCTCCAGCAGGAGAACGACTGGGTCAGATTAAGGTTGAGGAGTTTAATTATGAACAAGGAAATGAAGTTCTCCAAATCTCTGGCTCATGGGATCATTTCAGCCGAGAGACGGCAGCGGGGCGTCTCGGGTTCCGTCTTCTCTCTGTGCTTGGCGCTATAGCTGAAGCATCTTCTGCCACTTCAGAATCAGAGGCCTCCTGAGGGATGAGGAAGAGAGGGAGGAAGGGAGGGTGTAGAAGAAGGAGACAGGGATGAAGTGCCACTTAGGATATTGCTTCAAGGACTGCTCTCCTTGTTAAACTCATTGCTGTGGGCATAAATATAGCCAGGCGTCAGATGATTTATTGACACACGCTCCCTCTCCTCCTTCTTCCTGCCTAACAAGCCCGTGGACAAATGAATTGTCGAACTGGAGGAATTTTGCCTTGATTTACACTCTGTTCCCAGAGCCTGTGGGAAATTGTAAGGGAAGGGGCTGAGTGTGTAAGTATGTGTGTGTGTGTGTGTGTGTGTGTTTGTGTGTGTGTGTGAGTGTTAGTGTGTGTGTGAGAGAAAGACAGAAGCAGAGTGTATAGATATTTTGTTCACCGGAAGCCAAAAAACAAGTCTTAAGGTGAACCGCACCAACTTTACACTTAAAGCTCAGTTCTACTCGTCATGATACTCCGTTGTATAATGTCTCCTGTGGCTCTGGAGGCTCTTTGTCGAGTCTGAGAAAATAACAATTGATGATGTCATTAGGGTAATCCACTGGATGAAGTATTCAGATCCTTTACTTAAGCGAAAGTACTAATACTACACTGTAAAAAAATACTCTATTACAAGTAAAAGTCCTGCATTGAAAATGTTACTTAAGTAAAAGTATGTAAGTATCATCAGGATAATGTACTTAAAGTATTAAAAGTGAAAGTACTCAATGCAGAAAAATCCTCACATTTTAGAAACTGAAACGATCCATACAGTTCTGTCAATCCACTAAGTGTTTAATGGTCTAATCATGTCAGCTGGACTTGTAGGTCGTTATATTGTCGGGTAGTTTCATTTATAATGAGTTTTGTGTGCAAAAGTCCTAACTTGTAAAGTAACTAGTAACTAAAGCTGTCAGATGAATGTAGTGGAGTAAAAAGTACAATATTTCTCTCTGAAATGTAGCGGAGTAGAAGTAAAAAGTGGCATGAAAAGGAAAGACTCAAGTCAAGTACAAGTACCTCAACATTTGTACTTAACCATCATGTTGTCCTTGGGTCAAATTTGACCCGTTTTCAAAGTTTTTTTACATCCGAAATATGGGACGTCGAAATAAGCACCTAAAACTTTGGGAAAAGCATACAAAATGTCGGCAAAAGCGACAAAATGTCCAAAAAAAGGTATACAAATGTGGAAAAAAAGTGACCAAAACACACAAAAAAGACAAAAAAACGTAAAAAAAAGAATTATTAATACATTTTTCATGTTTGACGGGAAGACATCACAAGGGTTAAGTACAGTACTTAGTTACATTCCACCACTGGGGTTATCTCATTTTGGTCTTAAAGACTACACATTAATAACTCCTGCCACACACTGAGAGCGAGGAGTTTAGAAGATGTTGGCATTTACCAGACAGGTAACATGTTTTCCATAACAACTTTATGTGTCTGCATTCACACGCTTTCGGCAAAATGAGGAGAGTAGAAAAAACCTGCTGCTATTCTGCTACTCGCGACTGCCGGCAGATCCGATCCACTGCCTCTGTCTTTTGTTTTTTCTTTACCTTTCCCTCTTCCTTTAGCTTTCCCTTGCACCTACGTTGCAACGTTGTAACGTAAAACTATTATTACACTGGAAGGAACACTCACGGTCGAAGTCGTACTTCTTGGAATAATACGGCTACCGTAGGAGTTAAAACTTGGTTGTCACATACAATTTCACCGCTAGATGGGAGAAATTCTTACACAATGTAGCTTTAAGTACAAAAAGTTTCAACCTTCAGTCACACGGACAAAATATGTACATCATTCCTCAAACTCGCACTGTGTTTGGTGAGTCGTACTTTTAAAGTGTTTGCACTCTCATCTCTGTGTGAGCTACAGCGTCACCTTAAACTACATTATTTTATTACAGCGGAAGATTATAAAAACAGGATCAAGGGCTTACTTGACACTCAATGTATACTGTATGTCGTGTTACTGACCGCTGCTTTTTCATTGTTGGATGTGATTTGCCGTTTTGTTTTATGTCTTCTGTTTTTTCTTCAATGTGAAACTATTTATGCTGCGATTTTAGCGGGCGGTGCCTGACCTCTCTGCGGGAGATATCACAGTTATCACAAATGCTTGATACCTCTGATCTGGAAATCATAGCCTGGAAGCTTCATTTTTTTTTGTCCTCCACAAGGTGGTTCATAGTTACATTCTGCACGATATGACATGAACGCAACATAGGGTTATATAATATGCCAAATGTTATACTGTGGTTTTTACTTAACCCCAAGAGGCCATAAAAAAATCTATAAATGCAGCTGTGAAGCAAACATTTCAGACAATGCATATGCACAGATGATGTTCTTGTAAAATCTTTTAGGCTTCTTACTTCTGCTTTTGTGGCCTTATCTCAAAAACAGAAGTGTGCAAAAATAGACTGCTATTAACATGCTTACAGCCAAAATGCAGAAATCAATATTTGAGACTTAAAAGTAATTTATTGAAGTAAATCATGAAGAAAGTCCCTCTTTTATTTATGTTTACATTGTACCAGTGTTTGTACGGTAAGGTCGTGTTTGAGAAATTCCTCTGCGAGAGACACAGAGGCCTGTAAGCAGACATGGGGGACTCGAGTCACATGACAAATTTTAGGACTTGAGACTTGCTTGATAAACATTCATAAAAGACTTGACTTGACTTTGACTTGATATTCATGACTTGAGACTTGACTTAGACTTGAGTCAAATGACTTGAAATGACTTGACTTTCTGTTTATGTCTGATATTGAGGAGGAGTTAACTTGACAATTTTAGAAAATCCATATACAGATGAGAAAATCTGATTAGGTGATCTGATTGGGTGCTGTTGCATGCGCGGGAACCCGTTGATATGATGAAGCGGCGGCAGACCTGCAGTAAACGAGACTGGCTACGGCCAGTAACTTAACGTCATGGATCCCTCTGCACCAAAAATAATAAAGTTTGGCTATAAGGATTACACATCTGACCAGGCAAAGAAGAAACGAATGGCAGTTTGCAATGAGTTTGGACAGCGCGGAATCCCTGCCTCTGTTACCACGCGCTGGAATTCTACACTGAGACAACTGAAAGCGGTGCTTAGCTGTGACCACCTAAAACCTTCTACACTTCTTGCAAATGTGGGACACAAGGAGACGGTATTCACAGCTAGAGAGTGGAATCAGATACAGGAACTTGTACGAGTCCTTCAGCCTTTTGCAGAAGCCACAGATTTCACACAAGGAGAAACAAATGTGACCATAAGTGCTGTGGTGCTCTGTGTCCTTTCTCTAAATCACCACCTAGAGAATCAAAAACAAGAAGTGTACTACTTGGGTGGCTTGATCTGTAGCTTGCAAAGACCCCTTAAAAGAAGAGTCAGAGGGATCTTCGTGAATGTGAGGATGGCAGATGGTAGATGGACAGGATGATGGGCCATCAGAGCCTTTCCCTGATCCTCTTTACCTGAAAGCTGCTCTGCTGGTTCCTTCATTTGGCAACATGTGGTTGACACATGACGTTTTGGTCCCTGAAGATATCAAGGAGTCTGTGTCTATGATCATCAAAAGTATGTTATATTTTTTATAGTAAATACAATTTAGGCTAATGTCAACTAGGCTTAAAAATAAAATGTCAGTACATGGTACCGATTCTCATTATGTGGTTGCCTAACCTGTGATCACTGTTTTTGCTTGTGCATTTCAGGCTTGAGTCTCAAAGAGGCATACAAGGCCACCCCACCAACACACCCCCATGAGCAGGAGGACGGTGACCTAACAACAACGGCAGACCCAGAGCATCAGTCCGGACTGTTCTCAGCATACCGCAAGAAGAAACAGAAGACAGATTTGGGTTCCATTCCCCATATTCAGCTGAACCACTATTTGGACGTTTGTGATGGACAGAACTCCCTTCGGTTTTGGGCCATGAATAAGCACACCCTCCCCTCTTTGTTCAAGGTGGCGGTAAGAGTTATGGCTATCCCTGCATCAAGTGCACCTGTTGAACGTGTATTCAGCCATGGCGGGGTGATAATGAGACAGCATTGCTCACAATTGAGTGACAAACTTAACATTTTTTGCAAATGCAATGCATTGTAAGTGACTTTTGCGCCTTCACCTTCTTTTCACCTTCACTGTTTAGTGAAGGTTAAAGTGAGACACATAACCTAAATAGATATGTGGGGATAGAGATGCATGGATCCTCACACACACACACACACACACACACACACACACACACACACACAGGTATGTTTGCGAATAAAACTATGCACACACATACATACCAGGGTACAAGCGGCCGAAATGGGTTTCCTCAGGAGGGTGGCTGGCGTCTCCCTTAGAGATAGGGTGAGAAGCTCAGTCATCCGTGAGGAGCTCGGAGTAGAGCCGCTGCTCCTTCGCGTCGAAAGGAGCCAGTTGAGGTGTTCCAGGCACGTCCAGCTGGGAGGAGGCCTCGGGGAAGACCCAGGACTAGGTGGAGGGATTATATCTCCAACCTGGCCTGGGAACGCCTCGGGATCCCCCAGTCGGAGCTGGTTAATGTGGCTCGGGAAAGGGAAGTTTGGGGTCCCCTGCTGGAGCTGCTACCCCCGCGACCCGACCCAGGATAAGCGGACGAAGATGGATGGATGGATGGACACACACACACACACACACACACACACACACACACACACACACACACACACACACACACACACACGTAACTAAGTAAGTCTGTGTAAGAGAAGATACTAATCTTAAGCAAATATTGGAGAACTGTAAAGCCTTCTTCAGAACTTCCTCAAAAGTCTTCCTCTCTGGTGATGCTGTTGTGAAACTGAGCACTGCAGGACTAAACGCAGGGGCGGGGCTAGAAGGGGGGCACAGGCCCACCTGAATTATTGCCCCCCCGCCCCGCCCCTAGAGTGCTGTCAATCTGACAATGGTGATTTCCATTGGATCAGAGTACTGTCACTTGGCTGCCTGTTCTGCCATTTCTGCCAATCTTCCCAGCCCTTGTCACATGACCAATTAATGTTTCCATGATGACCATGCAAAATTCTAATACCATGTGTTAGGGTTTAGGGAAATGGTGGTCCCAAATGCAGAGACAGCAGGCAGTGGTGAGCTTGAGGATTTAATGAAAATAACAAAAGCGATACAACCAAAGGAGTCCTGAAGGCAGCAGGCAAAAATAGTTCCAAAACGTAGAGGAAGCCAAAAGAACGGGAATCACAAAAACTGGAACACCGAGACAAAGGGGGTAGACTCCACACACTAACACCCAAAACATACATTACAATACAATGATCTGACACAAGACAAAGACAACACAGAGACTAAATACACAAGGTAACCAGGGTGAAACAAGGGACAGGTGACACAAGGGCTCAGGAACAGGTAAAACACATCAGGGTGGGAAAAGGTGGGAAAACACAAGGCAGGAAGTGAAACAAGACATGACATGGGAGAAAACAGACTACCAAAATAAAACAGGAAACAGAAACATACACAACCATGATACCATGGAACCAGTCGAAGATAATAATTGTACATCTTATAAGCTGTCAGCACCATGTGCTCGCATGTCATTTCTTTGTCTCTCTTACCCCTCCCTCCCTCTCTCTAAACCCCCCACCCCCCTTTCATCCCCCCCATCCCTAGTCACTACACTTTGCACTAACACTTCATCCTGGACTACACATCTGCCCATTGCACATCCTACTGTATATATTTATTTGCATTCTGCACTAAACCCATTCAGCCTCCTTTCTCTTATGCCAAACAGCTATATTGTATATATTTGTTTCTGTATTTATTTGTGTATTTATGTTTATTTCATATTATTGTTTAACATGTTTGTTTGTGTATGTATGTATGCACCTATCACCAAGGCAAATTCCACTTATAGGTTAACTGCTGTGGCAATAAACTCCTTTCTGATTCCGATTCTGTTTTCTTATTCTTCATCCACCCGTCCTCACAGTGTCAGTCAGGCACCGTGGGTTGGAGGGTGACACGTTACGACTGATTCACTCTGACAATGAGCCACTCGCACTAATTTACTCATTTATGCTAATATGATTGACATTTCATTCCAGCGCCCTCCCCTCCTCTGCCACTGACAGGGATGGACCAGGCAGCCAGTAATCACTGACAGGTCCATTAAAGGGAGATTGCATGCAATTATCTCGCTAATTCAGAGGGTTCTTTTAATTTGGCAGCATAAAATTGTCAATCTAGGAAGTGTAATCGGCCTCATTCCCATTCGAGGCCAGGACTAAAAAAATAATTAAGAGCGGGGTATGTTTCTCTTTTCTGTGGTCTAAAGACAAAAGAGATGCACAAGCAGCGAATAGGAAGCAGAGAGAACCTCATCTGTTGTCCATCCATGCTGACGGGCAGCACGAGTGCAGGAAATAAATAATGGCTCTACTGTCACGTCCCTTTCATTGCTGTGAAGCCATCTAGATAAAAGTCTTCATTTATCTCATGTTGCATTGTATATTCATAGCCATACGCAATAAATGAGCCCTGTGTAACATAAGATCAAATGAAACCTAATGATCACTATGGGAAACTGGGAGGATACTGCAAAGAAAAGTAAAGTATCAATGAGATCCCAGCTAATGAGGGTTAAAGTATACTGGACAAAATTATAAAAAAAACCCGAAAAACTGAAAACCAGTCAGTATCTGGTGTTAGGGTTAGGGTTAGTGTTCATCCGTGAAGAGAACACCTCTCCAAAGTGCCAGACGCCATCGAATGTGAGCATTTTCCCACTCAAGTCGGTTACGATGACGAACCCTAAACCTAACCCTAATCCTAACACCAGATACTGACTGGCAGTAAAACTGCACACTCCACAGAGCCTTTTATTGTGGTCAGCCTAAGGCACACCTGTGCAATAATCACGTTGTCTAATCAGCATCTCGATATGCCACACCTGTGAGGTGGATGGATTGTCTCGGCAAAGGAGAAGTGCTCACTAACACAGATTTAGACAGATTTGTAAACAATATTTGAGAGAAATAGGCCTTTTGTGTACGTAGAAAAAGTCTTAGATCTTTGAGTTCAGCTCATGAAAAATGGGGGCAAAAACAAAAGTGTTGCGTTTATAATTTTGTTAAGTGTATATCCCCAAAATGTATGTGGACACCTGAAAACACAAAACCATAGGATGAATCTCCTGCTTTTCACATAAGACAAGCTGTAGTCCTCTGCTGGCTTGTGTCTGAGGGTGGTGCAGGAATATCACACACAACTCCTAGACGCCTGGGATCATCTGGTCTCCTGAGCTCACTGATGGCTCACCGCGCCAGTCTGGGCAACAGCCTTTCCTGCAGGACAGCTCTTTGAAGTGCTGGGATATGGCTGTACTCCTTCACTTCCTTGACTTCTTATTGTTAAGCTTGAAGTACCTTATTCGATGCTAAAAAAAAAGTGTTTGAATTTAGCTCAATAACAAAAAACGTTTTCAATAAAGCTTTTGCACTCTAGGAACATTTTTCTAGCTTTCATAATCACTACTGGGACATTTATTTTTGGAATATTATTGATCACACTTTGTGTAAAGCACAATATGGCTTCATATTGAACTTAGTCAAATGATCCATCTGCTTTTCGCGTCATCATCCTCGCACATCTCTATAACAACAGTAATGATCACTTGGCAAGGTATTTGTCAAGGCCCTGGTTTATTAGTTACAGTACATAGCTTGGACCGTAGTTACAATGTGCATTCATTCTAAATATTGTTGAAATTTACAGTGTTAAAAAATACAAAAATATGTCAGTTATCTGCCATCCTGCAGCAATACAATACAAGAAGAAACAGTTTGTACAGATGGAACACTATCTAATGTACGTATGTGTCAACCTCTAGATAGAATAGGCCGTTATGGACCTTTTTCACGGCAGACATTTTTGACTTGTCATAGTAGGAAAAGCACAGCTGAAATTGATAACCTTAACGATGGCTCAATTCCATCAAGTGTCCCAGTGAGCTATTTCAGTGAGTCAGCATGCTCAATACCAGGGCCTCTCCTAAGTGGAATGCAGCCAGCATTAATGGTTTTGAATATACCTGTGATTGTCCTACTATGACATGTCAACATGTCTGCCGTGATAAAAGGTCTATTCCCTCGGTAAAAACGAGAAGAAAACCAAAGATTGACTGTTAACCGCAAGAGGCATCACTAAGTTTAGTTTTTATCAAGAGGTGTCACCAGACAATCAGTTTAGTTTTTTTTTTTTTTTTTTATATCAAAGATTGACTCTTAAGCGCAAGAGGCGTCACTTAGTTTAGTTTTCGTAGTCCAGTGGGGAGTTTATTCTTTGGTTGGGGGTTTGCTGGGATCCTAAAGACAACTGTTTTGGAGAAAAGACTAATTTGCGGCACTAAGTTTAATGTATTGAGCTCAAGACATATTTTAGTTACTTTGTAAATAAAAAAACCTGTGTGCAGCTCTATTATCTGAGCAAATACAAGAATCGGATCGGGTCTCGGCATCAGCAGATATTCAATATGTAAAAAAAACGGATTGGGATTGGAAGTCAAAAAAGATGATCGGGACATCCCAAGAAATAATGAATAGGAATTGGAATTTTGCTCTTGTATTCCATCCGATTTATTATTTCTTGTATGTTCTGTGTGTGTGCTGTGTGTGATATTTTGCTGCTGTAGCACTGAAATTTCCCAATTTTGGGATCAATAAAGTCTATCTAATCTCATCTAATCTAAACCGCCTCAGATTGAAAGTATGTAGGTATGTGTGTCCACATACTTTTGGCCATATAGTGCAGTCATTTCAACACCAAACATGTTGAAAAGAATGGCTGGGGAAAACAAGTATGAGACAAGCATTATGAGAGTATTATGATACGAGGCAAAAACAAACAGATTGAAAACATGAAATATTGCAGCAAGAATTAAGTGGGAAATTTATTTCAGTGTATAAAAATGTCAATGAATAACGTTCAGAAAACAGATTACTTGCAGCACACAGGGATCCCTATATAAATAAAAGGGTGTGATATATACGCATTAACGGGGAATACAAATGTCCGCAGCGTCTGGGTGTGTAGATGTATGTGTGTGTGTGTCACTATTCATCAGTACAGTCAGTTTGCACATGCAGATAACATATGACAAGTCCATCTCACCGCCGTCCCAATGCATTTCTCACCCCCCACTTTAGAGAATTTTACAGCAATAGTTCATCTTATTCCATATTCCCACACATTGTCATTTCTCCCCTCCTCCCCTCCCCTCCCCTTGCTTCCCCTCCCTTTCGTGACTTTTCTCAGGATTTCCAGATGAAGGAGTGATTGGTCATTTCCCCATAAGAAAGAGAGAGCGAGGGGCCCCTGAACGCAACCCCATTCAACAGCTATCAACTGGGCCGGAGAAGCACTGGAGTGGATGGGAAAAGCTGCCAGAAGTGGACGCTGCATGAATGAGAGATCAAACCCTTGGCATTCAGTGCTTGAAAATGGTTTTTCAAGCCACACTCTCAGAGTAGCCAATTGGGCTGTAATGCATAGCACGTCCCTCTCTCCCCTCCCCCCCGCCTCACTGCAGGCGATTCAATTACCTCCCATGCAAATTGGCCGGGGCTTTCATTTCTAGGAGGCAACCCTGGTAACTCATAAGGCATCTCATTGGTAATCTCAGCAATTAGGGAGCTAATGCATCTGTTTGTCATGGTTTGGAGCGAGTGAAAGACACTGGTGCAAATGAAAGTGTCCAATTCAAAGAGCGGGGAAAGAGGTCCAACACGAATGCAAACTCACTTATATAAATTCCATAAAGCCTGATGAGATGTGTTCACAAATGTTCCCCTCTGAAGTTCAAATCTTCAAAGCAGAGAGGGGTACTTTGCCTGCTGCTGCTGCTGACATCAGAATTCAAATTATAGACTCAATTTATACATTTTCATGCGATAACACTAAGAAAGAACGATTATAAAACAGTCTAATATGTTTGCTATTTTCTCATGAATCCATTGTTGTCTTGTTGTTCACGTTTGAGCCCAGATTTCATTGTTTATTTCACCCCCTCATGAATAAAACATGCTGTAGTCATTTTTACCGCATGCTGTTTCATTATATCAATCATTCACAAAGCCTGGGCCTGTAATTTGATTCTCAGTGTAATATTCGTGGCAACAAAAACAGGCGTGGAAAAGTAAAACTGTGGAGACGTGCATTTTTTTTTGTCACCTCTCTCTATATGATTTGAGGCATATTCATCATCAGTCTTGTGCATGTTGTGGGAGAAAAAAAACACATCGTACTGTACATTGTTTGGGGTTCACATTCAGAGAAGATTTAATTATTGTATCCAACATAGTGCACGGTAGGGCTGGGTTAAAATAACCAATTTTCCAATAAATTCAATCTTTGTTGGAGTGATCGGACATCGATTCATAACATCCTAAAATCTATCTTTCAGTCCTGTTAAGTAAAAAGTACTTTAAACATACTTTTTTTGGGGGGTCAATTCTTAATGTAAACATTAACCTGGTGCATTATAAAATCTTCTTGCTTGTACAATTTAAAGCACAACTTCTCTCTAGCACCCTAACCTAATTGATATCGAATCGGAAATGTAATAGTATCAGCATCTTGGGAATCTGTGGCGATACGCAGCCCTATTATGGAAGGCTGGTGCACGAGAATACATGCACTAGCACAGAGCATGGTGGTAACGACTGTGGCCAGCAGAGGGTGACCATGCATTATTTAAAGCCCCGGCCAATGTGTGTGGAAGAAGCAAAAACTCAACAGGCAGACCAATTGCAAATTAGTATTATGTCACAGTAATCAGCAGCCACCAAAACAACACAACCATTTAAAACTCTTTGGAGTTTGACATTATTTTTATATATATATATATATATATATATATATATACATACATACATATATACACATATATACACATATATACATACATATATACACATACACATACAGTGCCTTGCGAAAGTATTCGGCATTTCAGGCTTCAAACATAAAGATATAAAACTGTAATTTTTTGTGAAGAATCAACAACAAGTGGACACAATCATAAAGTGGAACGAAATTTAGTGGATATTTCAAACTGTTTTAACAGATAAAAAACTGAAAAATTGGGCGTGCAAAATGATTCAGCCCCCTTAAGTTAATACTTTGTAGCGCCACCTTTTGCTGCGATTACAGCTGTAAGTCTCTTGGGGTATGTCTCTATCAGTTTTGCACATCGAGAGACTGAAATTTTTGCCCATTCCTCCTTGCAAAACAGCTGGAGCTCAGTGAGGTTGGATGGAGAGCGTTTGTGAACAGCAGTTTTCAGTTCTTTCCACAGATTCTCGATTGGATTCAGGTCTGGACTTTGACTTGGCCATTCTAACACCTGGATATGTTTATTTGTGAACCATTCCATTGTAGATTTTGCTTTATGTTTTGGATCATTGTCTTGTTGGAAGACAAATCTCCGTCCCAGTCTCAGGTCTTTTGCAGACTCCATCAGGTTTTCTTCCAGAATGGTCCTGTATTTGGCTCCATCCATCTTCCCATCAATTTGAACCATCTTCCCTGTCCCTGCTGAAGAAAAGCAGGCCCAAACCATGATGCTGCCACCACCATGTTTGACAGTGGGGATGGTGTGTTCAGGGTGATGAGCTGTGTTGCTTTTACGTCAAACATAACGTTTTGCATTGTTGCCAAAAAGTTTGATTTTGGTTTCATCTGACCAGAGCACCTTCTTCCACATGTTTGGTGTGTCTCCCAGGTGGCTTGTGGCAAACTTTAAACGACACTTTTTATGGATATCTTTAAGAAATGGCTTTCTTCTTGCCACTCTTCCATAAAGGCCAGATTTGTGCAGTATACGACTGATTGTTGTCCTATGGACAGAGTCTCCCACCTCAGCTGTAGATCTCTGCAGTTCATCCAGAGTGATCATGGGCCTCTTGGCTGCATCTCTGATCAGTCTTCTCCTTGTATGAGCTGAAAATTTAGAGGGACGGCCGGGTCTTCGTAGATTTGCAGTGGTCTGATACTCCTTCCATTTCAATATTATCGCTTGCACAGTGCTCCTTGGGATGTTTAAAGCTTGGGAAATCTTTTTGTATCCAAATCCGGCTTTAAACTTCTCCACAACAGTATCTCAGACCTGCCTGGTGTGTTCCTTGTTCTTCATGATGCTCTCTGCTCTTTAAACGGACCTCTGAGACTATCACAGAGCAGGTGCATTTATATGGAGACTTGATTACACACAGGTGGATTCTATTTTTCATCATTAGTCATTTAGGTCAACATTGGATCATTCAGAGATCCTCACTGAACTTCTGGAGAGAGTTTGCTGCACTGAAAGTAAAGGGGCTGAATAATTTTGCACGCCCAATTTTTCAGTTTTTTATCTGTTAAAAAAGTTTGAAATATCCAATAAATTTTGTTCCACTTCATGATTGTGTCCTACTTGTTGTTGATTCTTCACAAAAAATTACAGTTTTATATCTTTATGTTTGAAGCCTGAAATGTGGCAAAAGGTTGAAAAGTTCAAGGGGGCCGAATACTTTCGCAAGGCACTGTATATATATATATATATATATATATATATATATATATATATATATATATATATATATATATATATATATATATATATATATATATATTTATTAGATATATTTATTGCCAGGTAAGTAGCACTTACTAGGAATTTGCTTTGGTTGATGGTGCATACATAAAGACAATATAAAACAAACACGATAGATACAAAAAAAAAAACATACATACAACTATTTAACATTAACCAGTGTGTTGTCTTCGGGTCAAATTGGACCCGTTTTCAAAATGTCTATATCAGAAATATGGTTTTCTTTTTAGCTACCCAATTTTAATTACCCAAAAATAACATGGATGATTCCACACAACGGCTTCGCGAGTACAACAAAAGATTGGATCTCTACTTTGTGTTTGTTTCAAAACAGTATCCCGACTTAATGTTGACCCTTCTGTGATTATCCTTCCTTTAATACGAGTCAAAATCATGCATGTGTTCTGCTTTTTTGACTCAAGAATTAGCTAAAATTTCCTATAAATGAGGTTTATGGATCATGTTAAACTGGTGGTAATAAGTTGGTGTTAGTGGTGTTTATTAGGGATGAGTGAGTACAGCATTATCTGTATCTGTATCTGTTAACCATATGAATGATCTGTATCTGTATCTGTACTCGGACTGGGCAGGGCCTAACCCAGAAGTGGACGGGATTTAACCCGGAAGTGGGTCGGGTTGTCTTGAAATGGGCGGGGCTTTAACCGGTATGTTATTTTAAGCATGCAATTGATATGGGTTGATCAGAAATTGTTATACTTATTGCTGATTAGAAAATTATTTACATGACAGCATCAGCATTGAGCTTCAGATCAATGGTTTTGATCACGATAACAAACGAACTCTATCAGCTACCCAATGAGGATTTTTATTCCATTCGAGCACATATATTGACTCGTATTACTCGTATAATACTCGTACTCGGCAAAAGTGCTTTATCTGTACCGGATACTCGTTTCAGCTAAGTATCTGGCTCAACTCTAGTGTTTATACATGGTAGTGAAAAAAAGCGCTAAATGTAAAAAAAAAGAAAGTGCCAAAAATATTGAAAAAAAAGTGCCAAAAGTTTTGAAATAAAGATGCAAAAACATCAGAAAAAAGTGTTGATTTTTGTTTTCGATGGTTGAGTGGAGGACAACACAACGAGAAAAAATGTAGAGTGAACTTCAAAAAGCAAAAAGGATATGTAGAACGTCTTATCCAAAGCCTTCATTTGTACAGATGTTTTCCTCTGTCATAAACACCAGGGGGCCATTTAGCCGGAGATCACTGCGGGGATCAATGGAAATGTCACCAAACGTTGAAAGAGTGTCGGCAGCTGTGTCTCTTAAAAGCAGTCGAGGGAGCGACGGGGGAGTTAGGAGAAAGCCGGTGATCGATATTAAATCGCACTATTAAACCGTTGATTATAGCCCGTTAAGGTGTATACATGGAGGAATAACCCGGTTACTGAAGGAGTTTTTTTTATTTCTCTTAAGGCAACTACACACTGGTCCGATAATCGGCTGTTGGACAGTCTGGCGAGGTCGGTGACTCGAGTCTGTTCGGTGTGTGCCGTGCCGTCGTCCGTCGGAGCTGTCGGCCTTCATTTTGACCGACCTGACATGCTCAGTCGGAGACAGGGCAGTCGGGACTCACCCGGAAATGGCAAGCGAGATGACCGTGACTAAGTCTCACAAAATCTGACGAAAATCTTCTAAACTGACCTATGTCGATCTGAAATGAAGACAGATTCAGCAACTGCGTGGCCTATTTCTCGCTTAAACTGTTTTCATAAACATGTTTTGGTGAACTATTTTAGTACAATATGAGATCGTATTCTGAATGAGTCGCCATTAATGGCCGCTTCAAAAATCCAAAATCCGGAAGCAGCAGCCAGACCCACATGACACGTTCGTCCAATCAGCTGCGACAATACAGATTAGCGCCGCCTGCTATTATGGAGACGTATTACGTCTCGTAGCTTTGGTGTGTTCCGAGGCACTTTTTTGACCAACTCGGGGAGACTGATCAGTCCAACTGCCTTGTCTGCCAACGGTCGGCCGTCTGGTTGGTCTGTAACGGCCTTTAACCGGGTTAAGAGAACTCTGATTTTAACCGGGGTAAGGCATTTACATGGCATTTGAGAAATCGGCGTATTGTCTTAACCCGAATGTAATCTTTTTTTTTTTAAACTGCATGTAAACACACTGACTGTTGCACTGCACATAAAATGGGCGTGTATTTTGTACTTGCAGGCAGTGTTTGAATGATGAACAGGTGGAATGGCTATCCAGGTGGAAGGTGATGGCGTCTGGCGGTGGAGGGGGACTGGTGCAGGCTGCTGAGTTTGGTGGCAGGGAATGGCAGGTGATCAGCAGGGGGTTCTGGAAGGTACTGGAGGTAGAAGAGTCACACGTGAGAACATTTACAGCACAGTCACAGCTACAGATCATTTCAGTTTCTGTCACTGGAGAACTAGGGCCTGGAGCGTTAGAACATAGAGAAATGGAACAATCTGGCGACGAGTGAGCAGGGAGCTGGGGTTTTTATTTACACTGAGCTCCATGGTTGATGGGAGTCAGGTGTGCCAGGTAGTGATTGCTGAGCCATGCCCCTACTGAGAAGCACACACACACACACACACACACACACACACACACACACACACACACACACACACACACACACACACACACACACACACACACAAACTTTTCTGTAGTTCGACTAATGGAAAACTACTAATGAATAAGAAAATGATAATTATAATGTATATTTAGATCATATTGATATTTAACATAGTAGATTTGCTATATATTTCGATATTCATCAGCTATGTTGAATTTATCTCAGGTCATTGCACATTTAGATCACTAAACTAAAGAATATATCAATAAAAATAAATACTGATGATATCAATCAATCAGACTTTATTTATATAGCAATATTCATACATGTACAACACACACACACACAACACCCCCACCCCCCCTAAAAAAAAAGAATCCATAAACCACAGAGAAATAAATAGGTGGAATATAAATAAATAAGTAGAATCAATTATAATCGATAACAGACATTATTATAAACATCTGGGGGGGTTATGTCAAGGTAATATATGCTGCTGGAACATGGACTGTAACACATGAATTACATGTGAATACACATTGCTCATAAATGCCACTAGTAGCTTTTTCAATTCATGTGTAATCATAACTGGAATCTTTGTGTATGTAATGGGATGAAGGAACACATTAGCGGCTCTGCTGACAGCCTTTACCGGCCGACTCTTACAGTAAGAACAATTACAGTGCAACACATCATCCCGGGAAGTAGGCTGCCTTTACTGTCACCTGGGATAAAACAATCTCCAAAGCAAATAAACAGGAGGCCTGCTGTGGTGATGGGAGCAGCGACTGGGCCCCGCGGCCCGCTCCCAGCCTCGCTGGCTCCCCCCGCAACAAAGGAGCAGACGGTGATTCCGACCTGGCTCTTTTGTCCGGGTCCACATGGGGCCATGATTAAAACAGTTCAAGTCACCGAGGGGGTCCGGTGGGCCTCACCTCCCCTCCCCTCCCCTTCCCCTTGACAGCAGCAATACCTGCAGCCTTCCCATGGAGGGCCCCAGGAAACTGGGGAGACGGAAGGAGTGGGTCTGCCTGTTTGGTAGAAGATCTTAAATATTTTTTCCCCTGAAACCTCCGACTAAATGTGATCCTATGTTTACTTGTACCTCTTTTTCTTGATATTTTTTTATGTAATCAATCTGTTATTGTATAGTTCTTTGTATTATTTCTTTTTTGTATGTATATAAGTATATTTGTAAGAATGAGTCTTGATAAGAATGAGTTTTGTGGAAGAACATCTGAAGCTGTTGACACCCACACAAAATGAGATATAATAAATGAAAAATGATAACTTTATTTAGCACCAAAGTGCTTTGACAGTGGAAATAAAAGCTCATACAAATCAATTCACAGACATACAGTATATACACATACACATAAATACACAACGTTGCAGTGGTGGAAGAAGTATTCAGATCCTTCACTTAAGTAAAAGTACTACTATCATGCTTCATTGAAAATGTTACTTAAGTAAAAGTATGTAAGTATCATCAGGAAAATGTACCTGAAGTATTAAAAGTAAAATCACTCGATGCAGAAAAATCCTTCCATTTTAGAAACTGGAAACGATCCAAACAGTTCTGTCAATCAACTAAGTGATTAATGGTCTAATCATGTTAGCTGGACTTGTAGGGCTCTAGACCTCTAATATGTACTTAAGTACAGTACTTGAGTAAATGTACTAAGTTACATTCCACCACTGCAACATTGTAATAGTGAAAAAGGAAAGATGGGGCAGCTCTGAAGGACAGAAAAACCCCACGGTTTAACAAACCAGAATCAATGAACAGGTGATAGTGTGTCAAAGTGTGTTTCAAGAAGTGATTTAAAAGAAGTCACTGAATCGGCAAACCTCATCTCCTCGGGCAGGTCCTTCCCTGTCTGATGATATAAATCAGAGTATAACCTACTCTTAGTTTTTTGTTTTTTTTAAACCCTTGTGTTGTCTTCCCATCCACCATTAACTTTTTTCCTTATGGGTCAAAATTGAAAATTAATTTTGAATGTTTTTTTGCCACTTTTTTCAAAGCTTTGTATATTCATGGTCAATAAACCTAATTCATGTGACATTATACCTAACTTATTCTTTTTTAAAGCAGAAGTTATGAATTATTTTTGACTTGATGGTGAGTGGATCACAGCTTTTGTCAAAGTTTAGTCAGGATATACTGTTTTGAAACTATTCAAACACCCATAATTCAATGAAAGTAATCATCAATTTTACATGCGAAGAATGTTTTATGGGTTCCATTCAACGTGCATCCATGCATCCATGTTCATCTTGGGGCAATTGCGATGAAAGAAACCCATATTTGTGATATAAAAAACTGTGAAAACGGGTCAAATTTGCCCCTAGGACAACACAAGGGTTAAATGAGCCGGCTTTTGGAGTGGCCTCTGCTGTGGAGGGATCAGCTGGATCCCCGTATCCTTCCAAGCGTGCGTGTGAAACAACATGTTTGACTTTGCTTGTTTGCATGTATCCACGCTGCTCTTGATAGGATTACTGACGCGCCGAGGCTGTCGATCGTTCTCTCCGCATAGATTCAGTCTGTTGCCACCTCGGGAGAGTGAGGCAAAGAAAGAAGGCCTGTGATGTCAGAGTGTGAGAGAGTGTGTGTGTATCCTCTCCAGGACGGTTTCTCAAGTGTGGATTCCAGGCACTCTTACCCCACCGATGTGTGTGAATCTTATTCATATCTATATCTATTTTTCTTGGCATGAACAATTTGCTGCAATGATCCCCACTGGAACCATTAAGATTTCCTCATAATTTACTTGATGATTTACTCACGGATGGTGATGATTCACTGCATTCTATACTGCCGTCAAAAATCATCAAAAAGAAGAGTATTCCTGCCTTTACTTTACAGACTGAACTACACAGAGAAAACATCACTTAAGAGGAACTTTTGTATTCCAAAGGAAACTTATCAGAACAAATGCTAAATATCACTGCATCCCAACCAAAGGAGTTAATTTATGGAAAATCATGTACAACGATGAGCAATTTTAAGAGACTATTTAAAATGAATATATTGAATGGATAGGAAAAGGACTCAATGTGTTAGTTTTGTATACTGTCTGTATGGTTCCTGGGCTTATGTATACTAAGTCTAGTTTGGATGGGTTATTATTCGGTTTGATGTAGATAGACGGAAACGAAGAAGAAAGATGGAAAAAGAAAAGAAAAAAAAGTGTGTGTGTGTGTGCATGTGTTCATGTGAGTGTAGGTAGGTAGATATACTGTGTATGTGTATGTAAACATGTATAAATAAGCAAAGCATCAAATTGTTTTGTATTTAACTAAAGGATAAAAATAGAAAAAGGGGGTAGGACCAGAAATCTTTTTTTTTTAAATTTCTTCATACATGGGAATTTGTTATTTGAATCACTTACAATAATTTTGGAAGATTGTGCTGAGATGTACATGTCCTTATTCATTTATTATTGTTATTTTAAATTTTATCAGTCCTTCCAGAATAATGCAGAGTTTTTTTGTGATTGTTGCAGGCAAAAATCCTTGATTATGCAGCACGTTTTCTTAAAAAATGCGATGGAATATGCGGGATATTTATGCAATTTTATGCGATGAAATTGCGAGAACTTGCAAAAATTGCGGGAACATGCAAAAACTTCATCATGGTTTCATCGCGGGGTTTGCAGCTTTTCGATGACGTTCACATCGCGTAATTATGTCACTTCATAACGTTCCCATGGCAACAGGGGAAATTGGCTGCTCTTGTGTGAAGTAAACGCAACATTTTTCAACTTTCTGCTAAGATATATGTGACTTTTTTGCAACGAAAATGCGGGGATTATGAAATCACACAAGCCCCGCATATTTTGCGCGGAAATCAGAAATTTTTGCGGCGAAAGTGCGGCGTATTTGAAAAAATGCGGCCCCCGCATAAATATGCAGACTTTGGCTGATTATGCATTGAATTATGCGATCGCATAATCACATTTTTCTGGAGGGACTGTATGTATGTATGTATGTATGTATGTATGTATGTATGTATGTATGTATGTATGTATGTATATATTTTTAGATGTTCAAAATAAACTACAAATTTACAAACTTACAAAAAATAAAGACGAGACCGATGTCATATATTTTGTTGAGTTCAGGGTTTTCCCTGCCATTTTAAGCACCTGAGCTGGTTTTTTTCCCAGAACCTAAGCTGAATGAATGTGAAATGCGGAAACCAATGATTTAATGATTGTAGTTGGACTTCTTTAACATTTGTCTTTAAGTTTTTTGAGTGTTATCTATCATCTGCTCTAGCTTTTCCATGTTTTAGACACAGATACGGTGATAATAATGGTCCAAAATTATGTCAAAGTGCATTTTTTTTTACTGAAGAACATCACATTATTGATGAGGAAAGACCCCTAAACTCCATGCCAAATACATACACCGGAGTCTTCCACAAACCAAACCGTGTATTATCCCAAATGTTCCCAGCACTGTTCAAACCCAGCCTGTAAATGGCGTCATATCCTCTTTGTGCATGCATCAAGCATTGTGGTTGTCTGCCAGAAGCTGTCCTAAATGTATATTTTATGCAGCTCTAAGCCACAATTTTCACAATACACTTTTGAGATCTTGGCCGTTTTTTAAAACTTCATAGACAAATGATTTTAGTGATTGGACGTGTGGATCTAAAGTTATCAGAGGAACACGCTGAGTGCAGCAGCTTGTGTGTGTGATTTTTATTCAGTGTTGTACGTCAGACCTCTGTGGATAAAAAAAAAACTCCTGAACTGACACTGAAGGAATCCTAACTGCGAGAGGCTGACTGCAACGGCGCCATTGCTTTTATTATAGTTTTAATTTGTATTATAACCTTTATTTAACCAGGAGAAACCCATTGAGATGAAGAATCTCTTTTTCAAGGGTGACCTGGCCAAGACACAAAAAATACAGATTACAGACAAGAATACAGAGGGACAAAGTTAATAGAAGTGAAATAAAGCAAAGCAATTTAGATGACATCAATTCCACATAGCCTTTTTAGTAACCAGAAAAAAATATTGAAAACAAAGATATTTTAAAGAGTCTGCCTCCCTTTCTTTGATTTTGGATTTAAAACAACACAAGCACTTTTCCTCTTTGGTCCCCCTACAGGTTGGAAGCGGAATTGTCCATTACCATTCATTCATGTCTCATTCGAACTACAGACCCGCTACCCAATCTGGCAAACTTGCATAGTGCGGTTATAGCCGATAGAGAGCCGCAAAGCGAATGCAGAAGTGCCGTTCACCCTGTTACGAGTTGATGAACCAATTAAATGATTTTGGAAACATTATTTTAAAGGTGCTCTAAGCAATGTCACGTGCTTTTTAGGCTACAACATTTTTTTGTCACATACAGCAAACATCTCCTCACTATCCGCTAGCTGCCTGTCCCCTGAACACACTGTAAAAAAACATGGTCTCTGTAGACAGCCCAGGCTCCACAAACGGCAACAAAAACAAAATGCGCCAACCTGCACCACCAAAAATAACAAACAGTGTTCCAGCCAATAACCGACAAGAAGGATTTGGGGGTTGGGGGTTTAGTGCGCGGAAGCACGGAAAGGAGGGGGAGGGGACGGGATGAGGAGGAGGGAGGGGCGAGCTAGCCTCCGTTTTGTTTGACAATACTTCGAACGTCAACAAGAAGTGCCGTCACCCAACATCACTTAGAGCACCTTTAAGGTACAAAATAATCTTTGGTGTTGCTTTAAAAGCATTTACCGAGATTAATTCATTAAGTCTCATCTCAGTCTGTAGCGTATTCCAGAGAGGGAGGGGGCAAAGTACACAAAAGCCTTTGTTACCCTGTTCATGCACATTAGGGACAGAAAGCAAAACGATGTCCTGAGAGACCCAAATTGAGAGACCCAAAGTGGCAAAACATTACATATTGTACGTTTAAAGCTTTAGTGCGTAACTTTGTTTTTTATAATAATGAACGTCCGTTACATTCAAGCCATTGCCAAATAAATTGCTACAGAGCTAATTAAGACTATCAGCTCCACACAACGCTCCCTGGATTTCCCAGAATGATTGTGTCGTCCGGCGACTTTCACGCGCAGAAACTCGAGTGAAGATAATGACCTCTTCTGAGCATCCATCCAGTCCATCATGTTTTTTGAATCCTCCGTGTCCTCCTTGGCTACTAGCAACTGCGTGGAGGAGGGGTGGGGGTGAAGCGCGATCAAGGAAGGCTTGTATCATGTGGACGCACCGACAGAATTGTTGTGATTACTTAGAATTCCTCATGGGGGAGACAGAAACGCAACTATAGCTTTAAGTGCTCATTTATGGTATGACATTGTCTCTAAAATAAACCATTTACTAAATAAACCGTTTTAATCGTGTTGGGTTTAAGCTGGAAAATACATTTGTCACAAAGCTGAAAACAAGGCACTTCATCCCAGCTGATAAGAGAAGTTGATATTTTGGAGATACATGTTTTCACAGCACAGCGATAACTATAGTACACATAATGTATTCAGTAGCAAATAGCCTATAGAATACCTGTAAAAATGGGCTGATTCAAACGTGCATAAATGGCATCAGAGGAATTAAGTAGAAATACATGAGTGCTTGTTGTATGGCATTGATGTGTATAAAAGTGTGCTAAAATATCAGCTGTAAATCATAGGAAGAATACAGCGAATGTAGAATGTGTGAAATATAAAAAACACAAAAATATTAACTATGGCCGCCATGAAATTGTAAAAATCTAAATATATGCTACACATACAGTACACACTATGTATTACTGTGAAATGCAATTATGTGCAGTTTGCTGAACTTGGCATTTTCCCCTCTTGTAGTGGTAGCAGGACACTGCAAAATGATACTATTGCATATATTATATGATTCATTTACACCCTTCTCTTCTATTTAAAGATGCACTTCATAAAGTGGAGAAAGGAGTACATGAAGGAAATAAGAGTTTGGTGAGAAACTACACATTCAATCCCTACTTTTAAATTATAAAGTGTATCAAATGAAGTATTATTTTTCCAGCCGGTTTGCTGGGACTCCTCAGAGACAGATAGATAGAAAAGGATTGAGCAAGACAGAGAAGAAGGGGGGAGGGGGGGGGGGGGGGGGGGGGGGGGGGGGGGTAGAAAAGAAAAAAGAAAAAAGAAGAAACACTCCAAGATGAAGGGGCAGCAGAAGAAAAGGGGCAATTACTGTTCCTTTCTTATGGAAATGGTAATGAAGTGGGACATGGGGCTCGGGACAATAGAGGGCCACAGGCAGGTTGAGCGTCACCGTGTAAACTGCTTCCTGTTAGGGAGCCATTTAGCCCTCACTTTTACTGACTAACAAGCTATCTCCACGCCAACTACAAAGAGGCTTCCCCATCAAAGCTGGAGGCTGCTGCTGTCTGTGGAGTCCAGATAGGCTTTTCCCAGGCCAGGCCAGGCCATGTCGGTGTGTGTGTGTGTGTGTCTCTGTGTGTGTGTGTGTTGTTTTCCCTTTGCCGGGACGAGCGATGGCGTCTTACTGCGTTTCACATCTTCTGACTGTTGCAAGAATTAATGCTTGCGCAAGTAATCCCTAGTGACTTTAGGCAGTGTTTCCCCTAGGTTTATATAAGACTTAGGTGCACATATTTGACAGAGGGTTTAGGGATCCTCCATTATGAAACGGTTACGTTTTTAAAATCAATAAATATGCAATTTCAACTTTGGACAAAATACTATAACCATATCTGTGTCTAAAACATGAAAAAGCTAGAGCAGATGATAGATAACACTCAAAAACTTGCTAAAGAAGTCCAACTACAATCATTAGATCTGAGCAAAGTCTTTAGATAGTGCGCTGCTTTTTTTCACTGTTTTGGGCGCTTTTTTTGCTGCATTTCACATTCATTCAGCTTAGGTGCTTAGATCCAAAACGTTGGAAAAGCTAGAGCAGATAATAAATAAATAAATAGTAAAACTGTGGGACCAACCGCAATCATTAAATCTGAGAAAAGTCATCAGAATCAGAAAAGGTTTTATTGCCACAATAAGTTACACTTATGACGAATTTTCCCTGGTGAAAGGTACATATTTAAACAAACAAACATTAAACATTACATACATTTAGTTAATTTTGATGCTCACATTGGTTTTACATTGATTCGGCTTAGGTGGTCCCAAAATGGCTTGGGTGCTGCACCTAAGCCTTATAATGGGAGGGAAACCCCTGACTTTAGGGACTATATACTATAATACAATATATCCAATCATTTAATAATTCAAAGTTTGCATCAGAGACATAAGCGCGCAGTGATTTGGTTGTTATGAGGACGGGGAAGGCAGGTATACTACTGTAATGGATTTTTGAAGTTGTTTTCCTATAATGAGCGTTGACGGCTCAGAGAGAAAGTCTAATAATGACTTAAAGGTGTTAACTTTGTGAATTATTACCATCGACTGCACATCTGCCATGCCTCGGCACTGCTGGCACTGCGACAGCTGGGAGTGATCCTCATATTGTCGTACTAAGAAATAAAATGAAAGGATAGAGCTCTGCATTTAGTGTATTCATATTTAAGTTTACTCTATATTTAACCAGGTAGTTTCAATGTGAAGAACGTTCATTTTTTCAGAGACTGGAGAAGAAAACTACAGGTGCACTGCACATCTTAGGAAGAATCAGGAACATGCATTGTTAAAATCAACTAGAACAACTTCAAATAAAACACGAGATAGCATTGCTTTAAAATAAGAGAGGAGAATCATCTCTACATTCTACATTCTTCATTCATGTTTGATGGACCGTGTGAGTGTGTTTGTTTTTGTTTTTTTATATCTACAATTAAGGTATATTTAAAAAAAAAACTGATAGAATTTTAGTTTTATTACAGAAATTGTATGAAACTCATGACCAACATAGTCATACATTCTGTCATTGTATTTCTTATAGATGGAATTATAGTGAAAATAAATGACCCCCTCCCCTTTTTTTGCTTATAGATGGAGTTATAGTGAAAATAAATGACCCCCTCCCCTTTTTTGCTGGGGACCCATTGGACCCCCTCAAGGACCCCTGGGGGTCCCCGGACCCCACTTTTCTAACCACTGGACTAAAACTTATGAAACCACTGGAATAGCCTTTTAAGGGTGTGGCACTCATCCCTAACCTCATCTGCTCCCACTGAAGACATTAACCTTTAAAAACAGATCACAAATATATAAATTCTTAAAAAAAAATAAAAACTGACTAGATGTGTGTGAGTGTGTGGTGAGTATTTACAGCAGCAGGACGGTGTGTGTGGGATTGAGTCAAAATAAACTACAGTGTGTGTGTGCTCATGGTAACGAAGGAACATGTCAGCCAGTGCAACAGTGTGGCTCACTGATGTGTTAAAATCATAGAAATAAAATGGATAGAAAGGACATTGAGCTGTTTGGTATGGTCATTTGACTAGTATAAAACAACTAGCAATGGAGCAGACATGTTGACTTGTCATAGTAGGAAAAGCACAGCTGAAATTGATAACCTTAACGATGGCTCAGTTCCATCAAGTGTCCCAGTGAGCTATTTCAGTGAGTCAGCATGCTCAATACCAGGGCCTCTCCTAAGTGGAATGCAGCCATCATTAATGGTTTTAAATTACACCTGTGCTTTTCCTACTATGACATGTCAACATGTTTGCCGTGATAAAAAGGTCTATTGTTGTTAGCTGTCAAGGTGACAACACACGTCAGTGGGTAAAGTGTGTCGCAGCTCGCTGGGAGGAGAGCAGAAATGTTCTCCACCGACCAAGCCCGCTGTTTCTGTCACCAATGCAGCATGACAGCATGACGGAGCCAGCCAGGCAACTAGCAGATGGCTGGCTAGTTAGCTTGCTTGCTAACTCCGCCGTGCCCCAAACCACTGCGGCCACAGAAAACCAACTGGACAAAGTTGTCAATCATCTGGTGATAGCAGTGTGCTTTCCAGAAATGTGACAAGAGTGTGTGGACGAAACATTAAGTTGTTACGTTTGACTCATTTAGCGCCGGGCTCTCTGCCTCGCATCGTTACTACTCCAATGCTCGTTCGGCCGTCATTTCTAAACCTCACCTTCGCGACATGCCTCAAGTTGGTTTATACAGAAGTTCAACAAGTACTCCAAAACCATACGACGATATAGGTACGACCCACAGGATAAATTATAAATGATATAACTACGCGCCCCTAGCGGTGGCAGGAAATATCACATCAGACGTTGCTTCACTTCCGGTTGCGCATGTGACACGAAATGTGACGTGGTTTCATTTGTTCTGTAAACTTAAAAAAAACCCTCTCCATTTACTTTTATTTTAGAATGGAACACCTCATCAATCTTCTGGGTGACAGTCCTGTGTTTGAACCCATCCACCACCCCAACCTCCCTCCTTATAAACATAAATATGAGTCGTAATTGCTGCTTGAACAAACAACTTACATGTGGGCGTTTTATCAGAGGACAGTCTCCAGGAGGTAGTCCATATCATCAGATGTATCCTTTAGGGTATAGGCTGTCACGTCTGGGGATGAAGGCTTGGACCCAGAAGTGCAGAGGCATGGAGGCAGAGGAAGATTTAGAACAGGGGTCTTCAATGTTTTTTAGGCCAAGGACCCCTTAACTGAGAGACGGAGCAGGGACCCCTTACTATATACTGTATATATTGTATAAAATGAAGTTGTATATTAAAGTGGGCATACAATAATGTGTAGGGCGGCCTAAAAACTTTATACATACCTTTTTTGCATAAAATACTAAACTATTAAAATAGCCTAATAATTGTCGGCATGATTTTATAAATCATGTGTTAAACATACATGTGGCACAGTGACTTCTTAGGATGAACTGGATCTGTGGATGGATATCTTAGTGACTACCTTACCTATAGGCCAGTAAGGGTATCATCAGTGGGGATTTTCTGCATTGACTCTGAGGACCCCCTAGCGGTCCCAGAACCCCTGGTGAAGATCCCAGATTTAGAAGATTTATTAAAATAAAACGGCTTACAACAAAGTCCTGAGGCATGCAGGCAAATGAGTTCCAAAACACTGAGAAAACTAAAGACTAGGGAATCAAAAACCAAAGGACCGGCGAGACGTAGTGAGTAAGAAACAATGATCTGACAACAGACAAAGGAAGCACAGAGACAAACTACAAGAGCTAACGAGAGTAGTAACAAGGAACAGGTGCCATGAGGGCTGGTGAACAGGTGAGACACATCAGATGAAGCTGTGACCCTAGTCCCTCCCCAGCACACTGGGCAGAAGGGGGCAGTGTGCTGGTGTCATGGAGGATGCAGTGCAGCTGGAGGGGGGGGGCTGTGTGTTGGGCTAAAAGCCCTGGCAGGACTTGGGGGGGGAGGCAGGCGAGATGAGAAGGCGGGCTGCATCTATTGTCTTTTAATGAGAGCCTTTGATGTGGCCCCACTGTTTGCTGTTTGTACACCTGGGTCCCTGCGCCTGCTTTCAGATTGGCTGTCTGCTGGTGGAGGGGGCGACTCGGCATATTCCAGGTAACACTTTCCAGTCAGCTGCTGCTGCTGCTGCCTGGCGTGGGAAGGCAGTAAAAGCTGCCCGGCCCCTTTTGTTTACCCCCTTGAGTTTACGGTACAGTGTGTGTCCACCCCCCCCACACACTCCTTTCCTATAGTCCTGCCTGGCCTCCAGACTCTGCAGGCAGACGCTGGCTGCCTCTCCGGGGTCCCTGGACACCCGTAGAGGTATGGCTGCATGCCGGGGCTCACAGGTAACGATGCTTCCTTCCAGCAGAACAGGAAATGAGCGTTGCCTTACAACTACTGGCTGAGATGTTTGAAAAAACAACAACAACAGACACAGAAGGAAAGAAAGGTTTTGTGGGTAAAGCAATCTGCATGGCTACCACGAGACGTAAGAGAGAATATGTTGTTGTGTTATGGGTGAACTGGCCCTTTAAAAAAGCTTCCATTCTGACAAGAATATTAAAACAACATCAGTGGATCCCAATCCTTTTGGCTGGAGACCCCTTTAAAGAAACAATATTTGTTTACAACCACTTGTTCCGGTTGAATACTGCATTTGATATACATATTAAACCCCCCAATTTAATCAGGTAGTCTCACTGTGACCAAGAGCTCTTTTTGAAGAGGGACCTGTGCACAAGAGCGAATGAGCACACAGAAATGCTATAGACAGTAGTTCTACATTAAAGTCCCTCATCACTCATAAAATGTGTTTTGCTCATTGTTGCTCCTCTGTGATGACCTGGGGCACGTTCAATCTCAAAACGTTATGCACCGCGTTGCTACCGTTTCCGTGTTAAACGACGTGTTTCCACGGGAACGGTGCGAAACGGCGTGCAGCCCCCTGAACGTGGCCCTGCTGAAGGGGGAAAGTTTAACAGGTGTACATCTAATGACATCACAACTAGTGGAAGACAATCATTGTCCAATATGCAACTTACTTATTTTCAACACAAATAAACCAGAATGTCAAAGATTCAAAATATCTAATCAAGAACTATAAATGTTGTATTGCTTTGGCCAGAAACAATGGCTTCAACCTTTTATATTTTTGTATCCGTTGGATAGAGCACGTACTGTCCTGTGAGTCGACTATGGCGAGGGATTGGAAGGTTGTATGTTCCCTGACTTTTCTTTTTGTAATGTGATGCAAAGTTAAGAATTTTTTTGGAACTTCTTTTGTAAATGAAACCATATCGGACTCAATTTATCAATCAGAGCAGAGTATTTGTCTATCTCAAAACATGTCTGGATGAGATAACAAAATAAATAAATGCCTGAGTATAATATTTAAAAATCTTCAACAGAAACGGGAGATTTTATACAATTTAGAAAGAGTCTTTTAACGTCCACCATGTCATTTCCCCTTTCATGTCTTCAGCTGTCCTATAAAAATAAAGGCGTAAAATGCCCCAAAAAAATCGTAATCTCTAAAAAAATTAAAATAAAAGCAGGTTACTATATTGTGCATGTTTTACTTGAATATTAATTTTTTTAGAAGCCTGAAGATGTAGAATTAGGCAGTAAAAATAAAAATAAAAATTAAAAAAACTTCTGTCCTGTCCTGTAAATCATTAGATTAGATTAGATGTTTTTATTGCACCTAAGAAAATGCATTATAGACCAGTAAAAAAGGAACAAGATATATAAAGTATATAGTGAAAAATAAAACAGATAATGTGCAGGAGGAGCAAAAAAAAAAAAAACATAGGGGCATGACAGGTGGCCCTCCTGCTGTATGTAAGACATTTATTTAAAACACAAACAAAGCAGTACAAACATATGTAACACAGCTAAAAAAATAGGCATAAAATATGAATGGTGGATACATTTTGACAGAGAATAATTAGGATGTTGCGTTGCTTAACTAGACCAACAGAAAAGAGACGGTTTGCCTCTTATATCAATTTAGACTCGTGCAGGTTTGAATTGATTTAATTTATTTGTTTATTTGACAGGAACAATGAAAAGCTCCTTAGCAGTACCAGAGTTAGCTTTAAGTTAATTTCCATTTGTAGTCCCTGGGCAGGAAACAGAGAATAACAGTTTTGTCAGAAGATGCCATAGACTGACAAAGAACATGACTTGGTAAACTGTCCCAACAATGAGGACCTCGGAGTCTAATGGAAAGACAGTGGGATGAAGATTATTGGCTGACGTTGTGTTGTAATTATGGCTTTGGGAATTGTGTTGAAATAAAATTGGAAAACAGACTGGGAGTGACACAACATTAAATAAGGGTGGGCTCGAAAATAGGGAGGACTGGGTGACTGGGATAAAGGGGTAGAACTGGAACATCTTTTGGAGAATGTTCATCATCTCGCGACTCTGGTAGGGCCCTCCCCCCTGCCCCCCCGCCCCCTAGGTTGACAACCACAGGTTTATATTTAAAGAGAAATTGTGTGGATTGTGGCTGCAGTGACAGCACTGAGTGCATCAAACAAGTAACAATGGCACCTGTAGTAGATAGCAAAGCACTTTGTTTGGCTGTTATTACCCATCCATATTATTGCTTGGCAACGTGACAAGCAAGTAAGATGCTGACAGCTCATTGGCCACGCATCGGAAGGTGACACGGTGCTGTGTGACCATCTCATTTTAATTGTGCATTTATAGAGAGAGGAAGTGCCGCCAGAGGAAGAGGGTGATGAGCTCTGAAGTCACACGTCCTCTGACTCTGGGTAAATAATCTTCCTGGCTGCACCTATCATTAATCCTCTGTCTTTAACACTTACTGTTTGTCAGTGGAAACTGGCCTCACTTCTTTTGATCTCTCCCCCCCCCCCTCTCCCCTGCCCATTCAACCCTCCCACTAAAAACACTCACCCACCCAGGTCAGAGCAGAGAGACTGAGGTGGTTATAAAAAGTCTTCCCCGAGGAGACAGCGGCCCCCGGTTATGATGATCCACCCAAAAGTCATGATTAATATCCGCTAATATTTGCTAATGTCTTTTGCAGCTTGGCAGCACAGCCGAAGTCGATCCCTCTTCACGTCAGAAGGCGATAGTCTGAAGTGTGATCTCACTCTGCAGGGTCTACTGTTAATATGTGTGTGTGTGTGTGTGTGTGTGTGGGTGCATTTGCACACAGCTGGGGGCTGCAGCGAGGAGATTTAACTGTTTTCTCACACACTGGTGTCTGCTGACCTCAGCTG
>CM042330.1:28588512-29043512 GCA_023566125.1 Zingel zingel
CAATCCAAATTGTCTTCAAAATTTGCCATGTTCAGCGTGTAGCTTGCTAGCTCGGAGGCTGTATGGTCTGGTATGACCAGTAGCTCACGGTAGCTAATGTTAGCTAACGTTAGCTAACGTTAGCTGCTGCAGATATTGCTGTGTGAATGTTATTTCTGGATCACGTAGCTGGATGTTATGGCTCTTCTCTATTAGTGCTGCTGTTACACAACATTTGAGCTCAGTCAGGTGGCCTAATGATGGCGTCTTCAAAGCAACTGACTCCAAAATGTTGGGAACTGAAGAGAAATTCAACACAATGTTATTCTGCGATTGCCTCTTGTGACATCGGTTGCAAAAAATCAATGCAATACATATACAAAACTCATGCTACTGACACATCACACACACTCTGCCTTCAATCAAAAGAAAATGTTCTAACATGGAAACATATTAGACAATAAAGCTTTTTGAATCTTGAATCTTGAAGTTACATAGTCTCACTTAAATCAAATAATCTGAGTATGTCTTCCACAACTGTCTAAGATTTAACCCTTGTGTTGACTTCGGGTCACATTGGCCTGTTTTAAATTTTTGTATATATAATACATCACTGAGCTGTTTGATCTTTAATATCAGGAACATTTTAGATGTATTATATAATTGTAGGCTGCTTACACCTCTGAGACTTTCTTAGTTTTGGTTTTTATCAGTAAAATTAGAACTTCTTGTTTTTTTCTAGTAACGAGATTATGTCATAATACATGAAAAAAAATGTCTTTGTGAGAGAGTGTGTGTATGTGTGTGTGTGTGTGTGTGTGTGTGTGTGTGTGTGTGTGTGTGCATGCGTGACTGTTTTTTCTTCCCAGGGCTGACTCACCCGCCTACTTGTGTTTACTTATTTAGGCCCGGCGAAGTCCTCTGGAAAATATGCATCGTTATAACTGCCCCTTTGTGAAGCACCAGACCTCTGCAATATTTCTCACCTAGGTGAGTGTGTGCCGATGCCAGAGCAAGGCCTGCCTCGGTCGGTTAACCCTCGGTTCGCCGGGCGGCAGCACTGAGCGGCCTGAGGAGAGAAAAAAGCTGTGGGAAACCTCAGCCGGCTTTTTCAAGTAAACTTCACATTTCAGAGCAGACATTCGCTCACCGTGCGGGACTGAGACGCTCGTCCTGTGCCTCAGTGTGGCCTGTCGGTCCAACTGTGAGGAGGTTTTGTGTTGTCTTGTGCTTTAATAATTATCAACAGGCGACACATGACAACCACAACACACCGCTGTTTTTGCTGCTGCAGCTACAGACCACTCATCTCTGATTTATCAAACAGGCATGAGTGGATTATATCTTAATTTGGAGTTCTGAGGCGGCTTCCTGTGAGTGGGACTGTTTGTCGGGGGTCAGCAGGGCCTATAGTTCCGGCCTGCAGGGGGTTATGTCCACTTTTTTAAAACTCTCTGTCTCTTTCTCTCAGACCCAAAATTTAAAAATATACACACACACACACACACACACACACACACACACACACACAGGGGGAAAAGGAAGAGGCTGCTGAATGATACGGGATGGAAAGGTGTGAGAGAACCCCTTTACATTTATGGCCTCTGTAGAAGTGGAGGAAGTGGAGTAGTAAAGTGGAGTCGCGCTCCAAAGCCCTCACTCAATTCCAAGTACATCACAGACAGTGGAATAGCAGGCGACGGGAAGAAAGCCACACGGCTCACATGTGAAACGTAAAAAACCTTTCTCAGGATCAACGGGCACAATGTGAGCGTACTGTGAATACTGTATCGACTCAGCATTAAGACACGGTGGCCTGAAACTGGAGGAGGGAGTATTCTAGGGCTGCAAGAAACCAGGATTTTCATCGTCGATTAGTCTGTCGATTATTCTTCTCAATTACTGTAATCGATTAGTTTTTTTTTGGTCTATAAAATGGCGAAAAACGTTAATCAACAGCGTTGTTTTTTTTTTAAAGCTCACAAAGACGTCCTCAAATGTCTTGTTTTGTCCACAACTCAAAGATATTCCGTGTACTGTCACAGAGGAGAGAAGAAGCTAGGAAATATTCACATTTAAGAAGCTGGAATGAGAGAGTTTTCAAACTGATTAATCGATCATCAAAATAGTTGCCGATTGATTTACTAGTTCGCAACTAATGAATTATTGGATTCATCTTTGCAGCTCTAAAGTATTCTGATGTTTTCCTCAGAATGAAGCATCACCACTACGTAGAAATACTTCATTACTGCATTGCACTTAGCGTCCCTGTCCAATGAAAACCATGAAATCTTAATCTGCAAAGCAGTTACTCACTCTTGTTTTGTGTTGTATATATATATATATACAATGTTTTCATCATTATTATTCACTAGAATGGAATAGAAAATACATGTAGTTACTTCTGTAACTTCCATAGCTTTATCTCTTTGTGGTTCTGTTCATTTTACAAGAACAAACAGAGAATGGCCACTGAAAGAGCAGCAGAGTATATTATATATTATATAGTATATATATTTCAATTTCAACTACATTTTAATTGTTAAAAGTACAACATTTCCCTCTGGCATGTATTGGAGTAGAAGTATAAAGCTGCATAGCATGCAAATACTGAAAATAAGCAACTTTGTTTTTGTACAAATGGACTTGAGTCATTCATGTTCCCACTACACTGAAGTGTAGCCAGTTATAATAACCATAATCTTTATTTACAGAGCACTCAAGCCAGTACACAGAAGCAGATTTGAGAAGTTCAGGGACTTTGCCACAGCTTTTGTTTAGTAAGTTAATGTCTCTATTTGAATAGGAGAAATGGCCTGTGCCGAGCCTTCAGCCTCCAACTGGCCGAAATTTTTAATATCAGAGGGATTCATGCAGGCCCATTATGTAAATCCAGGCATCACTTGTGGGCCGTCCACACTTTGGCACAACAGGAACACAGAGACTGCCCTAATGGTCCATGCTCAGTAAACACAAGCCCTCTCCCATGTGGATTTGAGACAACAAAAGATTAGCACTATTTGCAAATATACAACTGAGTTCAAAGGCACGGCTCTGTGGCCTCGCTTCCCTTCTTTTGTCTCAACGCCAAGCTTTGAATGTGTTGGTCATCAAATGCAACACACTTGATTTGTAGGTATCAAAAAATATAAATTGCCAAACTTCACTCCAGCAGCATGTCCTACAGCGAAGCCATTCTTTAAAGATCTAGGAAATCTGTAAAAAAAAAAATTTTGAGTGGAGTTTGGTTGGGGGGAAATCATTTTAATTGAAAAAGGTTGTATTGTTAATGTATTCATCTAAAGTTGTGTTCTATTGTAGAGAGAGGTTCAGACTGGGGGCGGGGCGGCGTTTGGAGACGAACCAGGTCAAAGAGGCGAGATGTGTGAGCACAAACCACGCCCCCGCATCCCCATGAGGTCCCTGGGGGCCGTTAAATGATGAGGCCTTCAGGGTTTTAGAAAGCAGTCCTAATCACTCGGGCCTTCTCTCTCTCTGTCAGCGGCTGTCTCTGCGTCAGTGAGCCCCCCCCCACCCCCAACCCGTTTGCACCAGACCTCTTGGATTTAGATCGATCTACAAACTGCTCGGAAATATGACTTCCTCTAACAGTGACCAGCGCCTGGAGCATCTGCTCAGCGCCGTGGAGAGCGAGTTCCAGAAGGGCAGCGAGAAGGGAGACGCTTCCGAGAGGGATATTAAACTGACGCTGGATGATGCAGACTTATGGAACAAGTTCAAAGAGTTAACCAACGAGATGATTGTCACCAAAACTGGAAGGTAGGTCCCAGGTGAAGCAGCAGCAGCAGCAGCCTGTGGAGAAGCCGTGGCGGCGATGGTTGTCCTTTTGCGCACAGGCCGGGCACATTTTACGCGCATTTTACGCACGGGGGTTTTCAGTGTGATGAGTTTAAATGACTTCATAAAAATGTTTTTAATTGTGATAGCTGTAAAGCGGGTTTTTATTTGGATATCTTGCAGGCTCGCACATAATACAATTTAATAATAATAAACTATTATTACTATTGTTTCTATATCACTTTTCCTAACAAGGTGACAATGTGCTTTCCAGAAAAAAACAAAAAACAAGAACACAACCAACAGCATGAAGTCAAATACAAAAAAATAAACTATAAATACACAAGTGCTCTGTCTGCTCGCAAGGCCTGAGCGGCCTTTAGGTTAATATAAAGAAGGGTAACCTAACCTAAACTTGGTTCTGTGATTGAGCTCCAATGCAATTACGTGTTTAAAAACTTGAATGACAGACTGCTCTCACAGACGCCTTAAACAAATCCTCACCGATTCCGCGCTTGTTGTTTCCGCAGGAGGATGTTCCCGGTGCTCCGAGCCAGCGTCAGCGGCCTGGACCCCAACGCCATGTACTCGGTGCTGCTGGATTTCGTGGCGGCGGACAACAACCGGTGGAAATACGTGAACGGGGAGTGGGTCCCCGGTGGCAAACCGGAGCCCCAGAGCCCCAGCTGCGTCTACATCCACCCGGACTCCCCCAACTTCGGAGCGCACTGGATGAAAGCCCCCGTCTCCTTCAGCAAAGTCAAACTCTCCAATAAACTCAACGGGGGCGGACAGGTGAGGAGACTGTTAGATGGGAAGAATATCAGGAATTAGGGTGATATAAAAAGCGTTTCTGACACAAAATACAATACAATACAATACAACAGGATGAAAAAAACAACAACAACCTGGAAGATATATTCATTTAAAGAGGCTATTTAATCTTAAATTAGTCTTTCAACTTTACCACTGGAATATTAAATAATCCAAAATCCTTCCACTTTGTTTAGGAACTGTTGGATTTCTTTTTCCCTTTATTTTGAAACATGGCCAAATAAGGTGGATCATTAGTATCAGGAGAAAGACAAAAAAATAACACTGGATTTATGTCTCTTTACTGTTACACCTCCACTTGAATCTGAGAAAAGTACTATGTACTGACTGGGTGAAATAGTCCTGCAGTTTGTTATAATGTTGGGATTTTTCTCCTCCCCATAGATCATGCTGAATTCTCTGCACAAATACGAGCCGAGGATACACATCGTGAAGGTTGGAGGCATCCAGAAGATGATCAGCAGCCAGTCGTTCCCCGAAACACAGTTCATCGCGGTCACTGCCTACCAGAATGAAGAGGTCAGTTGCGCATGGGGGCATACATGCTCTACATGAAACATATCAATGCTCCTAAGTGAGTGTCTTGAATATTGATTGGAAACGCTAACATCGGCAATGTCCTCTCTATAGATTACTGCTCTGAAGATCAAGCACAATCCCTTCGCTAAAGCCTTCTTGGACGCTAAAGAAAGGTACAGGCCTAAAGCTCAAATTACTCCTCAAATGATCAAGTTACTGGCAGTATGGCATCTAACATTGTTGTTTTTGATTTGCAGGAGCGACCATAAAGACATGCCCGATCACAGTGCAGACAGCCAACAGTCCGGCTACTCTCAGCGTGAGTTTCATTTGTCATTTTGTTTCTATGTTTCTGAAATGGTATAATGGCAAAATCAGAATCAGAATCAGACTCAGAAAAGGCTTTATTGCCACAGTAGGTTACACCTACGAGGGATTGGCTTTGGTGGTTGGTGCATACGTACACACACAAATATTAGACATAAATAAGAAATAAACAATAAATCCAGACACAGAAACGAATATATACAAAATAGCCGTTTAGCATAAGAGAAAGGAGGCTGAATGGGTTGAGTGCAGAATGCAAAAGATATATAGCTAGTGCAATGGGCAGATGTATAGTACATTGTAGATTGCACGCTTTATATAAAGTTTTTTTCATACAGAGAACTGTGCTGTGTTATAAGACTTATTTTTGTTTGTTAAATTCCACAGTTGGAGGTTGGTTCCTCCCTGGCCAGAGTCCTATCTGTCCCAGCAGCAGTCCTCCTCAGTTCAGCGGCACGGCGGGCCACTCGGGCTCCTACTGCGAGCGCTACTCCAGCCTGAGGAGCCACAGAGCGGCCCCGTACCCCAGCCACTACCCCCACCGCACCTCCAGCACAAGTAAGACCCCCCACTCAGACCTCATGTAGCCTAAAAATACATACATGTATCAAAATGTATCGCGGAGGGGTGTAACTCACAAGTTGTATCGCGATACAATATTATATCGATTCTTTGGACGATGATACGATATTTACTGATGATCTCTATCTAATATAAAGTGGGAATCTAAAATAAAGGGGAATCTTACGGACGATATGTATCGATATTTTCACCCTGTATCGATCATATTGGATCGTGGAGGACTGGATTGATCCAGGTCGATGTATCGTTCCAGAGAATTTGCATTAATTTGTGGTCTGTGCCTCTTTTTTTCCAGACAACTACATGGACAACACTTCAGGGTCTCTGCCCACTCATGACAGCTGGTCTGCTCTTCAGATCCCCAACTCCACAGGAATGGGCACTCTGTCCCACACCACCAACTCCACATCTAACTCCGGGTGAGCTTCCCAACCAGATACAGTTAAAACCAGTGCTATGAAAGCAGTGGCTGCAGAAAGTCTTGCTCTATATTTGAGTTATGTTGAATTCCATCAGCATGAGATGTTGCATCTCTTGTGTTTATTAGTTAATGCGTCACTGATGGTAGCCCACTGTCCCCGTGGCAGTAGTGGAATGTAACTAAGTAGACTTAATCAAGTACTGTACTTAAGTACAAATTTGAAGGCACTTGTACTTGACTTGAGTCTTTTCATGCCACTTTCTACTTCTACTCCGCTACATTTCAGAGAGAATATTGTACTTTTTTACTCCACTACATTCATCTGACTGCTTCAGTTACTAGTTACTTTACAAATTAAGATGTTTGCACACAAAAAAATGTTTTTATTATAAATCAAACGACCCAACTATATAACTGTTTGGATCCTTTCCACTTTATAAAATGTGAGGATTTTTCTGCATTGAGTACTTTTACTTTTAATAATTTAAGTAAATTTTCCTGATGATACTTTTAACTAAGTAACAATTTCAATGTAGGACTTTTACTTTTACTCTTTTTACAGTGTGGTATTATTAGTATATTTACATATCACCTGCACCCCCCCCCCCCCCCCCCCCCATGCTGTCAATTAAAGGACATAACCCCCCCCCCCCCCCCCCCAAAAAAAAAATATATATATATATTAAAAATAATAATATAAATAAATAAAATATAATAATAATAATAATAATAATAATAATAATAATCCCCTGTTGTCCCTCTGGTCCACAGTCAGTACCCCAGCCTGTGGTCAGTCACCGGCAACACCCTGACCCCTTCAGGCTCGGCCTCCGGCTCCATACCCGGAGGCTTGACCTCCCAGTTCCTGAGGGGCTCCTCCTACACGGGCCTGACCTCCTCGCTGCCCGTCTCCTCGCCCTCCTCCATGTACGACCCCAGCCTGAGCGAGGTCGGCGTCGGGGACGGGGCCCAGTTCGAGAGCTCCATCGCCAGGCTGACCGCGTCCTGGGCGCCGGTGGCTCAGAGCTACTGAGCTCAAACTGCAACTCTCTGGAGGCTTTAGGAGCGGGACTAAAGACATACAAAAAACGGTCCCGGAAGAAGATGAGATGTCACAAGACCTGCAGGGATCTCCTCTGGCTCCTGTTAGCTTAGATCACTCATCCAGAGCCTCTAAGTTATCAAAGGTGTAAAGTTAAGCGGTAGTCACACTGAACAGTTGACGTGCAAAGACAGAACGTGCAAAGACAATCATATCCTTCCATGTTGGACACTTTCCCACATAGAATAATAAGCCTTAGAATAGCTGCATGGTCACAACTCAACGCCTCTGCTCTTAGAATTCCCAACATGCTTATTACACATTTAAAACATGTTATTACACCTTTAGCTCCACACAGCCAAACTCAACTGAGCAATCCTTGCTATTTTTTCTTTTTAGTCTTAAATATATAAGATGAAAAAAAAAAGTTGGTACTGCTAACATAAATGTGTATATGTGTGTAAATAGAATAAATTAACGTCCAGTGTTTTCCATATAAATGTGCCTTTTCTGATAATGCAATAAATGTTCCAAGATCGGACTGAGAGACACAAGTGCCTTCTGCATCCTGGCAGGGTTCTGTCAAGACCCCCCCCTCCCATGCACAAACAAGTGTACATAACTATCTATTTGTATTTGAACTCACTGTGAGTTTTATTTATGTCATTTAATAATAAATTAAAATTGTTTGTTTTCTCAAAAACATGGGCTGCATTGTGTCTGTTTGTCTGTCACTTAGTGAATCAATGCATTCCTGGAGATAAACTCATTTGAAAAGGTACTATTTTATTTTATTAAGATTATTTTTTCGGGGCTTTTCTGCCTTGAATTTGACAGGACAGCTCAGTGAGAAAGGGGAGAGAGAGAGAGAGAGAGAGAGAGAGAGAGAGAGAGGGGGAAGACATGCAGGAAATCGTCACAGGTCGGATTCTCGACCTCTGCGTCGACGCATAAACCTCTCAGTATATGTGCGCCTGCTCTACCCACTGAGCCAACCCGGCCACCGATTCACTATTTTATAAGTTTACACAGAGCTTTTAAAACGCAGAGAGAAAAACAAAGTTTAAACGCCATGTACAATACGTATATTAACACTGAAGCCCCATAATCTGTGAGGTCAAAGGGCAAACAAGGGCCACTGCGGTTTAATGAACAAGAAACAGTAACAACATCTCTTTCTGTTCTCATCTCGAACCCCACGGGTTTAGAGTGGAGGTGTAACTCTCACGTTGCCCTCGGGCATCAAACCTCAATCATCAAACGTTTGGCCCCACATTATGAGCTTTCTTTAAATAACGGCGTCCGCACGGCCACGCTAAGTGAATGTGGCTTCTCTGACATGTAATTGAAATAACGAGGTGATGGAGAAAAGTCCAGTTCAAGAAATCTATCGAGGTTGGGTTTCCATCACCGGCACCCTTTTGTTACAATCTGCGTTGTGGTGCGACATACGGCTAACACATTCAGATCTGCATGTGAGGAAAGTCAAAGGTACTGAATACGGACCCAGAATGCTAGCACCTGGGACCGAAGAGAGTAAACTAAGTGCGCGCATTTAGCACAGCTGATACGCCAAAGTCAGCTTTGCATTATTGGCAGGAACACAGTGGACGCAAACCAAACTCAGTTCAGTTGACCAACCTTTTTATTTGCACGGCATGACTTTAAACACCTTGTTAGGGTGGCAGTTGTTCAGTCAGTAGGGAGTTGGGTTGGGAACCAGAGGGTTGCTGGTTTAAGTCCCCATACGGACCAAAGTATGGAGGTGGACTGGTAGCTGGAGAGGTGCCAGTTCATCTCCTGCTTGGGGCGCCTTTCCATGTGCAGCTCCATCACTCTGACATCTCTCCATTAGTGCATGTAGAGGTACTGAGCATGTGTGTGTAATTCAGGCCTGTGTAATAACAACAGAGTGAAAGACATTGTAATTTCCCCTTGCAAGTATACATTATTATTATTATAATATAGAAAAGTAATGCACACCAAGGCTTGTAGCGAGGTGCTGATCACTGGGGATAGACTTGAAAATAAGAAAAAAGTGTCACACACTCTTGCTCCATATGTATATCTCTATTTATTCTGACGACGTTTTCAGTGTGCAACACTGTATGCCAAATTTTATATTCACAAGCAGAAATTTTATAATTCATCTCCTAATTTTGTACCTTTTCTCATAGAATTGAAATCTCTACTGAAGTCACTTAGATCGTTGAATAACACAAAAAGTACTAAAATTGTGGAAACCATAGAGCTTTTTTCCCCTGAAACCTCTGACTAATTGTAAATTTATGTTTTCATGTACCTCTTTTTATTTATTTTTTCTATGTGTGATTATCATTTGTATCGCTTCGTATGTTTTTTTATTTTGATCTTCATAAGTCTGTACACTTGATGTTCATGTACTATTACTGTTTATCTGATTCTATGTATACTGCGTCTTGTCAATAAAAAAAACCTTTTTTCTTATTTTCAAACACCTTGTTATCATGTGATTATTCATTCTATATATTATTATGAAGAGAGCTGAAACACGTGAACAAGTTAAATGAAGAAAGGATCTTTCAAGGACAAATTCACAAGGCTTTAAAATGATTCAAAAAGTAATAGACTTTATTTATTTAACTTTTGATAATCACTGACTTGTGGCCATAGTTTACACAACTTTGAATGTATTTCTATTTTCTATTGCTAAAAAATGTATACAGACAAATCTCAGTATTCCATTCAAATTATGCTGATGTTCTATCGGGCGTTCCTGGAGAATACAGGTGGGGAAAAAAAGAAGAAAAAAAAATCGTATATATTAGGAGTTTTTTGGCGACCTTTTTAAAATTGATTAATTTCCGTAGATTCAATATTTTTTAATTATTCATTTTTTACCAATGATTCACTTAAATATTTTTGGTTTATACGGTACCGCCGACATTCCGACATTCATTCATCATATACATTTCCAGCAAAACAGACGGAAAGCAGAAAATTCAGAAAATCCATGTTATGAACTTCTTTACAAATGAAATAAATGTCAGACTGACTGACTGACATGTGATGTGCATTTTTTTTTAAGAAAACAATTGTTTTTTAGGAATTTCTCATGATATATTGTCTCTAGACGTGTATTATTCAACTTTTGTTTTTGTTAAAGAAGGAAAAACAAAAATAGCAATACTTCTAGAATCGCAATAAATGAAAATCGCAATACAAATTTGAATCGGCACCCATGTATCGTGAAAGAATGGAATTGGGACAAAAGCATATCATCCTAGGCCTAGTGGAGAGCTATGACAAGACAGCTATGAGGATAACAGGGACAGCTATGAGGATAACAGGGAGGAAAGAGTACAAGTACAAGCCCATACAGAGCCTGTACGAGCAAGCAGTCGGGAAACAAGCGGGACAAAATGACTGCAGACCCTCAACACCCTCTCTCTCTCCTGAATATAAACGTCTGCCATCGGGGAGAAGATTCCGTGTGCCGAGATGTAAAACAAACAGACTCAAGATATTGTTTATCGCAACCTCTATCAAGCAGCTGAACTCCAATATTAAATCTTAGCACAACAGAGCAAGTGCAATAAATACACTTTAATTCTAACAGTCACTTTTTAAGATGGCGTACAGTCAGATGTGTCCTTCATGTCCTAAGATGTCTTATGTATATCTAACGTTCTCAGGTTGGTTTTATGTTGATTTGATGTAATTTAGAATAGTTACTCTGTGACATGTTTGTGTTGTGAAGTAACAGATTGTAGCACTATGCCCAAGACCAATTTCTCCTCGGGGACAACAAAGTGTATTCTTTTGATTCTATTCTATTCTAAGGAAAAATACAAGTACACATATAAAAGCTATACAAAGTTTAATTCATAAAAAACTGTCATAAATATTGATATTTGGAATTACTAAAAACACATCAAATTAAATAAAAATCATCATTTGCAGTACCAAGCTCGATTGACAAGAGAAGATAACAAAAAGGCAAAAACATCTAAAATATACAGTGAAAGTATTTTTATGGTTGCTTCAGCTCATACCTGAGGCCAGCGGCTTGGCCGTGTACTCATGATGTCAGTGGTGTGATGTGTGCATGTGTGTGTGTGCGTGTGTGTCAGGCCCACAGAGGTTCGGCCCCTGAGCAGTGATGGAGTGGTCCTCACCCAGGTGCAAATGAAGGCTGGAGGGTCACGGGGGCCTCGGGCAAACAGTAATGAAGTAGCAATGTGACCTGCAGCTGGTGGGGCCGATCACAGCCGTGCAAAGGTCCCCTCATGAAACGCTGACATTTCTGAAAAGCTCCACTTCACTGCCTCTGCAAATGTAGCAATTTATTTCCGTTAGCTTAAGCAAAATACAGTAGCTGTCTTTGTTTAAACTGTCAAATGAGACGTGGACTTCTGTGATACACTACTTTTGAAGATGAAGGATATTTATTCAGATGAGCAAATTAACATTGAGTGTATTCATTTCTTCTTGGAAGAAGGCAGAAGTCCTTAATAGCAGTGGTCTCTTACTTGCATTATAATGACTTGTATACAAAATATTACTGAGGTAAAAGTACAGAACAAAATGTACTAAAGTGTCAAACGTGCAAGTACTCATTAAGCAGTAGGTGTTATATTATTATGTTATTATACATTTGTATTATTATTACAGGTGCATTGATGTTTAAGCTGCATTTTAATCTTGTCGTTGGTTGCGGTTGAGGTCAATACTACCTACGTGGGTAGTTTATGTATAAAATAGTATCATAATTCCATCGTATTGAACATATGTTTAGCATATATTGTCACGAAAATGTATTGTATGAGGTACCTACCCATAGTCAGTGGGTAGACAGTTCATTTCCAGAATAATCACCGGAACATCTGGCGGCGACTTGTGTTGCCGTTGTCTTACTCCGATCTCTTCGGGAAACAACAACAGACTTCGAGCTAGCAAGTTTTGAAGACAATTTGGACCGTGCAGTAAGGCAGTTCTGCTTGGTTCTTTCGGGGAATGATTGTAAAGATTTACAAAGAATATCTTTACGCAATTTCCTCTCTAACTGGGTCGTTTTGGGACCGATTGGCGGGTTTGCTGGTTTGCTGTGGACGTACAGTACACACGGAGATACACTGGTAAAAGTAAATGTCGTTTAACCATGTATCCAGCTAATTTAAATAGCTCACATTACTGTCCTGTGTGAACAGTTAACTTTATTTAATATTGTATGTGGCGTGTGGTCTGTTGCGTGGTTGCAAATGTTCCACCAAAACAAGTACCTTCCCGAGACTATTTAGCAGAGCCACCGTCACTGCGTCCGGAGCTTAGATACATACATACATACATACCTCATTGTGCAGTATGTATTACAAAATCTCAATTATAAACACAGTTAACTTTGACATAAAACAATATTGAACTGGTTTGGCTTGTAATATTAAGATTACTTCATTTCAAACATAACATTTCAACATTCATCAAAATCACAACACAACCATTAGCAGACTTGATGGGTTCGGAGGGTTTAATTCTGCATTAACATGTATACAAACACAACAATGTGTCAGTGTTGTCACATGTATAGGCCCATTCAGTGGCTTTCTTAACAGGTTATTTAGACACAGAGTAGAATGCAATGTACAGCAATTTGTACAACTGGACTGTAGTTGTAACATTTAGTCAGCAGCATCAAAATGCAACTTTATGTAACAGTTGTGCTTGGTGCAAAGCATTTGCCATATCACCGTACCCATTACATGTATTTTCATACATTTACACATATGTACAGTATGTATGTACCATCTTGAGTTTCTGCACACCAATCCAACTGATTTGTATTTGACATGTCTTTCTATGCATATCTCATATGCATTCAATACTCTCATATTTGTAATATTTGATTCACTGGACCAATATGGAATACTGGACATTATTTTGATATTAGCCAGTATTTGTAAATCATGCTGGGCTATCACTAGTATGTAACACTGCTGTGTCTACAAGCTCTACCAGATATAGTACAGTGAGTATAGCTTTTTTTATTATAGCTATTATTCATAGGGTTGGAGTTGGAAAGTGGAATGACTTCAGGAAAAAAAAAAAGCCAAAAAGAGTCACTGAGCCCTTGTGTTTCATCTCCATTGTGTGTGTGTGTGTGTGTGTGTGTGTGTGTGTGTGTGTGTGTGTGTGTGTGTGAGAGTACCTGTTTATGAGCAGTTGTCCGGACTTAGTGGGGAGGATGTTTGCTGATGGTCTTTGCTCAGTCTGGAGCGATAAACAGGTCCTGCTGGGCCCAGAGCCATCTCTGCTCTCTCACTTACACACTGTGTGTGTGTGTGTGTGTGTGTGTGTGTGTGCGTATGTGCGTGTGTATGTGTGTGTGTGCGTGTGTGTGTTAATCTAAGGACCCTGAGCTCACTGAAGCCTTTGTTCTTCAAGATGGCTGATCTGCTCTGTACACCCCAGCCTGCAGCCTGTGTTGGCCTTCACTAATTGACAATTGGAGATGGACTTTGCACACTGGCCCTTCTCTCCACCCCTGGAAGTGTGTGTTCCAAATACGCTTTACAGAGTGTGCCCAGCACCCAGGTGTGGAGGACGGAGGACTCTAAACAACAGATGCAGATGTTGGATTGGCTCACTCTTGCCTTATTGTGACTGTAGTTATTAGTTTAGCTGTAGAAGAGGGGTAGTGTAGGGTAAAACTCACCGAAACTACATGTTCCATCTGTTTTAGTGACAGAATTGGAGTTTATTAATTACATAAACAAAAAGTATCAAAGAAAGAAAAACAAAAAAAGGAAGCAGACACTGACAGGGAGTGAAGTTAGACTTGTGATTTCATCCAATGGGGCAAATCTAAATCTGACAGATGAGGAAGATGCCAGTCTCCTGTCTCATCTTCGTCCTGGTATCCCCTCACGTATCCCTCCTCCACTTCCAGGAATAAGCCACAGAGCAGCCTTACGGAAGACGACAGAAGGGCGAAGCGGCCTCCGCAAACACCACGATTATGATGGTGAGTCACATTGTGCAAGGCCTTGCGGGTGATTTACGAGGGGCCGCTGCCAAAAAACAAGTTGTCAAGTCTGGAACACTGAGTCAGCGCAGCGGCGGGGAGGTGTGTTTGCAGACCGCCCCCTCGTCCGCCCCAAAACCCCAACCCCGTCCCTCTGATGTCTGTGTGTCTTCGTTAATGAAGAAATTCTGGTACCTTGGTGAGACATTGCTCTCAGCTGAGCAGACTCTGCCTCCTCTGTGCCCTCAACCCCTGCACAGTCATACAGCTGCCCCACCCATACACAATCCCATCAGGCCTCTGGCTTCACCTCCCTTGCAGTTAATGGAGCTACAATGTTCCTAAACTATGGCAGGGTTAGGCAGAATCCTTGCATTTCACATCTTTTTACCACCAAATGTTCAGTACGCTGAACATAGTAACAACTGAAGGCTGACAACATGTTTGTGGTTGTTAATGTGATTATTAGATGTCGGTTGCCATTATGTAGAGGTAAATCGGATTTTGAACGTTCCCGTACTTTCTGTTCCAATGAATTTCACCGTCATGCTGTATGCTACAAGATCAAATTTGAAGATATTTTGCAAATCAACTCATACTAGAGTTCTGCAGTGGCCTAAAACAGAGACCCAGACTGACTGGAAACGACTGGTAATGCCAAATTTGAGACCAAAAATTAACCAAATCTATATATTTTCTTTATTATGTCCATTATTGACTGTTAGTTTGCCAGGCTAACGCAACACATTGGCTCTCTGTTTTGCTCTTTTTTCCTTTTCCCTCTTGGCTTTCCTTGAACACATAACTCGCATGGTCGAAGAGTTGTCTGAAAGTTGTAAGTCTTTTGTTAGCTATGCCAAGAGAAATCTCAACCATTCCGAATCTTACAGAGACGGAGAAGGTAGGTATATGTTAGGGGATAACATAGGCACAGGCTAATTATTGCTAACTAAAATGCTAGTTAACATTAGTAATTACACTTAAACAGCTAATGTGAGATGAAACTGCCTGCACGCTTCTCATTTACTGTACAGTGATTTCTCTACTGTGCGATAGTATGTTGCGTGGTTATGACACAATTGTTAGCCTATTTTTACAAAAACGCCTGCTACGGAGCCATAACGTGAGGTACAAGGTAATGGAGCCTTTTATACATTGTCGTGTTTCTTTAGAAATAAACAATGGACAAATAGAGTCTTTAAACGCTTCAGATGTAAAGTTATTCGCTGTCAAAGTGGCGCCAAAATGAATGGCAGTCAATGGAATGCTAACGGGAGGTGATGGCTTGGTAGCATCAAAATGACACCATAGGAGCTACGCGGTCCGAGGAGAAGCTTACGCCCTTGGGGGTATGTGGAAAGATTGTGGAGCAGCTCAACTAATTAAAAAAAAATAGAAATTATTGTATTAAAATAATATATCAGCTGTAACACCTGAACACTAGATGTTGCAGTTATGTAAGAGTGCTTGGAATCTAGTTAGCAAGCAAGCACAGACATGTAAACAGGTAGTTAGCTAAAAATAATGAATAAATGGTAGAAAGAATAGCTAAAAGTATTGCATAAGCAGCTGAAATGGTTAGCTAAACATAGGCCTACTGACTAAGCAGTTCAAATAGTTAGCTAAAAGTAATGGATAAACAGTTGAAATAGTTAGCTAAAAGTATTGCATAAGCAGCTGAAATGGTTAGCTGAAAGTAGGCCTACTGACTAAGCAGTTGAAATAATTAGCTTAAAGTAATGGATAACAGTTCAAACATTTAGCAATCTATATACTGACATTTCAACAAATGTGAAAAAATTAACAATATCTACTTTTATATCATGAAAAGTGTTGGACATTTGTAACATACATTGGGAAGCTCTGGGGGTACCTTAGACAAAAAAAGGTTGGGAACCACTGCTTCAGATCCCTGTGAAATACCCTATATGGTAATATACCTCACGACCTAAAAATCAAAAGTCAAACATGGCAACCTGCACGTTGCAATCAGCCTTTGCAAAAACACTATTGTCCCAATGAGACAGATGTCCGAGGAGTGTTTTTGAACTACATGAGCAATTTCACACATTAGGAAGACTTGCTAGCCAGCATAAGCTAATGTATGTTTCCTCCGGTCACCACAGGGATGGTGACAGCCTCTCACCATCCTGACAGGCCAGTCCAGTTAGCTGTGGACAGTCACACGAGCAGAAAAGACTTGTAAGCAAACTGGTCCTCACTGAAGTAACATTTAGCAGAGGTGCATGATATCCAGTGTGGTCTGAGTGAGAAAGTGTGTCTTTCACTCATTGGTAGCAGCATGCTGATTATCCCCAGGGTTCAGCCGGCGTGTCAATCACTGCATTCACACATAGTTCCATTTGAAAAGAGTAAATCACTGTGCATGTCTGAATGGTGATTGCAGCAAACTTCACCTAAAATCCTTATATTTTACTTCCAACCTCAAATTTAAAGTGAAAATACAGCATTACAGATTTGACACATTAAAGTATGTATACATGTAGGCTATTGGGGAGTACTACTATGTATGTGGAAAGGCCTTTTGTGTCTCCACAGGGAGCTGTGTGGAGTTTAATGAGTTGCCTCAAGCTCAAGTGATGTCACTTGCAGTCAGCAAAGTTTGAAAATTAAACAAATCTGGAGGTGTAGAATTAGAAAGAAGTGAGCTTACCAGACCTCTGTAGTAGAGCTGAAGATCTTTGCCTAATTTCTATCATTTTAAACGGGCTCTGGCTTTTCGCTCCGGGTTGCGCGGTGATGAGTTTCGATTAGTGTGAAAATGGATGATGGCAAAGAAAGCAAAGTCTGAGGTGTGGAAAACGTTTGAGCGTGTGCATAATGAGAATAACGAGCCAGTGGGATATGTGAAATGCAAAAGACGCGACATCCTGTTAAAGCAAAACAACGGGGAATTTGTCGCTGATAAGGCATGTTGTTCAACACCTGCCAGTGCCCAGGATCAACCTACAATCACATCGTTTGGCGAGGGGTTTGAATGTTTGAATGTTGAGCTGTAGACGGGTTCAGGTTTTTAAAAAGCTGTCAATCAAAATGTTATTGTTGGGCTCGGGCCTTGTCAGGCCTAACTTTTAAGGCCCGATTACTATGGCTGGGTACCAAAACCTGGTTCCACTATGGAACCGGTTCTTACTCAACCGGTAGGAATCTGACCGGATTAGAACGCAAATTTTGGTTCCTCATTTCGGTTCCACTTAATGTGTCGACTGCAATATTTTCCCTCTGTCGCTCCGAAACGGACGTAATCCCCCTTTCTCTGTAGTCGACCGTTAGCTAGCTACCGTAAATGTAGGATACTTTTAAAATGCCATATTTTCGGTCTTTGCCCCTAACATCTCCTCCCAGGCAGCGCGGCAATGGTTATGTTTAGCGTTAAGGTTAGGGTTAGCTGCCTGGAAGGCGCCGTTGGAGGCAAAAAACACCATCAAGCCATATTTTCCCTCTGGGCTCACCAAAACACATGTAAAAGCATATTACAGCTACCACATCTATAAAAGAGCCGTTTTTTGATGTCATTTTTCTGTTTTTCAAGAATCGGTTTAGGAATCGGAATCGTTTTAAAAGTACCAGTTGGAATCGTAAAAATCCAAACGATACCCAACCCTACCGATTACAGCTCTACTCTGTAGCCCTCTGCTCATCTCTGCTAGAGGCCAGCAGCTCGAGGCTATATTATATCTGAACATGTGGAATAAAAAACACAATATCCAACTAATCCAACCTCATAACAATGGAGAGATGGACCCTTTTTTGTGTGTCTGTGTATGCGTGTGCATGTATGTTTCACTTTAGGCGTGTATGTGTGTATATATCGCTGTCGGGCAAAAACCTTGTATCTCTATATTTTCATTTTAATTCTTTTTCATGAATCAGTCGGCAACGGAGCAATCTCGGAAGTGGAACGTTGTGAATTGACTGTACGATATACTGTATATTATTGGTCCTAACTTGAAGCCAAATATGTTTTCCTATAACACACAATTTATAAAATGTTACACCACTTTTAGTGCATTAGCAAGAACAAAGCTGTATTGACTTTCCATGCATATCTACTTGTCACTGTGGTGCTACCATCAGCAGCCCTTCCTGCCTGCTCTAGTTTTTCCTCATTATAGCAACATTCCTATAGTTTAATCAGTGCATACATGCATTATGTTCCATTACTGTTAACATGAAATATTGATTTCATACATATAAAATGAACTTAAAAAAGTTTTTACTCCTAAATTGACTCTTTAGTGCATTTTCAAGTTATTTTAGAAATTGGACAAAAGCTAGACAAAGAAGAATAACACTTCACAGGCCGTCCTGATCTTGACTTATTCACCTAAAGCTGACATAAACTGAGTTCTTCAGGTTCCTAATTAAAGTCTTATACTATAAATATGGTTTAAAGTTGTAGAAGCGCGGTAATCATTGTACATAAACTATACATACATATAACATGCAACCTTCCAACAGCACTCGACCCACTTTTAGGAAAACACTGCCCCCTTGTGGTTCAAAATTAAAGACCTTTCCAACCTGTGCAAGGTGCAATCATACCTAGTCTAAACATTTGACTGGTACACACATAATATAAATTAACTGCAAATATATTTACACCAAAAAACGTTTAGAAATCTGTTGCAATTAACCTGTATAGTGACAACTCTTAACCCTTCGCCATCGTCCATGAACTTGTCGTTCCAGGTCAAAATTGGAAAAAATGCACGGTTTGGAACTTTTTGAGACTTTTTTGAGGTTCTTTATGCTTTTGGCGCTTTTTTTTTTAAAAACATTTCTATCCCTCTTTTCAACGCTTTTTTTTAATTCATGATCAATAAACCTAATACAATCACAGATCAGCAGATATTATGAATTATTCTGACTAATAGAATAGTTAAGATCAGAGGATGTTGAGTGAATCACAGACTGATTTATGTCAAAGTTTGGTCGGGATGCTGTTTTGAAACCATTAAAAAAAAAAAAAAAATTCTTCCAAAAGACATGGAATTAAATAAAACATCCAAAATTCAATGGAAGTAATCATTCATTTTACCTGCGAAGAACAAGGATGCATGGATGTATATGTTGTATGGGTTCCATACAATGTACATGCATGCATCCAAGTTATTTTGGGGCAATTTGGTTGTTAAGAAACCCATATTTCTGATACAAAAAAACTTTGAAAACGGGTCAAATTTGACTCGAGGACAACAAGGGTTAACTAAACATGTTCTCATTGTAGGCCAGTAGCCTTTGGATGGGATCCAAACACAACACATGGCTGAGTTCAGTGACTCCGAGGGCTGCTAAAATCACTAGGCTTGGCCTTGATATCTTCAAGGTTGCTGACTTCCAAATTCACAGACAGTAAAAATACAAAAAAGTGAGCAGGAAAAAATGCAAAACAATTAAACATCACTGCTTACAATCAATTTCAGTTACATTCTATTTTTCTTCACTAGTAGGTTGTAATCACTCATACATCACATCACTTTAAATTCCTTTATTAAAAAAACAAAATAATCCAGACATCTTTAAATCTTGAGACGACATGCAAAGGGGGAACGTGGGCATTTCAGTCATCAACCTTGTAATAATGATAACTAAACCTATGCACTTAAGACATGACGGTCAGGAAAAACCATGTCCAGTATGGAGAGTAGAGAGGAAGCCGACGTTGGTGCCTGACGTCGACTCTGATGTGATGCACATGAATAGTGATGTGGACTCAACAGCGGCGAGTCTCAGCTGAATTTGGCTTTAGAGAAATCCATCTCTGGGTGCTGTGCCATGAACCTGCACAGACGGAAACAACACGACCACATGCAGTCAGTCTTTTATTTCAAACAGCTTTTTAAACACGCGGTGAAGGCATTCCTCATTGAGTTTAGAGAGATTTTCTGACACATTGATTCTGGTACATAAATTATGTTGGTTTTTTTTTAAGATTATTTTTTGGGGCATTTTAGGCCTTTATTTCCACAGGACAGCAGAAGACATGAAAGGGGAGAGAGAGGGGGAATGACATGCAGCAAAGGGCCACAGGTCGGAGTCGACCGTGCGGCCCGCTACGTCGAGGAGTAAACCTCTACATATGTGCGCCTGCTCTACCCGGCCACACTGGTACATATGTTACAGCATCATGTTCTCATCCCTCTCTCAGTGCCTATTTTCGCCAATCGAATTGGTTTGAGTTATTTTAGTTAGGAAAAAAGTCAAACTTCTGATTGCAGCTTGTATAAATGTGAATATTTTCTAGTTCCTTCTCTCCTTTGACAGTAAACTGAATTATCTTTGAGTTGTGGACAAAACAAGACATTTGTGGATGGCATCTTAGGCTTTGGGAAAGACTGACCCACATTTTTCATCATTTCACATTCACACAAACTGATCGATTAATCTCAAAAATAATCAACAGATCAATCGATAATGAAAATAATCGTTAGCTGCAGCCCTAGTCTGAGATATGGTATGTTTCTGGATAGTCAGCATGTTCATGCATGGCACAGACAGAAAACATTTTCTAACTTTAGTTATCGCACCTCCATCTGGCTGAGGAGTGAATTACATTTTGTTTTTTGTTTTTTTAAATGTGTGAACAGGGAAAAGATCCATAATCCCTCTGAGATGACACTAACAGACAACCCAGTGGATTGGAAAGACACAATGTGAACTTTGTGTCTATAAAAACAACTTTATATGTTGACAACAGTCACCACAGTAATACGGTTTAACCCTAAAAAAAACTATACGAGATCTTCAGAGGCAGCTTTAACAAGCATAGAGAGGAAGTGGGGGGGGGGTCAACCTAACAGCAGGTCTCTTCTGGTGTGAACTAAGCCAGCAGTGATAAGACAGCGTCCTTCACATCGGCCTCGCAGCTCCGACGCTGGCCCACATCCAGCTCTTATCGCAGTTAACTACTGCTGTGTAATATAATCATAATATGACATTATATTCTACGATGGAAAAATCCTTAAGAGCTCCCCTCTATATTGGTTTTAGACAATGGACAGTTTAAAAAAAAAAAAAAAAAAGGATCAAAATCCACGCAGCATAACTAGGATTGGGCATCGAGAACCGATTCCTACTTAGAATCGTTTCAAAAGTTACGATTCCCGTAGAATTTGTTTCTTTATTGGAATCGTTTGGAGGATTTTGGTTTCAAACCCGATCATCTCTTCTCAGTTTAACACGCGCCAGTTTAGGTTTCCGTAGCGGCCAGGCGCTTGTTGTGTTGCAGCCTTGGAGCACAGTAAGCAGTGCTCTAGTGGGGCTTTATTTTACGTTGAAAAAGCGGTAAAACGGCAACCCACCACTGAATCAAAATAAAACGGTCCTCTTTATTTGTGAAAATAGGCATGTGACCCGTTTCAACTCCACCCCTCAAAAAAATCGGAATCGGTAAGAACCGGAATCGAAAAGAAAAATCGGAATTGGAATCACAATGTTCAAATCCAAACGATGCCCGACCCTAAGCAACTCAACCACTGTCAGTTCAGTCGGAAATTCAGGTGCGTTACGCTAGCGTCGGTATAATGTGGCATCACTTGAGGCACTTCATCTTCACACAGCGCCCGCTGGAGATACAAAAGGCCTTCTACTACTTTATTTCACATATGAGGCAGTATTTCCCCGACACCTGAAACAAACTTTTGTATAAAAATCAGCGGAATTCCCCTTTGAACGCACCACAAAGAGTATCCTGTGGTTGCAACTGTATTACAACCATTAGGCAGCTAGTTGTTGCCCTGCAGACTCTCAAAGGTCCAACATCACGCTCATTTTCTGGTTCCTACTTGTGTTTTGGGTGTCTCCTAGAACACGTTTACATGCTTTAATGTTCACACCACCCCCCACACTGTCCGTCTGAATATACCTGACTGAAAAGCTCAGTTTTAGCGTAGCATAAAAAATGTTTAAAAGTAACATATACACAGTTTGTAGTTAGGGCTGCAAAAGTAATCGCAATTTTTATTTATTTTTTTTTTCAATGAAAATGAGAATAATGATACAAAAATGATCATTCCCTCCAATATCGTGAATCATATCGCAATATCAGTCAAAATAATCGCAATTACATATTTTCCTAATATCGTGCAGCCCTATTTGTAGTTAATGGGCTACAAGGGGTAAAACCCACAGTACTAGGTTTAAAAGTGCACCAAAACCAAATTGGATCATCTGAAGGACCTGTAGTGTAAGAAGGGGGTTTCTTTTAGGTATTGTACTTGAGTTACCATGCACCACCATTATATCTGTCTGTCTGTAAGATAATATGGCAGGTCACAAGGCACTGCTTACTTTTGTTGTTCGACAGTGAAGTAACAGAGTAAAAGTTGACACCTCATTTTGGCTTTGCCTTTTTATTTCCCTCTCCTTGAACCATGGCAGAGGCCAGTACAAACACCACTCTATCTTTTATTACCTGCTGTTACAGCAGACGAGCCTGGCCTTGAGCACAAATCGGTAACGCTGGGGGCAAAACTTGAAAGGCAGCTGTCGAATTGCACTCTTCCTATGAAGTCTTCGTACCAGATAAAAGTGTCTGTGAAACGGACCGTGAATGCAGCTTCTGCTTTGGAGAGTCGGTCGACATTGCTAAAAGCTGAGGTCAGATCTTTCACGATTACCGAGCTAAACCGCACCGCTGCGTTATCGACGCAACGACTGAAAACCTACTTTTTAAGAATGTCTTGTTTCTTCTGCTCTTCAGATGTAGGCAGGCCCATTGATTTCTGCCTTTGGTCATACATCATCTTCTCCACCATACCGCGAGTCTCTCCGTCCAGGTCTGACAGCTGCTCAGCAGGAGAAACACACACACACACACACACACACACACACACACACACACACACACACACACACACACACACACACACACACACACACACACACACACACACACACACACACACACACACACACACACACACACACACACACACACACACACACACACACACACACACACACACACACACACACACACACACACACTTAGGAGGGTGGGGCAGGAAGGTGTTGCTGCAGATGTATGGGGAGGCAGAATACACAATATGCTTTACCTTTGAGTTCTCTGGACTAACTTTCTTGGTGTTAATTTCTGGATCTGTGGTAACAATCCGGCTCCACCACTCCATTTTATTAATCTGAAATTAAAGAATAGGATTAGTGCTTTTATTCACTTTGAAACTGCTGAAGAGATGCAGACCAATGGCTAGAACAAGAGATGTGGACTTGAGACTTGACCCAAAAAAAAAGAGACTCGACGTAGAAGTTAATGACTCGAGATGTGACTTGACATGAGGCATGATGACCCGCGTGTATTCCTAAGTTTGAATGTTGTTTGAAAGCTGTGAAATATAAAGTAATATAATTTAATGTTGTCACGTGTGCCATCTTACTATCAAGTATGCTATGCAGCGGCAGCAGAGCAAACTGAGAATCATGATTGGACGACTCAAAAAAAGCTCCCCGGGATGCGACTGTCATGATTGGATGACTGGCTGTCAGTCAAACCCCTTGCTATGGCAACACAACATCAAAGAGAAAAAAAAAAAATAAATAAATAAAGTGACTTGATTTGGGACTTGACTTGCTTAAAGTGCTCATATTATCAACAAACTGCTCCAAACAGCTCTGTTGTAGTCCAGCCTTTACTTCGGTGACCAACGTGCGTCACTTTGTAACACATGTTATAATGCTCACCTAGCTGCTAGCGTGGCACGCCCTCATACTCTGCTTCCAGAGTTGGGTGTAACGCGTTACAAAGTAACAAAGCAACACTTCAGTCTCTGCCAGAGACGCCTGCTTTTAAAAGTAACATAAAAGTAACGAGTAAAGTAAAACGTTACTTTACATAGGGGGGTAACTAAGTAAAGTAACTGATTACTTTTTTTAAGAAGTAACGAGAAAACACTACTTTTTAAAAGTAACTTCCCCAACACTGTCTACTTCTGACTGGCTAGTAGTCCTTACCTAGCTACTGAGCATGTGCGACTCCAAACAAAGATGGAACAGAAGTGAGATGCCTCACTCTGTAGCTAAAACAGAGAGCTCAACACACAGGGTGAAAAGAGGAGCTGCAGCAATGTGCAGTACAACAAAAATATGGCGTTTTCTGAAAATGAAACCATGTAAACCTATTCTGATATAACCTCTAAATACTATCATGCACCTGAAAATGAGCATCATATGAGCACTTTAAGACTTGGACCAAATGACTCGAGACTTACTTGGGACTTGAGCAAAGATGACAACACTGGTTCGAACCTACAGTGACCCACACAAACTTGCGTTCTCACCTTTTCTAAGTGGACTGTGACAACCTTGCCGTCGTCGAGGAGCCAGGAGCTTTCTTCTACCTTCACTTCGTTGCAAAGCTGGCCTTCAATAACCGGAGGGTGTCCCTTCAGGCCCACCTTGATGGAGCGCCGCTGGATGTCGACCACTACGTCTCTCCCTTTGATGCGGAACTTCACGTCAAAAGGCACGACCAGCTGTAGGAGAATGTAATACTGCTGTTAGATGCTGTTTACGGGCTGTACCGAATACCATTTTTTAAAGCTTCGGTGCTTTTCACCAGGAAATATTCAAAGCTTCGGGGCAGGGAAAGCCAACATTTCCAGCTTTATTTCATGGGAAAAAGAGAGAGAGAGAGAAAACAGACGAAGCGAGAGACGAAGCGACTGCTTTACTGTTGCAGGAAACAGTCGGCTGTTGTTACACAAACTCCTGGGCAGTTCAGTGCTTGCGTTTCGATTTTTTTTTACTTTCATAGTGTTAAAGCTTTTGTTTTTTTCTAGCAGCGAGAGACACAGTGATGTTCCCCGTCACTGTAACGTCACGGGACTCGCACGCCGCGACGCGGACTGACGAGTCCGAAAGCCGCCGGTTAACGTCACGTGGTTGTCCAGCGCAGGTTGGCGTCGGGTTGCTTTTCTCCAAAAGTTGAAGCCGACTTAACTTTTTGCAGCAGGCATTCAAAACAAAGGCCGGTGTTTTTTTTTTACTGTCTGACGAGTGACTACACCTATAGACTATTTCCAATTTATATTATATTACACTTACTGTTTCAATGTTTCCAGATGTTTGATATCAGGACGATGAGCTGACAGAACTGACAAGTCGAACGTTGTCCAATTAGAACGGACCCACCGCGGTGACGTTTTTGGTGGAGCTGTTTGTTTAATAGTCGACTCGGAAGAAAGCGAACGCTAAACTGACTATAAACTACCTCAACACAACAGTATGTGGAGTTAAACGGGACGGACCCAATAACCTCTGAATAGTTCTACTTGTTGTTAAATTGCAATGTATGTCGGCAGGATAATTAAAAAGGCAACCGCGACTACATTGTGCGTCTGTCCTATTTCTGATACCGTGGCGGCAGAAATGTTGCCATGGCGGGCCGCCACTACGCAATCAACATCGAGGAAACAATGTACCTTTATCAAATCGCATGACAATGATATGAGATGAAAAGGATGGTATATTTGACAGCAACAGACACTTTTTGCAGCAACAAAAGAAGGAGATGATGATCACAAAACACCTATATCTGAGAGGCTTGGTCACAGAAATCAACAATCAGTCAAAAGGCACTCACATCAACTTCAGACAGGGACTGCGTCCACTTGTAGTTTGGCAGGTCAGCTCCGTTTCCTGCGTTGGGCTTCAGTTTATCTTTGTCCTTCTCATCCTCCTCTCCATCTGAGTCGGACTGGGGAAATGGAAATGAAGATGAGCACATCAACTAGGAACTGCTTAGCAACACCAAACTGTCTAACCGAAATTTGTCCACTCACCCCCTTCTCTTTTTCTACTTTGTCAGATGACTTTTCTGTGTTTGTTGTAGCAGTCTCCTTTTTCTCCTCTTCTTTCTTTTTCTAAAAATTTCAAACACCACAGATAAAGGCATTAATGGTATTCGTACTAGAACAGCAGCAGTGATTCACGCGTGTGAAATGAGATTTCACCTTGTCAAGTTCAGACTGAAGTTTCTCCGCTTCTTCGTCAGTCAGCTCCTGAATTCTGGGGCCGTCTTCATTTTTCTTTTTTTTCTCTTCCTCTGCTAGCTTGGCAGCTCTTTTGGCTTTCTCTTTATTTTCCTTCTCCTGTTTCATCTGCTTCTCTTTGTGGGACTTGAGTGCCAGCTGACTGTGGTGGGTGAGAGCATCTTTGACTAGCTAAAAAAAAACAAAAAAAAACGAAGAAGACGAGTTGGACAGAAATGAGGTATGCCGCTGCTGCCACGCCATAGTACAGTACATATTCTTAAATGCAGCTGCAGACAGTCGCTCACCTTCTCTGCAGCACCTGGATCTCCACCGGTGAAGAAATCAGTTTTGCGGCGGAGGAAGCTGAAAAATGTGTTTACCAACTGTTGAGGAAAAAAAAAAATATGTATATATGAGGTTGTAGCAAATTTCATCCCAGTTTAATTTGGACTTGAGCAATGTTTGCATGGATATATTTATCAGCTTCAAGGCTGATTTGCGTATGAACATTCCATTGTTTTCTTCCAATCCTCCATACCCTCCTGTTATTTATTGCTTGATATTTATCCTTCCTTTACTCAACTGTCTCAGCCTTCTCATAATTAAATGTTTATTTTAGTATTAGAAAGCTAGCTATGTGGAAGGAAAACTCTGATTCTTCTAGAAATTTCAGCCATTTGACAGTACCCACACACTAGGGCCCAGCACCCCAGTGCTGCATGCATACAAATGTGTAATTGTGTAACGAATATTCATAACATCTTCCAGGGAAATAGCTTCTTTAGAAAATGAGTTTTACAAGAACTAAAATGAGATTTGACTGAAATATCGTGCTGCTTCGTTAGTCACATGTATGCCGAATTCAACAGAACAGTACATTGATGAAAGACGTAAGGTGATGGTCTGTCCAGTATTAATAATGCTAACAATATTAGCTGAAACCTGTAAAATAGTTTAAAACCATCTGCCGTTTCTTAACGTCAATGCTTAAGGCGAAGTGTACGGTCATATTATACATCCATCGTGCCTACTAGCATTACAGGCTACTATTAGCTTCTACATTAGCACGTTAGCGTTAACATGTAAGCGACAAACTAATTTACCTCTTGTATCCCTCCTTCGTGTTGTTGCGCCATAACAAGCAACATGCCGTCATACTTTTCTTCATCGTCCCCCATATTGGTGGCTTAAGAGACCGTTGAATTAAATGTTAGCTGTGTGAATGACAAGCAAAAAGTGTGACAGGCCCGTAAGCATAGACAGTATACGTAGTCATACGACTCACTTCCTGGAAACAAACCCCGCCCACGCTAGATTTGACCAATTGGAACAATACATTTTAAATGACAGGCGAAAACTCCAATAAAGTGAGAGAATTTGTTCAGACGCGAAAGAGGCGCCCAGGAAGAATATTCTAGAAACCTTAAGAAAATATGATTTTATTCAGTGTACCGATGTGCTGCAATAGCAGCAATCGGCACAATTACTATTGTTTCTCATACTTATTATTATTCCGCCTGTTTTTTGTCCCGTAACTAGTCACGGAGCGTTGCCAACACGTGCACACAAAATACATCAAAACATGTGTAATGCCCGGGAATGGTGTGCAATGTCATTTCAAAAAGATTTGCCGCACGGTTTTCACGAAATCGGCAAAAAAAAACGGCCAAAATTGTCCCATAGACTTGAATGGGAAATCTTCGGGAAATCGCTTAACATCGCTCAAAACAACCCCTCTTTGGGGCCATGCTGTATCGCCATACTTTAATGTAGAAAAAAAAATAAAAGTTTAAACCGAAGACAAGACTTTGGCCTTTATTGGGCTGAATAGGCATTCGGAAATCAAGCACGGTTTCTACGAAATCAGTTTACATATCGTACTCTTTTCAGATCGTTTCAGATTTTCCAGTGTGTGTGTATGGGGACGGAATCTTCACAGTTAGAGTGGAGGACAGAGTGGGGAGCTGTGGTACGATTCTCTGAATTTTCTCCAAACAAACTGCTCTCTCCCCTACAGTTTTCACTCTTCATACACCATTGTTGGTCAAAATGTAATAAAGTTTGTGGCGGTCGCAGACATGTAACTATGGAATTCACCGGACCTAAACTTTTGGCTCTCCTTATACCAACTGCTGATAGAAACAATGAAAAAACATGGAGCTGCAGTAATATTCTCTAAATTTTTTTCCAAACAAATTGCTCTGTCACCTACAGTTGTCACTCTTCATACATCATTGTTGGTCAAAATGTAGGACATTTTGTGCCGGTCGCAGACATGTAACTATGGAATCCATCGGATGTAAACTTTTGGCTCTGTTCATACCAACTGCCGATAGAAACAATGAAAAAATAAATTATTTTGCTGGTTCCCTATACATTTGCTTGGCAACTGTGATCTCCACCAATCAGAGACGTTGCTGTTACGCTTAGGATTGTGGGTAGTGTAGTACTTTAACACACACACACACACACACACACACACACACACACACACATTCTCATGCACACACGCACACACACACACACATTCTCATACACACACGCACACACACATTCTGATTTTCCAATGTGTGTGTATGGGGCTGGAATGTTGAAGACCAGAAGGAGGGACAGAGGGTGGAGCTGTGGATACTGTCTCCCCCTCCCTCACTATGGAAATCACCATAGCAACAACTTCTTACACACACACCTCCTAGGCTCCTATCATAAAGACTCTATACTGTAGGCCGTATTGTCCTCTCTTTACAGGATATGTCATACAGCAGAGTAAAGGTAGCTCAGATCAGCTGTTACTAATGATATTAACTGTACCTTATTAATACTTAGCTAGTGTTATTCAGATGTGCACCAAGTAGTAGGCACACAGTCAAAATTTCTTCCGGAATTTTCTAGTTGTAAATATAATGTTAAACCTCTATAAAACGCAACAAACATTGGTGTAATTGCTTTATAAACGTACTTTTGCCATTGTGAGTCCATAGCCACAATGTAGTGGACAATAATATTAGACTAGAACATTCCGCAAGAAATTTTGACAGTGTGCCTACAACTTGTTGCACATCCGAACAACACTAGCTACGTATTAATAGCAGTAACTGTAATGACGCACATAGGTCACACTGTCACTGAGATATATAAATATATAACAATAGCAATAGGGAATGGATGGATGGGCTTACAAGACACCACATGCATACAGGTCAGGACCAGAGTACAGCGTAGTACCACTTACCGTTTCTTTGATTCTTTTTAATTTCACACAGTGTATACTTCCATACTTTGAAAATTGAGAATATGTTTTTGCACTGCTGGAGAAAACTGTAGGCTACCACCTAAAGTAATACAAAAAAAAATGTCTAGGTTGACCAAAAGGCTACTAAGAAGCAGGGATGATGTGGGGGTAAAATGTCAGAGACCTCAGAGAAAACAAACCCAACCACAAGGAATTACAGTTACATTATATATTCATAATAATACAAAAATAGACATTTATTATTTATAATAAAAAAAAAATGTAATATCATTGTCATTGTCACAATGCCTGGCTCCCCCTGGCAGTCATCTTCTATCTCTGAAAGTGCACAAAAGGAAAGACATCAGTAATGACAATATTAAAGCAGCGAGAATCAATTGTATTTGAATTCAGTCAAGAATTCAAAAAAGCTACATAGTTTTGTATACATTTTTGCATGCACTCATCAAAATAGTAATAATAATATAGAAAGAGAAATGGCTTTCTTCCCCCAAAAAGACATATAATGCCACAACCTAAGGGGGTTCGTGGTGTTAGCTGTATGTTCTGTATTTTGTATAATAAGTTATTTTTGTTAATACCAGGAAAAGATGCAGGTGCAGATGTCACTTATAACCATAACGATGGCAAACCACACAATGTCTGGCGTCTTTGCCTGATAAATGGCTTCTCCAAAGTACTTTCCAACTTTGCAATTCCTGAGATCAAATTTTGTACATTCATACTGTGTAGCCTAAATTACAATTATGGATGCTACCAACAAAGGCAGCTGGGCAGTTTATGCCAGTTTAATGGTTAGGTCAAAGAAAAAAACAGCTATCCTTTTTAAGATGTTACAAGTATTAACATTGTATGTTAGAAATCATAAAAAGTATTTTCACAGACGATTACTTTAGTGCTACTAGAGACCACAGATATTATTAGTGAGGGATATCCATAGGTTCACAGCGCTGTCTTGGGCCCAGGTAACATACATACTGACTCAACCTTAATTAAGCATGCTTTTATTTTAGGAGTTTGGTGTCTTCATCTTGAAATACAGAAAGAAACAAATTCTGAAAATGTCAGAAAACATTTAATTATTACAGTCAGGTAAACCTGATAAAGGCAGTCAGATGTGCCAGTGATATAAATGACCTATCAAGTCATTTCTGAAAGAGAAAACAGTTTTAGTCCTCATAACCTATAAAAAACCATCATTGCATCCGTTCATGCAGTTCCAAGGTGTAACTGGGGCACAGATCAGGTGGCAGCCTGTGCGTTGACCCCGTCAGTCCTTGATAGACAGGTACAGGCTGAGTTAATGACTGAGGTAAACATGATAAATGTCATTCACCCCACCAGCTTCTGCATTTCCCTTCCCTGTGCAGCTGCAGAGTTTAACTAGCCTTATCACCGCCACGTGGAGGGAACCAAGATCCGTCTGCATGGCAAGTCCAGCGTCCCTGTTCTTTCCTTTAATGCAGGGTCTTTAAAAGGAGGGCCAAGGCTGAGTTTGGACAGTAGATGGCAGGTGACTTCCTGGATAAATACTGCAGGGACCGGAGCTTGAGGAGTTCACTGGAGTGACACTGTTCATTACTTCTGGAGCTTACTGGCCTGTTTTTTTTGTCTTTGCCGGAGCATTTTTGCGGATTACTTTTTCCTTCATAATGTTTCCCCTGGAAGAGATTGCAAACAGGACTTGCTCTGGTTACCGGACTCAGCATCCTCACACTATCCTTTATGACATCTTGAGCGGGAGGGAGATTGGCTACCTCAACAACAAACTGAAGGGTAACGCCACAGCACACAACTGCCACTGTGAGCGGAGGAGAACAGTTTGCCTCAAGGACCCAAAGGCCACCGGCCAAATGGCCTCCGGCGTGCTGGAGAAAACCGTCTGCTTCGTGAGAAGTTTACCATCGTTCAGTCAGCTTCCATCACGAGACCAGTCGTCATTGTTAAGACACTGCTGGGTTCCTTTATTTGTTCTGGGGCTTGCTCAAGAAAAGATAGTGTTTGAAGTGACCGACGTGCCAAATTCAAGCATCCTCAGACAGATTCTGCTTGGACCAAGACTCACTGGAAAGGGGGCTGATCAACCAACTCTGGCTGGAGTCCACAAGTTAAGATCTTGCTTGCATCAGCTGTGGAATCTGGATCTCAGTCCAAAGGAATATGCTTACCTGAAGGGTGCCTTGTTGTTTAACCCAGGTAAAAACTCATTTTTATTAGTTGTGTTACAATCAAATATCAGGGCATTTTTTTGACCAAATACATAAATGGCGAAATTGTAGGGTTGACTATTCGTGCTTTCACAAAATATTAACACAATAAGAGATTCGATAAACAATCACCAATAATGTGCATACAATTACTATGTGGGTAAAGGCAAATAATAAAACAGCGTGTAAGTCTGGTAAGTTCAGAAAATGACATCACTTTACTGTAATGCAGCCTTTAAAACCAGGAAAAGACCCGCTTGTGTCATATCACAATATTAGGATATCCTTAATTTAAGACAATATCTAGCCTCATTTATCGATGTCGATATAAAATTGATATATTGCCCAGTAGGGCTGCACGATATTAGGAAAATATGTAATTAATGATTCACGATATTGGAGGGAATGATCATTTTTGTATCATTATAGATAGATAGATATTTTATTCATCCTGAAGGAAATGTTAGGCATCCAGTAGCTTAGACAACCATAACACAACAAACACACATATATCACACATACATAAGAGTAAAAATAAAAATAAAAATCACTCAGAGAAATGCAATGACCATGATAAGGTGCTACGGCAGAGTGTGTGCAATGGTGGTAGTGCAAAAGTGAACAGTGCAGGGATTGAACAGTGCAATAGATTATCATTAAATATTTACTATGACTATGACATATTAACTGGCTATGAATGAGAACAATATATAACAGGAAGTAAATTATAAGATGTAGATGTTATGACCACAGTCCAGATTGTGTAGGAGGGCTAATATAGCCTATAAGACATTCTCATTTTCATTGAAAAATATATAATAAAAAAAAAAAAAGATTGAAGTGTGATTTTTTTTGCGAGGATCTGTACCAAACAAAGATTTTTTTTCTTTAGTCTGTAGGATAGGATATGTAGGCCACAATTCTTTATTTTCGAATGGTTTGACCCATATTTTGCCTTTAAGATATATTGCGCCCCCCCTGCGATTTGGATATTGCACTAGTCCATACTGCGATATCGATAAAATTGCGATTAACTGTGCAGCCCTATTGCCCAGCCCTAGTTGTGTTTCCATAGCCCTTCTCATGAAGTTGTTAGATATGAGCTTAAACAGAAACTTATCTTTCATGTGCTACAGCTGTGCAAGGACTGAGCGCCTCGTTGTCTGTTGAAGGCCTCCAACAGGAAGCTCAGAGAGCTCTCAGAGAAGCCGTCCGCCTCCTGCACCCAGAGGACCCCGCTCGCCTCAGCCACGTCCTTCTAGCAGCCTCCAGCATCCAGGCAGTCAGCCACGGCATGGTCACGGAGCTCTTCTTCAAGCCAGTTATCGGCAACACCAATATGTTACATTTATTAACAGGCATGTTGTTTGTGCAATGAGAAACCAGAACGTGTTGTAATGTAGACTTACTATACAGTGAACACTTATTTGAAATAGAGATGGTCCGATACCATTTTTCTCGATACCTGAACTTGCGTATCGGCCGATACAGAGTACCGATCCGATACCAGTGTGTCATATATTTTATTATGTTTTAACAAGTGTATACTACTATCCCTGTATGGATGAGATATGATTTCTATCTTTGTCGTCGGTCTGGCTCAGGTTAAACTCTTTGTGAAACATGAACAAACACAAACAATGAACGCCACAGAACTTTCTTTATTATCCAGTTTGACAGTCCGTTATAAACGGAAAGAGAACATAAATAAACTACTTAACGTAGATCTTCTTTAGGACTTTATTACGTAGTATCGGATCGGTGCATGAACTCCAGTACTTCTCGATACCGATACCAGCATTTTAGGCAGTATCGGAGCAATCATCACCAGTATTGGAGCCGATACCCATCTCTAATTTGAAAAGAACAAAAAATAAACCTTTTAGTATCTTCTTCGGCTTGATGAAGTTATATTTTTTGTGAAAATAAATTCTTGTGAAAGCATAAAAAAAATCTTTGACTCCCTCATGTGGCCATATGGGGCGAATAACAAGCAAACAATGTCTTCCTTTTTGTTTCACTTCATTAACTTTATTGTTTTTACGAGACATCAGTTAAACAATGGGTTACTGTCACTATAGTACCATTAGTAACATACTGTACCTCGGTGAGAGGCCCAAGCATTTACTTTGGTATTTAGGAAACCTTCTGAGAAAAATCTTATGTGCGCATGAAAACAAAATGCTAAACTTCAGCAGATCATTCAACCGGTTTAGTAAATTAAGAAGAATGTTAGGACAATTACAGTTTATATGACACAAACGCATGAAATCACTTCATCTGTAGTCTGGTTGCATTTTCGGCTTCTTGGTCGAAACCCGAGCAACCAGTTTCACACCATTTCATTACAACCACGCACTGATGCTGCAGCCAAATTTCTGACACGCTAAAAATATACGCTAACGCTTTACTTGAAGGTATCTACATTTGAGTGACATGACACAGTCATGAACACATGATGCTTTCATGACACGTGAACCCTAACCCTAAACCGAATGACACTTACTGACAGAAGCGTTATGTCATAAGCGTTTATGACTGTTTATAATGTTTATGACACGTTCATGACAGTGTCATGTCACTCTTATGTAGATACCTTCAAGTAAAGTGTAACCAAATATACTGTTTATTATCTGTCACAAAATACTTAGAATTAAAAAAAAATAGGGCACAAAAGGATAGATCCTGGGAGACAAGAATCTAGAGTTAAGCCACAGGTTTTGTGTGGATAAGCTGCCCAAGTGTGTTAACTGCAGCCATTACAATAGGGGCCATAAGCTAATGCTGATAAGAAGACAGACACACACACACACACACACACACACACACACACACACACACACACACACACACACACACACACACACACACACACACACACACACACACACACACACACACACACACGGCTAAATAAATTCCACTGAGTCAGCTGGCCAAATTCCCATCAGCGCCAAGGAGCAAACACAGCATGCATGCTGCTGGGGTAAGAAAACAGACATTCACTTCATGAGTCAGGTTTGGGGGTGGGGGGTGTAATGTCACTAATAAGTTACAGTACATGATACGACCTGAAGTCTAGCTGCAGTCCACACCAGCTTTCATAACATCTTACAATCGGAGACTTGAGTTACAGACAGGACAGCGTCCAGAATGCATCAAACACCTGGTCAATGTAAAGAGCTATTGGCTTCATATTATTACACTCATAATAAAGAGAAAAGAAAAGAAAATCACACATCACACTTCACATTTTATGATCATTAACACATTTTAACGTTAAAAAAAAATCTAAACTCAAGGTCCACTTACTAACTTACTTTATTTACTTTCTTGCCAAGAGAATAATACTTTCATATCTGTATGACAATCTCGGAACCCATCGGCTATCGGTAATGGTAAAAAATAAAACAGATATCTTCATATGAATGCAGATACATTTAAAAAAAACAGAAAGCTAAAGACGATAGCCTATGGGCTCTGAGATTCCATTTCGGCCAATGCATTCTGCCTCTTTTGCTCTCCACGCGGACTGTTTACCTGCGTGCAGCCAAATCTCGCTCAAACGCGATTGGTCAATACCACAAACCGACTACAAACGAAAACCAGAACGCTTACGATAACAAAATCTTATGCCGTTATCTACATATTCTGCATTCATATGCAGATATCTGTTTATAGAGATTATCTGTATGGTATAAATACAAAGCTAACACCCCCAAGCGGTTAGTTTAGCTTAGCATTAAGACTGAAACTGTGGGAAACAGCTAGCCTGACTCAGTCAAAAGGTAACAAAATACTCCTATTAGCACCTTTGAAGCACACTTATTAACATGTTATATAGGATTTCAAATATGTACAGAAGCAAAATTGTAAAAACGACAAATTATGACCAAGAAAAAGTCTGGAGCATAACTCCCTGAAAAAAACACAACTTGTCGGTTTTACACTTTTGTTTCTGTGTGGAATAAACAAACAACATATAACGTGTTAATTAACACGCTTTTGAGGTTTTGCCAGGCAGATCTTGTTACCTTTGGACCTGTCTCACATCGCCAGACCTTCCTCCACTGCACCGCAAAGGAAGGTCTGGTTAGTCCACACAGCATTCCGGGATGGGAGAGAAACGTGCTCTGGTTTATTGGCATTTCTTTAAACCAATCACAATCGTCTGGGGTGGCGCTAAGCGCCGGACGGAGCAACGGTGCCGCTGCAAAATAGCCTCTGGAAGGAACTTGTTTTGGTGGAACATGTGTACGTTCAAAAGTTGTTTTAGTCGTGCAACAGAAAACTCAGATTGGACAGATAGTCTAGCTAGCTGTCTGGATTTACCCTGCAGAGATCTGAGGAACAGTTAACCATAGTCCTCAGAAATCCACCGGAGGTTAGAACGCCAACACAAAGAAAGAGGAAGGGGACGGCCGAAAATGGCCGAAAATGAGGGACACCTGGTGGGATTTCTGGCGGCACCCGAGCAATCCCAGAAGTGGTACATTGTGGATGTAAACTACCTTCGGACAGAACGAGCTAGCTGCTTCCCCATGTTTCCAGTCTTTATGCCAAGCTGTAGCGGGTAACTCTTTTGCAAGAAAGCCAATAAGCAAATTTCCCAAAAATGTCAAACTGTTCCTTTGACATAATTCTTATTTCTAGTGTACTACACATAAAAGAACTCCACCCAATATTACAGGATTATGAGCCATAATATAAAACTGCCTTCCTCTTCCTGACAATTGTTCTTTCATCCTTGCACACTGTTGCCACTACACCTCCTTTATGGCAAATTCTGAAAACTATCAGAACATAATTTCTGATCATTCATCATATGTGAAACAACCACTGAATTGAAAGCAATGAATACACTTCAAAATCACACAAATTAGTTTACAATCAAATCTATGATGATGACAAGATGATGAAATGTGACCCCTCCAAAAATCCAAATGTCCTTTGCATAACAACAGCAGAGTCAGGTTTCATGAACATAACTCCATGAACATTCTCCTTCAAAAAGGACGAGGGGACGGTTAATCGGGGTACAATAAGAGCCACAAAGATCTGCCTGCAAGGGCAAGCTTTCAAACAAGCAACCCTTCACTAGATATCAAGCATAAATATCTACACGCAGAGCCATGAGTTCCCTGAAGTCCTTCAGACAACGTGAATATTCACATTTTCTTTTTCCACGGCAAAGCCACGGCCTCTACAAAGAGCTCGGCTCAGCCAGAGACTAATGTGCAAGGAGTGTCGCCTTTTAATGTCTCGTGTTGGGACCTTGTGGACACAGCATGACATGAAATCATTTCAAGCATAGATCGCCAGCGGTGGGCAGAACTCATGTTCTCACAGAGGTGCGAATCAGCGGGACACCTGAAGAATGAGTCTCTCTGTGAGAGGACGAGTAGGCTGCTGGAGAAGCAGAAGTATGACCTGTGGGGAAAAAAAAAACACACAGGGTCATTCCTCAGCATTAATATGTGTTGCACTTCCCTGTTCTCAGAGCACTGCAACTAGAAACCACTTCACCCTCACACCTGGGATATTTTAAGAGGTAAGAGTTCCTCCAATGAATAGATGATGAAAAAAAAAAAAAACAGGAGAGCATTTATAATAATGTCTTCCGGACTCGGGGCAAAAATGTATGCTTGCTTGTCTGGAGTATTTGATTTATTAAGGATGCCCATTAGTTGATACCGTTGGAACAACTATTCTTCCTGGGGTCCACACAAAATATAAATTAGAGCCCGACCGATAAAGGAGTTTTAAGGCCGTTATCGATAGAAATATTTGCCGATTTAAAAATCCGATATTCCGATATATTGGCCGATATATATATATTTTTTAAAATCCACAAACGTGTAACAAAACAAACAGATTTCCCTAACATTGTCCTCACTAAAATAATATGATAATGCAGTTTAAAAATAAACTTGTTTGTTTTATTGTCACAACAGAACAGAGGAACATCAAAATATATTAAAGGTGCTCTAGGCGATGTTGGGTGACCTCACTTCTTGTTGACGTTCGAAGTATTGTCAAACAAAACGAGACTAGCTCACCCCTCCCTCCTCCTCAACCGTCCCCTCCCCCTCCCTTCCGCGCACTAACCCCCCAACCCCCACCCCCAAATCCTTCTTGTCGGTTATTGGCTGGAACTCTTGTTTATTATGTGTGGTGGTGCAGGTTGGCGCAGTACAGTGTGTTCAGGGGACAGGCAGCTTGTAGCCTAAAAAATGCATCACATCGCTTAGAGCACCTTTAAAGTTCTGATAAATAAAATGTGTAAAAATACAAACTTAAGATATGAAACGTAAAGTCCTTTGAACAAAAACACAATAACCCAAAAAAAATAATCAAAGAGTGTTGCCAACAGGGACGTTGTAGAGCGCCCTCTGGTGGACAAACTATACATCGCCAACACTCAGAACACGGTTGAAGGGGTTTTTGTCCGTTTATTTTATTTTTTAAATATTCATTTCAGCCATTATAAATGCAGATACCGACAGTTTAGAAAATGCCTAATATCGGGCTCTACTATAAAACAAAACAAGTAGAGATGCACCGATAGACTGGCCGGTGACCGGATTTGGCCGGTTATCACGTGCTCGGCCATGACCGGCGACCGGCAGGTCAGTCTGACATATGCCAATTTCATGCCGATCAATGCTCCAATTAACTGACAACATAAGTTATACAAGTTATAGTTGTCAAGCACGCACGCGCGACACCACCGTCTCTTTTTCCTTTCTCTCAACTTTTCCGCTCGCGGTGTGAAGCGCGTGTCGGCGCTATTCTTGAACATGTCTGGAGCCTCGTGAATTAACCTGCAACATGTCAGCGGTTTGGGAATTCTTCAGCGTGTGTGCAGAAGATAACAAGTTTGCAATATGCAACACCTGCAAGGAAAAAGTAGGGCGTGGAGGGATGACACCAAAAACCAAAATCACATTTTTTTTTAGTTGATATTGGATGTGAAAAGAAGGAAATGGTTCTAACATTACACTTTAGATGTGTGTGAATTTCCCACACCGGGAGTAATTTATACAGTTCTATTTTATAGTGATCCATTATCTGTTCAAAACATGTTCTATGTGCTGTGCAAAATGTTATATTACAGAAAAGATAGAAAATAAATATTTGTGTGTGCTGTAAAGTGGTTAGAAAAAATGAAATCGGAATCGGTTAAAATCGGTATCGGCTGGCCTAACTCAAAGAAAATCGGAATCGGCCTAGAAAGTTGTAATCGGTGCATCTCTAAAAACAAAGGCATTCAATGTGACAGTAATACTTCTATATTGTCAATACAATAAATAAATACAAACTGTATAATTAATAATTCCACATTATCAATAAAATACAGTTGTACTGATGCCTTCACGTTTCCTTCTCAACAAACGTTTGACACAAGTAAACAATAGACCTCTTATCACGGCAGGCATGTTGACATGTCACAGCAGGAAAAGCACAGGTGTATTCAAAACCATTAATGCTGGCTGCATTCCACTGCATGCTGACTCACTGAAATAGCTCACTGGGACACTTGATAGAATTGAGCCATCGTTAAGGTGATCAGTTCCAGCTTTTCCTACTATGACAAGTCAACATGTCTGCTGTGAAAAAGGTCCATGGACACGCTGTACCGGTCTGTGTAAACTAGCGGCAGTACTTGGGCAAACAACACAACATGAATCCACATTCACATCCCCACTATCATACGCAGTTAAAAGGTGATTTCCTTTTGACTAACTGCTAATTTAACTCCCTTTTTAAAACTGATCTCACTTGCAATCTGTGTTGAATGCAGTGCTGATATGTTCCAGGTTGACATCGCCCTGTACATTACAGTTTTCTTTGTGGCATTAATTTTAGGTAAAGGTACTGTGAAGCGTCCCATAAAGGCATGTCTGGTGCCTGTCGTGTGTGTATTAGCTGGGAATACCTCGCATTAGGGCTGTGCAGTTGATGGAATTTTAATTGCCATTACGATTTTGGCTCCCATCGATCACAAACACAGAGTAATGGGTCATTTTGCACGTTGCGCTTCGCAAGTAAACTCTTATTTTGTCTCGTGAGTAATCATTATGTTAAATAATCGTGATTTCAATATTGACCAAAATAATCGTAATAATCGAGCAGCCCTACCTCACATTATATTAGGCATAACAACCACCCAACCCCATTCAACAAATCAATTTGTATTAGCCACGCCAATGCACAGAACCCTTTTTTCTTTGGTGCTGCACTCCAATCGCTGAAAAAAGTGGGCTGGGAATGCCTCCACACGGCTCTCACAGGCCGTTCTCCAACTCGCCGCGGCCCTCGCCGTCAGAAACCAGAAACCGCTGCGCAAGGCGCACAGATGTAGGCACGGCCGGACCTGCTATCAAAACAAAGAACACGTTACAACACGCACGGAGGGAGTGTGACCTATTCTCTGCTCGGGACGCCACACTCTAACTTGTCACAGCAAATATTTGTTTACTGCTATATTAATGTTTTGAATGCCTTGGGAAGAATTCAGCCAAAGGATGGTGGCATTACGGACGGCAGTTCACTGCGTTTACCTTTATTAAATCTTCTGAAAAGAAAAACGACACCAGGCTGCTCCAGCATCACCATACCGACCTCTACATATATCAGACTGCTCGGTTATAACGCCACTCTGCCAGACATTTCTCCGTTCTCAGTTGTGAAGGACGGCGGTGCGCTGCAGCAGGGGTGGGGCTGGACGGGGGGCACAGGGTGGCGCCCCCCCCGAAATATTATTGCCCCCCCCCGGTGCCCCCAGGTTCATACGGTACAGCTGACGGCGACTACATCATATCCGTTTCCAGCAAAAACAGACGGAAAGCAGAAAATGCAAAAAATCCATGTTTACAAATGAAATAACGGTCAGACTGACTGACTGACCATGTGATGTGCATTCTTTTTAGAAAACAAATCGTTTTTTTTTTAGAAATGTCTCACGATATCTTGTCTTTAGAAGTGTATCATTCAACTTTTGAATTTTGGTAAAGAAGGAAAGAAAAGAAAATCGCAACACTCAATGCTTCTAGAATCGCAATATATGAAAATCTAATACAAACTAATCGGCACCCATGTAAAATCGAAATCCGGACAAAAGCGTGTATCGCCCCCGCCCTGCAAACCGGTGTTGAGCTCTTTCTGATAGAAACAAACAGGTATCAGCCGGATCCGCGAGATGTGGGCAGCCACTGATGGCACATACATGCGTGACGGACTTCCCCTGTTATAACAGACAAGTTGTGTAAACAAAACAAAGCCACCAACCCAACTAGTACTACATCCTGTTTTCATTAAAAACAGAATGAAGTATGACTGTAACAGTATACCGTGTATGTAATAACCCAATAAAGACAGATTTCTTACCTCCATTGGTCCTCCACATCTCTCTGGCACACTTGTCGGAGGAGGTCAGTTCGGATATTTGGATGTTTGGATTTGATTTGTAGTCATCTGGAGGCGACAGAGAGTAATGGTTATTTGTAATGTAATGGTACAAACTGCTATAATTATTATGAATCATATTTCTGTATAACTGTATCAGCGTCTCTGTGTCCCAATCAGCAGCGGCAGATGGTCGCCCACCTAGAGCCAGAGTCTGTCCCAGGTTTCTGCCTGTTAAAAAGACGTTTTTCCTCGCCATTGTCGCACCAAATGCTTGCTCGTGGGAAATTGAAATTGTTGGCTCTTTGTAAATTATAGAGTGTGGTCTAGACAAGCGGTTCTCAATGTTCCCCCTTTGAACAGTTTTTTTTAAGCCATGTACCCCCTAACCAGCGTGAATCATTTTATATAAATAGGAACAATACAGCGATGTACATTTAAATGCTGATGGAAAAAGTGAAAAGACTTGGGGAAAAAGACGGTAGAAAGAAGGAAGCAAGGCAAGAACAGGTCGAAAATAGTAACAAAAACTTTGAAAAAAAACACAGTAGGAAGAAGGAAGGCAACAATAGGGCGACAAAAGTGACAACAAATTCAAATAAGCGACAAACTTTGAAAAAAGAGACAAAAAAGTAAGGAAGAAAGGCAAGAATAGGTCAAAACAAACGACAAAACCTTCAAAAAAAAGGTGACAAACTTCAAAAACGGCGACAAAAACTTTGAAAAGAGCGACAAACTTGGAACAAAAGGACAGTAGAAGTAACTACAGCCTTGTAACTGAAAAACATTTTGCAAAAAATGTCACGTACCCCCTGCCGTCCTCCAAAGTACCCCTAGGGGGACACGTACTCCCATTTGAGAAACATTGGTCTAGACGTACTCTATCTCTGACGTGTCCTGAGATAACTCCTGTTGTGATTTGACACCATAAATAAAATTGAATTGAAGTTGAATTGAATTGAATTACTTGATGGCAGCAAAGCAATTCTATGACGTTTCAGAGGCAACGCTGATATTTTTGGGGGATTGAAGGATGTGAAGAACTATAACTCACTGTTGTTGCTGAACGAAATGGAATCGCTCTCCCTCATCGTCTCGTTCCCGCTGTCCGACAGCGTCCTCTCCCTCCTGGAGATGTGCGGCCTCCTCTTCGCGCTCTTCCGGGTGCTGATGCGGATGATGCCGCGCACCAGCCGGCACTCGGCCTCTTGCTCGCCCATTTTGTGCTCCTCTGCCAGGGAGTTGATGAGCTGGTTGATGGCCTTGCTCTTTCTCAGAAACACAGAGTCCGAGGTGCACCGGGCCAACTCTTCGATCTGATACTCAGAGTAGAGCTCCAGCAGCTTCTTAGTAATCAGAGAATCCACGTCCTCCTCGCCATCCTCCCAGTCGTCAAACCCCATGGACTCATGCAGGGACGCGTGCCTGGGCTGCGTCTGACCACCGCGCGGAGGCACATACGACGGAGATCTGGTTTCAATGTCTAAATACTCTCCCGGACTGTCGACTTTGACTCCGGCAATGCGGACGTCCCCTAGCCAGTCTGTACCGTCCTCTTCTCTGTTGTCTCCTGGGCTCGCAGAGCCAAGGCTTACCTTCTCCGGTTCGTCTGGGGAGCTCTCGTTTGGCGCCAGGCATGGAGCGAGGATGGAGCGCTGGCAGACCCTATACAGGCCGCAGGTGAGCACGCTGCACACAAAGGTCCTACAGCTACCTGGAGGAGCGCAGGGATTGCAGGTTTGTGTCGCAGAGGGAGGCTCGGCTGAGCCAGGGATGAAGCCGATGGTCTCAGACTCCTTGCCGTTAGCATCTTTCAGGTGAGCTTTGTGGACTGTCTTTGGTTCTGGAGTCGGGAGCCTGTCTTCCACTGGGTCCACACAGCGCTCCTCATAGGACGACCTCTGGCTGCTGCTCCGGCTGGGTCCATACCTGGAGCTGCCGGGCCTGGAGCTTTGTCTCAGACTGCCAGGGCTGCCGACGGACATGACTTACTGCCTCCAAGATCTGGACAAGCAGGGGAGAAGATTAGGTCAAAATAAGGTCAATCGAGGTGTAACTAAATGGTGTTGAAATTAGGTATGCACCGAATCCAGGATTTGGCCGAATATTGGGCTTTTTGACTTAGAATTTTTTTTCCACCGAACCGAACCCTACGCTTGCACTGCGCGTGCTACGCTAGTCGACGTAATGTAGGTGGAGCGTTCAATGCAGTAGGCTGTGAGAAAGTGAAAATGGAACTCGCGAGCAGAAAAGAAGGCAAGGACCCCAAACAACACACAACACCGCCGCTGCCAAAACACCTGCGCGTGAAACATCCGAAAGAATACGAGCCGCGCTTGAAGGAATCCACAGACAGCAGCCAAAACGCAGCGACCCCAGGTACGGCAAAGGAAGGACAGTCACAGCTAAAAACTTGCGTTAACCAGACAGCGCCTCTCCCGGGCTGTCAGCCGTTCTCTCGGCAAATGAGTCTCCCTACAGTGGGAGCGGAGCGACCGAACGGCCGGCTGCTGCTCGTTAGCTAACGTTAGCGTTCTAATTTCCCCCACCCAACATGTCTTCATCATACACTGGTTAGCGAAAACAAAATTGTCACTCATCTGGCGATAGCGATGTGCTTTCCTACGATGTGAAAAGGGCGTGTGAATTCAACATTAAGTTGTTACATTTAACTATTTTAGAGGCTGTGGACGTTGTTACTTCATTAATGTGTTCACTGTGGATGAGGATGGGAGTAGGATTCGCTATTCGGTTTCGGCAGAATCTTAACCAGTGGATTCGGTATTTGGCCGAACACCAAAAATCGGGATTCGGTTCATCCCTAGTTGAAATCGCATCAATAAACAAGATATCAAGGCTCGCGAAACCTGCAATCACTTGAAGCCACCGGAGGGCATCTCTATTCAAGACAAATGAAACGACTATCCCCAGGTGGCAGGTAAAGTAACCCAACTGGTTCTCTGGAGGATGTGTGAGCACACAGTCAAAGACAATTAACAATCAACTATTATATAAGATGTCACTCAAATTTGCCATTGCAACTGTTCAATGAAGACAAAAAATATTATATGAAAAGGTAAATAAAATTGTATTCATCCACAGGCGAACTGCTGCATGCAAAGAACCCAACTCCTGTGTTTACACTGTGACGCTGAATCAACACAATCACACCAAATTAAATGTATAACTATAGGAACTTAATGCCACCCTTGCTTGCTTGATGGCAGTTATTATTGCAGCAATGTAATAATACTATGTATTGCTTTTTGTGAGATAAGAAAAGCATGCACCTGCCTGTAGGTTGCATCATGAATGCCGAGTTCAAGATAAAGTCTCAATGAATCAAGTTATCTTCGGTTATGTTTGACCGGGTATACATATTCATTGAAAACATAATAAGCTTTAAATTGCCGTATACACAAATGGCGTTCCGTGACATGACGTCATGTGTTGGGACTGCTGGGAATGTTTACAGTAGTAAACATAGTTTAAAGTAGTGAAGGATAGTTATATGAGCCATATAGCTAATGAACAAAAAAGTGAGAAGTAAATGATATTTTGCTGTTTTTTTCCCCCCACATGTATTTCCACTAATATTAAGCTACACGTTACCGTTCGACACAGCCACAAACCCTTTAGCGTATACAAATTATTTTCACTTTCATGGCGACTTTCTCATCGCGGCTCTTTCCTCCATTAGAGGACTTACAGTAAATATTACTCACAGTATACACGGTGCGTCCACAATTTGACTTCCGAATCAATGTTGTCTTCGCCACCTTACATTAAACATTTCTGTTTTTAATCCATTTTGAACGTCCCATAAATCAACTCCGCTGAAGAATGTCCGTTTCAGTAAAGTTTCGACCCTATCCGTACCTGAGCGTCAAGGTAGAGGAAAGCACCAGGTAGCTACAACAAGAGGTAGGACTTCCGGTTATGACTTCAAAAATAAAACGCAAGTTAATTTACCACTGTGATTTTACCTTAGAATTGTGTATTTTACGTATTTACAATAGTAATAACACACTGTGAAGGCATTTACATCACGTAGCAATTAGCCGAGAAGGTTGCCAACATATACAACATTTTCATAACATAAACCTCCAAAACCAAAGTCAACATAGACCTTTATTTTGAAATTTTGTCCGGTGTTATACCAAGTTCTGACTGCCTTCCGAGAATAGCATAATATGATATGATATGACATACCCATCGCGGGAGCGCGCACGGCAAACGCGAAAGCTAGGCTACAATTGACATTTTAATGATTTCTAAGGTACTGTTTAAAAAGTACTAGTCTTCTTTGACATGCTCATCAATGATGACAAATGATAAAAAGTGTATAGTTACTGAACATTTAGAGTCATCAATGCATTATTAGATTTGGTAGGCCTAAATGTAACGTTTCCTTGATGGCCTGTGATTGGTCAATATTTCTGAAGGCGTACTCTGGTGTAATTTATTAATATGTTTTAAAGGACAATTACGGCGCAAAACGAACCTAGGGGTTAATAACAGATGTGTACCCACTCTGTCCCTCTCTGGGACATGATTGCATGCTAATCGAATGTGTTTGTAGCTTGAAACAAGCTAGCGCTGACGCTAGTATTCTCGGCACAGGGAAAGTAAAAACAAATTGCTATTTATACCACTAAAAAGGCTCAAAATATCACCACACTTCAACGGTAGCATAATGAGGGTCCCTAAATGTTAACTGAAGCATTGAGAACTTTGTCAGACAGTTTATTAAAAAGATTATAAAGACAGTCGCATTCTCATATACAGGCGGCTGTCTTTCTAAACTATCTTTTTAGTAAACTGTCTGTACACTTACAAAGTTCTCAATGCTTTGGTTAACATTTAGGGACCCTCATTATGCTACCGTTGAAGTTTGGTGATATTTTGAGCCTTTTTAGTGGTATAAATAGCAATTTGTTTTTACTTTCCCTGTGTCCCGAATACTAGCGTTGTAAGCTAACCAGCGGTCCGCGCTAGTGTCTTTCAAGCTACAAACTCTTTCGATTAGCATGAAAACATGTCCCAGAGAGCAACAGAGTGGGTACACATCTGTTATTAACCCCTAGGTTCATTTTGCGCCGGAATTTTCCTTCAAGCATTTCAGGCCTTTTCTAAAATGTTATTCTAAAATAAGGTTTTTAAATTTGGAAAAATGAATGCCAGGTGTCAAATTCACTGAACTAAAAGTCGATCAAATATGTAGGCTATATGCAAATGTATATGTAAATATACATATTATGTGCTGATAACACAATTTCCTTCCTATCACAGTTTGATTTTAAGTGTCCAACTGAGTGTTAAGGAGTCCATGTATTATTGGCAGTAGGTAGGCCTACTGATTAGCTGCCCAGTAGTGAGTCCCCCATTATTTCAGTTTAGGTAATAATGTATGAAATTCAAGCTGTCAAGCTGTGTTTTTGTTACCTGCTGAGAACTGCATCCCCTCTTTTATCAGACAAAGGTGGGTGTTACATGTATGAAATGATCACTAAGCCAAAGCAGGCCAAAATATGTGCTGTTAGAACCATTTGACTCCCAGGTATCTAGAGAGAAAGTGGTTGCAGTATTCCACAGAGGTGGGTTTTGCCTTTTATGGTGCATCCTGCATTCTCTTCCTGTCTTTTATTGATTCTGCCATGATGTCACCAATAAATGAACCTCCTCCTGTCTCTCTGTCACCTACCTGCAGCTGCTTCTCATCAGCTATCAGTCCCAGTATAGCAGCAGCTCACGAGTGTTTGACAGATTGTCTATTTTCGTCTATTTTTTGATTATGGTTTTCCTGTATGCCTGCATGGTCTCTTCTTCCTTTCTCAGCAGCATATACAATTAATGCCTAAATAATGCATTGAAGCACTTTTATCTTTAACCGGAGCAGGTTTATTTGTGCAGAGTAAAACGCATGAAGATAACTTTGGGCAATAAGGAGTCGAAATAAATGAAAACAACAAACATTAAAAATGTTTAGAATGAGATTATAGCCTACCACTAATCTGATCAGGCATAGCCTATAACGGCCTATCTCGGCCTCATCTCTATTATGATTATCATATTGTGCTTATAATTGCGCCTACATCCTGCATTACAAAATAATTTAAAGTGTGACATTGAATTTTCTAAGTAGGCATAGGTGTGGCGTAAATGTGACTAGAGTAAATTGCAGCTGCGTCACAGTGAATGCGGCTGCTTTGCTAATTAACCAGTTAGTCATCATTCTGGGAACATGGACTGTGGAGTTATTTTAGTGCCAAATGTCGAGCTCTCGAAAGTGTAAAAGTGAATTGACAAGCATAATTTGCTTGTAAACTATAGCATTACATTTGAAAACGAATTTAATGTATAGGTTATAGCAGTCATTAATTAGGCTACTAACGGAGTCTATTTATTCCTCTGACTAATAGAAAGCTGTGGCATGTCACAAGTTAATTTTTTTTAGAATAGAAAGAAAGAGGATGTCTTTATCAGCCTGCATCAAGGGCCGGTGGGGAGAAGAAATACACATTGACCCACGAGGGGGAGGCGGGCCCTTCCATAGGTAATTTGCCTGTTTACGTAACTTGGTAACTTGCGTAGTTAGCGTATGTGCCGACCGGCTCTATTATAAGCTCTCTTCGGGGACTTTTCAAGCACTTTTGGTGCTCCGCTTGCTTTGCAGTGTCTGGCTTTAGCTGTGCAAGCTCCCGCAAGGTGTATACAGTAATCGGCAAACAGACAGCACTCTGCATAACACCCCTCTATAAAGGCTATTGTTGATAACTCCCGTTCTTATGCATCCATGATAACTCTGCAGCTTTCCTCCCTTGATGAACCTACTTCAAGCAAGTCATCCACAGTGGCTGCAGGCCTATTTGGGGGACATTGCAATATCCGGGTTAAATTGTCAAATGTTGCCAAAGCATTTGACAGTTTGTAGACATGGGAAAAATATAATAATGAAGTGCGAGAAATAATACATTATCATATAATGTCACCGTCGTCGTCATCATCATGCCTTAAACGGGATGCTTTATTAGGACATTTATTTCGAAAGAAACCGGATATACACCTTTTCTTGTGTTAAGCTTGACAACAGCTAAGGCTAGTTGACATGCTAACCCTAACCAATATAACGCTAATCACGAATGTGTCGGGACTCTTTGTAGGGGAGCACTATTCATCAAAATTACGAAGCTTTAGTGCTCCTCTTAATTTCTGCATAGGACCTCTGGACAGTAGCAACATGTTTGCTATGTGCAAGACGAGCAAGCTAACAAGCTAGCAGTGCTAACGGTTTTGTTGGGTTCACTGATGTTTTAATAGTCTGCAGCTGGCTTCTGGCTTCTGGCTAACGTTAGTTGGAATTGCACACTGAACAAGCTAACGATGACTAGTGGCTCAACGCCTGAATTTGTGCATGACGTTAGACTTTCTGGAGGCTGGATTTAAAGAATAAGTGAAGAGGCATGGAAAGTAAGTTACCAGGGATGTAATTTCGAGCACGGGCTCCTAGGGTTATTTACAACTGGATAACGTTATATTATAGAATACGCTAGTTTGCTCCGTGGAATAACGACATTTGCTTCATTCGGCTGCCTCAAACACGGGCGTCGGTGATGCTGTCGACCGCTGGCCAAATGCCCCGCTCGTCCGAATTGGGACAGAGCACCCAAACTTAATTATACACCATGACAAGCTGCGAGTATCAACAAATCGACCCCCAGGCACTTCCGACGCCGACCCCGGCCCCTCCACCTCATCATGGAAACGACCGTGACAAGAGAGAGGAGCCGAAAAGACCGAGGAGAAAGTGGCAAGTTTTCCCCGGAAAGAATCGTTTCTACTGCGATGGACGGATCATGGTGGCCCGGCAGAGTGGGGTCTTGCCCCTCACTCTGGGCCTTATTGTCATCACAAGTGGATTATTCTTTATATTTGAGTGAGTTCGTGTTTCATATTAGGTCAGCGATTCTGTCATATCACCTGTGAGTTCAGTCCCTGTTGTGGGGAATATAGCCAATGGACGAAATTTCCCCTTGGGGATCCATCCATCCATCCACAACAGTAACGTTATATTAACATTTTATTAGATTTAACTCCTGTCTGATGTATTACCCGTAGGTCCACGCCGAACCGTAGAACAGGTTCTACTGATTCATAAAAAGTCTTTTTTTTCATGTTTCACCGGAACAATTTATTTACTATACACAGATCAACAGAAAAAGGTCATATTTCATAACGTAGTCTGACAAGGTTTGACATTTTCAATTGGCCTTACAATGTGTGGATATAGTACCTATCAAATGTTTGGGGTCACTATAAATTTCCATTCCACTCCATTCCAGACAGAATACCAGCTGAGATCAGTTGCATTGTTTTTTTAACCAGGGCAGCAGTTTTCAGATTACATTATGTGCTTACATAATTGAAAAAGGGTTCTCCAATGTTTTCTAAGTTAGCCTTTTAAAATGATATCAGATTAGTAAACAGAATGGACCTTTGGAACACTGGATGAATGGTTGCTGATAATGGGCAATGTAGATATTGCATTAAAGATCAGCCACTTCTGTCTACAACAGTCCACAACCCTTTTGCAATTATGTAAGCACATAATGTAATCTGAAAACTTCTGCCCTGATTAAAAAAACAATGCAACTGATCTCAGCTGGTATTCTGTCTGGAATGGAGTGGAATGGACATTTCTAAGTGACCCCAAACTTTTGACCGGAAGTGTAATCGGTTCTGGTTGCGTATAAAATAATAATCTGTGCAGCTGTTAATAAGACACATGAACTAGTGCTTGAATATGAAAATTGCATTATTTCTATCACAGTGTAATGTAAAGTGTGTTCTGTCTCCATGGATTTCCGATGGTGATTAAAGGCACAGAATGTTAATTAAAACTACATCCCCTGGTAGGTGAAAAAGAAGTAGGCTCAGTTATACTGTATGAGACAGGGCTTTGTCTATCCTTTCGCAGCCTTTGATCCGGTCCGCATGTCTTAGTTATTCATCCTCTCTCTGTCTGTGACTGCCCCATGTTACAGCTGTCCCTTCCTGGTCAAACACCTGACCAGCTGCATACCTGTTATCGGAGGAGGCCTCTTTGTATTCGTGGTCGTCACCTTGCTCCAGACCAGCCTCACTGACCCCGGCATCCTGCCCCGAGCAACACCAGATGAGGCTGCAGACATTGAGAAACAGATCGGTAAGGGCCAACTCAGTCACGACTGGGGTCAGAACTAGGGTTGCACGATATTGACAAAATGTGATATTGCGATATCGATATTAATTTCGATGTTTTGTGAAATGTGAAATTACAAAAGTTGCGGGAAAACGCATCAAAAATAGATTCATAACAAATAAAACAAGTTTTCTTACAACACAAGGGTTATTTCAACCGGCGGTCATATTGGACTGGTCCAACGTGAATATATAAATAAGGACCATGTCTACAGAACAGGACATGTTTTACTGGTTGGACAGTATAAAATAAATAAATAAAGAGAACAGGACACAACTTTTCTTTCTCTTCTCTGATTCGTTACGATCTATTTCTTTACTTACACTGTCACTCTGTTGAAATATGCAAGTGGCACGTTAACTGGCCAATGAAACATGATCATTATAGCGTTTCAAGCTCTAAATCAAACCCAACTAAGCCACACAGCCAACGGACAGGACGCAGCGCTCCACAAAATAAACAAAATATTGCCATACTTTCGCTATAATATTGCGCAACGTGATATCGCGATAATGATACTGAGTCGATATATCATGCACCCCTAGTCAGAACTATGGTTGTGTCAAGTGCTTCTGACGAAAATGTTAGTTTTTGGTATTCCTGCAAGCTTACGGCCCTGAATTTAGACCACCATTGGCACGAGAACTCTCCATGTGTCCTGTATATTTCCTAAAAGAAATGCGATCCCTAAACTCAAACTGCCTAATTAAGCTTAGCTCATTTCTTCACAAGTTACCCTCTGCTCAGCGGCATCAATTATGTCAAACTTCAAGGACATCGTATTTTTGTCAATGTCCTAGCATTTACACAGTTTATTTGGCTTCCGAGCACAAGCCCCAGGTTGAGATTCAAGGCATTGTTCTGCTAGCTTTTTTTTTTTTTTTTTTCCAACTCTGAAACTGAAACATACGGCAGATTCTAATGAGCAGTCGCCAGTTATTGTGTTGCCAGTTCATTTTCAAAGACGGTGAATCCTTTTGACACATTAAAGGGCCTAAGTAGGATTTTTGAAAAGACCCATTTGCCGTGACTCTGTTTCATGAACGTCGCGTTGGCAGCCATTGGTGGGATCTTTTGTGGAAGAAGTGTGTCCTGTTGAGTTTTGAAGTTTGGCGCTGAAGACTTCCTCGCCCTCAATTTTCAGTTTTAAGTCTTGCCAACAGTATCTTTGCTTTTTATATGGCATGCATCCATATAATGACCTTTGTGTCTAAAGTTGGCTTGTGCATGCACCTTGTTACCTCCTACTCATCACCAAAGGTTAGGCAGTGATGATGTAAGCTGTTCATGTTACCCAACTGTACTGCTGTTGTACCAGCTATTTTTGAACCAGAGACTCTGATATAAGTATTCAATATTTATTTACCTATACCACCCTATCTTAAGGAAATGCTTTGGACATTTAGTTTGACTCAGTATTTTTTTAGTGTTAGGCTGAATGTACTGTAATCACGGAGCCCAATACAATTTCACTTAAAAGGCACAGGATGTGGAAATTGGGGAAATCCAAGCGTAAACTAGAGCTGCACAGCAATTTCATACTAATTCTTAGCAGGTTTTGTGTAGCCTACCGTATAGTGTGTCCACACTGAAAATGTGACTTAAGTGCAGTACAGTTATGCTTGGCGCTTATGGCTCCGCTCTATATAATGCTCCCTGGACCAGCCAAGCAGCATGCTAAGCTGAAACAGGGAGCACCATGCAGAAACCCCCCCTGGGTATAAACGAGTGAGCCAAAAGGAAGACATTGAAAACCATTTTAAACTTTGAGTCATGTTAGGACTCTGAACTAGAGCTGAAGATGGGTCCCGTTGGGTTTGGTCTTAATTTCTATCATTTTACACGGGCTCGGGCCAGGCTGGGGCTTGTGCTCCGGGTTGCGCGGTAAATGAGTGGCCAGGTGATGCGTTTCGATTAGCGCGGAAATGGATGCTGAGGCTGGCCTCTGGAGGTCTTATTTTATTTTTGTTCCAACTTCCAAGTGGCCTATAGCCTACGTTAGTCATGAATAGATGATGTTAAAAAATGCGTAAATGGCTCATTCTTGACAAAAGGCAAAAGAGCTGTGTGCATGCGCACATTTGAATAATGTCGGGCTGTAAACGGGTTTGGGCTTTTAAAAAGCTGTCAATCAAAATGTACCTGTCTGGCTCGGGCCTTGTCGGGCCGAACTTTTAAGGCCCGATTACAGCTCTGCTCTGAACTAGAAAGGTGGAGGCTGGGGTGGTGGAGGCAACGTGTTGCCAGCAGCAGCAGTGAGTGAAGCAGCGTCAGTGTAGCAGGGACCAGTGAGGAGGGAGTAGTATTTAAAAGGACCGCCTTGATGTAAGAATGGCTGTGATTGGTGTGTGTCTGATAGGAATGATACTTCAATCAGCGGGCGTATGACTTCTGTGTCTGTTGTGTTCAGACTCTGCTACATTCAAGAAGTATCTTTTTTTTTAAATTTTTTTTTTTTAAAGCAACTCTAGAGCACTACCCGATCTGGCAAACGTGTGTAATGTAATGCAATGGACAATTCCGCTTCCAACCTGTAGGGAGACCGAAGCAGGAAAAGTGCTCTAGTGTTGCTTTAAGAGCAATAAAAAGGGGAGTTCATATATATCTGACTGCTTGAATTTGTCGATTAAAAACCATGTGTAGTAGCAATATATAATAATATTGAGCAGGTGACACATTGTGATGCATCGTTATATCGAATCAATTTGAGTCGTTGACAGGATAATCGTAATCAAATTGAATCGTGAGAACAGTGAAGATTCACACCTCTGGTAGTTTTATGTTGAATGGCAAGTGTTTAGGTGCTAATAATAAAAGGCCAGCCCACTAACACTTTAGGTCAATTGCTCAGCTACTCCGATTTTCAATTTCTGTCCTCGCCTCTTCAGACAACACTGGAAATGCCAGCTATCGGCCTCCGCCGCGCACCAAGGAAGTCCTCATCAACCAGCAGGTGGTGAAGCTCAAGTACTGCTTCTCCTGCAAGATGTTCCGGCCTCCGCGCACCTCCCACTGCAGCCTGTGTGACAACTGTGTGGGTGAGCTGTGGACACACGCTGACACGCTGACATTTACACATGATAAATAGAGGCCTCAGTGAACGTCATCCCATGACTCTGGTTCCGGCTGGTCTGACTTTATTGACATTTCGGGGTTAGCACTTCCCTAAACCGTTGGAAGTATTCCCTCAAACGAAATCTCAAATGTCAGTGCTGAATTCTCCTCTGGTGTGTGTTATTTATTTTTAATTTTTTTCTCTTTCAGAGCGATTCGACCATCACTGCCCCTGGGTGGGGAACTGTGTGGGAAAACGCAACTACCGTTTCTTCTACACCTTCATCGTGTCGCTCTCCTTCCTGACGGCGTTCATCTTCGGCTGTGTGACCACACATCTAGCACTGAGTACGTGTTTTTGCTCTGGTTTGCATGTTTAGAGAAAAAACACACCTGGCTCAAACAGCACCCGCGTAACGGTAAGTGTTTGTTTTGTGTCGCTTGGGCTGCCGGCCGGGCGGGTCTTACCACATCAGATCAGGTGAGGTGTCTGATAAGGAAACTAGAAGGGCACCCTGAGACCGCATGCCCTATCTCACAATGTTAATGCAGTGTGAAGTTTCCCAGTCGGGAGCTAATTTTTCAGTTTATTCCGACACGCATGAATCAGGATTCCCGCTGGGTCTTAAAAAGTCTAAAATTCTGAACTTTAAATTGAAGGCCTTAAAACGTCTTAAAAACGGCCAGATTTTCATCTGAGGTCTTAAATTTAATTTAGTCAGGTCTAAAAAAGGCTTTACCCTCATTAATTTCCAGAAACGCTGGCCGCAGAAAAAAAAAGTATGGAGTCGTAGCCTACAAAGCGGAGCTCCAGAGTCTTTGCTCAGTAACAAAACCAGCAGAACGCTGCCCTCAGAACGTTTGGTGTGGTAGTTATTTCCGGGGGATATTGGTGTTGGTACGTACGCGGTGATCAAACTAAAAATCCCGTGACAAATGCAATACCTGCCCGCGGAATACGTCTGCGCCTCCTCCAGAGTTTGTTCAAGTTCGGCTAGGCCTACGTGTGGAAAATGGGGAAAGTGTACTTTAAACGAGACATGGCTAGATCACAGCGATTTCCGCTGTTGGTTACAAGCGGTACCCAGCTCCAGGTACGAGGCTCGCTGCAAACTTTCAGCAAAAACACACTATCTCGCAATGTTAGCGCAAGTTAAAAATGATTTGTGTATCCGCTCTGTGATTCGGATCCGCTCCAAAATTGAATGGCATCTTCCTTGGCCCAGGCATGCGTCACCATTCCACCAAGTTTCAATTAAACCAGCCAAGAAGTTTTTCCGTAATCCTGCTGACAGACAAACCTACAAACCGAGCCGATAACATAGCCTCCTTGACAGGGTTAAATATACATAAGGTTTTTTTGTTTTCAGTTTTTATGTGACCGTATTAAGTGTCTGGCAATCTGAAAATCGGCATCAAGGAAATTAACTGCAACTGTTGGTTTTTGGAACTGCACACTTCTTTTTCTCTTTAATTTAATTCAATTTTATTGATAGTGTCAAATCATAACAGAAGTTTTCTCAGGCCACTTTACAGATCGAGTAGGTCTAGACCCCACCCCATAATTTACAGATAGATGTTCTTTCCTCTCTTTCAGGGGCTCAAGGTGGAAAAGGCCTGGTGTTTGCTCTGCAAGAGAGTCCGGGCAGATATCCTTTTAATCACAAACGTGTTTAAAATTTCTGTCCATTTTTAATTGATTTCCCCCTCCTCCAATATGCCGATGCTCTCCTTGACTCAACCTTCCACTGCAGTGGAGCTGGTGATATGTTTCTTCTCAGTCTGGTCCATCTTGGGCCTCTCGGGCTTCCATACATACCTGGTTGCTTCCAACCTCACCACTAATGAAGATGTGAGTACTGCCTCGAGTTGAATTTGTTATATTGCAATAGATATTATTGGCCGATATTAGGCAATTTCCAAACTATCGGTATCGGTATTTATAATGGCCGATTAAATGAATATTTAAAAATAAAATAAAAACGGACAAAACCCCCTTCAACCATGTTATGAGTGTTGGCGTTGGTTATCTTTAGTGAGGACTCAAACTACAAATAACTAATGTTAGGGAAATCTGTTTGTTTTGTTACGGGTTTCTGGAATTATTAAAAAATATATATATATCGGCCGATATATCGGTATATCGGATTTTTAAATCGCCAAATATTTGTATCGATAGCGGACTTAAAAATCCAGTGAAAGTAGCAGTGAAAGTGATTTTTCTTGGTGTCTTGTGGTTCAGTAAGACAGATTGAGTTACATTAATATGACACTAATATCACATTTGAATAGAATTTCAAGAAATGGATATGAAAACATTTGTAAAATAATATGTACGAATGGCTTATTGCAGAGGGAAGCGTCTCTTTGCAAACATTATACAAAGACCTTGTAACATTTTTAGGAGCTAATGAATACTTCCAAATCAGATTACCTTGAAGAAAATCAAATTATCCCTCCTGTTGTCCTCGGGTCAAATTTGACCCATTTTCAAAAAGTTTCTAGATCAGAAATGTGTTTTTCTTTCAACCAAATTGTCAAAAGAAATAACGTGGATGGTTCCGTACAACGCTCTTCACAAGTAAATTAAATGATCAGCACACTACTTTCATTGAATTTGGGTGTTTTAGTCAATTTTATAGCGTTTGAAAAAAAAAACAACGATAAAAGAACGTCAGAAAAAGCGCCGAAAAAATCGGCAAAAACATCAGACAAAGTGACTAAAATGTCAAAACATTTCCAAAACGTCGGGGAAAGCACGGTCAACGGGACGACAACACAAGGGTTAAATGTATGTTGAATAAACAAACAAACTGTGAAATGTTGGACAGTTACTATGTTTTACACATCTATCTGTTCCAGATTAAAGGCTCCTGGTCAGGGAAGAGTGGAGAAGGTGTCACCAACCCATACAGCCATAAAAACATCTTCATCAACTGTTGCTCTGTGCTCTGTGGACCCATGCCACCCAGGTCAGTCCGAAATCTCACACACGCTTTGAATTACTGAAGGAATTCTACACACGCGTGTCTCATCCAGACACGGGCTCCAGTTGGGTAACGCAATTGATAGTTAATTACACACTCGTTGGTAGTTATTTTACTGTTTACAAACAATGAAATGATAAATGTTTACTAATTATTAGTAATGCTATAATTTGTTTTATTGATGCACACATAATAACATTGTATAATATTAAATGTGTTAATGATGACCAAATGATTTGTAAACCCTATGAAAAATCTTTTGTAAACCGTCAAAAAACATGATTTATATGTAGGGTTGGGTATCATTTGGGTTTTTTCTGATACCTGTGCTAAATCGATAATTTTAAAACTGTGCCGGTGCCTGAACTGGTGCCTGAACCGAAATGTGTGTGTGTGTGTATATATATATATATATATATATATATATATATATATATATATATATATATATATATATATATATATATATATATATATATATATATATATATATATATATATATATATATATATATATATAATGTATATAATATTAAAAGTGCACAAAATGACAGTTGGCGACATTAAAGAACGGCTTGTTTATTGCTAAGGCCATATGGTTAAAATTAAATGATTGATTAATAATGTAATAACAATAACTTGTAACAATGACTTATTTCACCAGTAATTTGCTGGTAAACGACAAAAACAAGCACCAGATGGGAAAAGGGTATTTTACAATACCTTTGAATGCACCACAAGGCTGGCTAGTTTCAAGTGAATGCACCGTCTGTGTTGTTTTTCCGACAACGGCAGCTGCAGTCAGACTGTTACGTCCCGGTGTTGGAATCCTCTACAGGGAAATACAGTCACGCTTTACACCGCTTAATGTAAGCTGTCAGCATTTTAACCGTTGTGTTTAATCCAGCTACTAGCTAACAGTGACGTTAATAAAAAAAATAAAATAAAAAAAAAAAGAGTAGGGCACCGAAATGAGGAACCGAAATACTAGCATAGCCTTAGCTCAACAGTCCGACCAATAATTACTGATGTAATTACAATTTGGCATATCCAAACAAAATCAACAATTACCATCAACAGACTGTCTTTGCTCCTTAGGGACTTAGCTAATGGTAGCAATTCATTACAAAGAACCGCGATTATGTAAAAAAAAGAATTGACAATTATGTGAAAATTGTTACAGGCCTACTTGTTAATGGTTAAAAACTATGTTGTAAAGCATCTATAAACATTATTTAGATAGCTATTATCAGTGCACAAATAAAAGAATTATCTATTTTATAGATTACCAATAAATGATTTAATGGGGCAAAATTAATGTTACTTGATGCCAGGCCTGCACGATAAATCGTTATAAAATTGCGATCTCAATTCACCCCTGTTCACGATTGAATTTTTAAATGACTTTGATTATTTTTTTCTTATTTTTTTCTTTTTTTCTTCTCCTTGTTGAAAGCATTTGACATTAACACGTTTTAATTATGTAAAGACATGTTCAAGGAGTTCAGATAGAGCCTGTATCAGGGCCATATTTAGTTCAGTGTGTTATGTTACTATTTGTTGGTAGCCTACTGTACTTAAATGGCCAGTATGTACTTTAGGTTCTTTATTCATTGAAGCCTCTATGTTTACAGGCTTGTGGCGATGCGCAATGTACTATAGGTGCCAAAAAAATTCTGTTTGGTACTGCAAATTAGTTTTGTTTTGTCATGGTTCATATGTGCAATAACCATTACACTTCGTGAGGGAAAAGAAATCGTGGCAGAGAATCGTGATATCAATTCTAAGCTAAAAAATAGTGATTCATATTTTTCCCCGAATCGTGCAGGCCTACTTGATGCTGTATAAACATAAAAGTAATTATTATAAGCATTAGTTGTAACTTTATAATAGCGTCAAAGCAAAACAATGTTCAACCACTGACAAGTAATTACTATCTGTCTAAATTTATGAACACATGATTTTATATTACACTTAGCTAAGCTAAATTCTAGCAATTCATCTCATTGCTTAACAGTAAAAGAACTGATAACTAAAGTGTAATTAACTATCAACTTACCATCAATTAATGATGATAACATTTGCTGCATTTAGTTTTATTGATGTATCAGATGTGCATTTTAATATCATATTTCTGTTTAGCGTGACAAAAAAAATCAGACTGCCTGTTGGATCATGTCCTGATGTTTGTTTTAGATGCTTTATCATCAGCTGATCTGTTAGCCATTTGTTATGACTAATAGATTATGATTTGTTGAAAATGTATACTTGTATAAAATGTTCAAATATCATCATTACGCCCCAACCGGCTCTATGATAGTGATTCAAATGCATGTTTCTCAGTTGCATGTGTTATTGGATGCAAGAAGAAGTTTGACTTGTAGTTCGGCTGTTTCTGTGCTCAGAATGAAGACTCATTAGATGTCTTTATTAAAAAAAAAAAAAAAAAAAAAAAACATGGCATGTATTCTTTATTTATTTCTGTCTTTTTCAGCTTGATCGACAGACGGGGTTTCCTGCCCACAGATGAATCTGTCCAGACAGCCGGCGCGGGCATCGAGCTGCCCGCTCTGGCCGCTAAAAGCGAGATAAACGTGGTAGGAGGGTCTTCCCAGCTGGCTTCTGGCTTGCAGGAATCCCCGTCCCCTGTGCCTGCACCCCCTCACTCCCACCAAAACTCTTCCTCTGTCTGACCGAAGCCTTGTTGCCGGCTGTAGCTCCAACCCAGCATCTGTCTGCTGTCTGCTGCCGACTGGGTTAATCCCTACATGTACTGTGTTTACACTGCAGTCAGAGCTTCAGCATTTATTACTTTTCCCTCAGTGCAAACTAGATTTAAAAGCATTTTTCAAAATAGGTTGAAAACCTGGCGTACACTATCATTTTAAATTGGGTTGAATCAAATAGAAAACCAGTTAAAGGTGCTCTAAGCGATGTCGCACGTTTATTTTTTTTATTTTTTTTTTTTTTAGGCTACAACATTTTTTGTCACACACAGCAAACTCAATCTCACTATCCGCTAGCTGCCTGTCCCCTGAACACACTGTTAAAACAAACAAACACCAACAAAAACAAACTGCGCCAACCTGCACCACCAAACATAACCGTGTTCCAGCCAATAACCGACAAGAAGGATTTGGGGGTTGGGAGGTTAGTGCGCGGAAGCGCGGAAGGGAGGGGGAGGGGACGGGATGAGGAGGAGGGAGGGGCGAGCTAGCCTCCGTTTTGTTTGAAAATACTTCAAACGTCAACAAGAAGTGCCGTCGCCCAACATCACTTAGAGCACCTTTCTTAAAGGAATACGTGAAATTTTTTGGGAAATTGGCTTTTTTTTCTCTCTCCAGAGAGTAAGATCAGTTTCAATCTCACGTCTGTGTGTTAAAGCTAGGGTTGGGTACCGTTTGGATTTTTACGATTCCGATGCCGATACTTTTAAAACTATTCCGATTCCTAAACCGATTCTTGTAAGTGTAATATGTTTACCAGCGACCACATGCAGTGAATGATTAATATGCTTTTACGTCCGTTTTGGTGAGCCCAGAGGGAAAATATGGCATTTTATAAGTAGCCTATATTTACGGTAGCTAGCTAACAGTAGACTAGAGAGAGAGGGTGATATTTTTACGAAAATATTTCAGTCGACACATTAAGTGGAACCGAAATGAGGAACCGAAATATGCGTTCTACTCCGGTCTGATTCCTACCGGTTGCGTAGGAACCGGTTCCATAGTGGAACCCGGTTTCAGTACCCAAAGCTAGCCTATGAACGTTTGCTGAACAGCGGCCACCGGTCCCACCAGCGGTACTTTGCCGTAATGGTAAATGCTAAAACGGTGCAACAGTATCACAAATGGGGACCAGTGAAACTGGCTCAGTAATGTCAGTTATGCAGCAATAGCCCTTTTAGGCTTGCTAACGGTAGCCACCGCAAGCTACTGGTCTTTCCAGGCTGTAGCAGCAGTGTGTTTTTATTTCTAATGATTTCAACTTGTTATTTGTGAGCGGGAGCTATGATTTCTTTTTTGAAGTACAGAGTTGGAGTCAGGACTGTGTTTAGCATAGGCTAGCATATCTCTGGCCAAAGTGAGTCAATTAACCCACAGCAGCCCTGAAGCTCACAGATGAACATGTTTTATCTTGTTTATGATTTTATGGTGAGTTATTGAGCTGGAACTTTTCCGAACCCGACGCCTTAGAGATGTAGCTAGGCCTGGTTTCCTATTTGGACGGACCCAGACTAGCTAGTCTCTCCCCCTGTGTTCAAGTCTTTGTGCTAAGGTAAGCTTGGCTGCTGGCAGTAGCTTCATATTTATAGTGCGTTCCATTTACCTCGGAACTGATGAATGATGTTCTTATGTGTATTTATTATTGCATTGCCACATTTTCAAGTGAGTTGTAAGGACCTCAGGAGGAATAACACCTGCAATGCAGGAGCTCATGAGGATCCTAAACAAACAAACAAAACTTGAAAGCCGAAGCTGGGAACAACGTCACAACCGAGTTGAATGCGTTCCATTTACAAGTTGGATTGTCATTGTTTTCATTAGCTCTAGCCCGGTTAGCCATCGTTAGCAATGTCAGTTTATAACGACGCATAACAACATGTCCACAGATAGAATATGGACAGTACTGCGTGGTACGACTGATTTAGCGAGACACAAATAACACAGAAGTGTTAATAACTGTATGCTAATACAGCTTTCACAACTGCTGATGCGCGGGGCAGCCATGTTGGATTTTTAGCTCTGGGTACTCGGTGGTTGGCAGAGTTCCGTGGTCGGGGGGGGGGGGGCGTGTTTCCGACTTTGACTTTGGAAAATCCGACTCCCAAGTACAAATGGAACGCACTATTAGAGTACAGACATGAGAGGGGTATCAATCCTTTCATCTCACAGTACTTCTGTAGTCTGAGGTTAGACACCTGCTTCGTGCAGCTTCTGAACCGCTGAGTCACGTTTACCTCGTGGAAATGAACAAATCAGGTTTACGGACATTTTTCTTTTGAAATATAAGCAGCAGGGATGCTATTAACTATATATTTTATGCTATCTAATGTTTTCCTTTCTTTTTTTATCACAATCTCCACCTCAGTATACCTCAGCTCGTGTGCACTGTGTCGACTCAGGGTGTTCTGTGAGGAAGGAGGAGAGCAGGAGTTGTAAGAAGTGAACTGTTTTCAGCTCGTCGTCCTCCCTGGCTTTCTCAGACTATGAAGGGATGCCTGGAGAGTTTTTGTTTACAAGACGGTTCAGATTAGAGTTGCGGTCTGAGCCACGGTACTCAGATATCAAGTGGGAGAGTAGCTGCTGTTTGGCACTGCTTTTTGGTTTACACCGAAATAACAAACACAGCCATAAAATCTTTAGTTTTATTTGTGTGTGTGTGTGTGTGTGTGTGTGTGTGTGTGTGTGTACGGATACTGAAAGCCAGTTAAAGCTGTTTGCGTTTCTAGCCTGAAATGTATTTTGTTGTTTGGTTTGGGGAGTGTAAAAAAAAAAAAAAAATTGTTTACTTTTTGAATTCAGTTGATGCACTAGTGAAGCTGTGAGGAAAGTTCCTTGTTTTTATTGTGTTGGTTTCCTTTTCCTCCTGTCTCATGTGAACAGTCCTTTTTTGTCTGCATATAAAGTGCCAAATGATTTGTGACATATCAAATCAATCAACATAGTTTCCCTTCATGCCTTATTACATGCTTTTTTGATTTGTCCATCCTGTTTTTTTTTGTTTTTTTTTTATACATATTTCTATTTTGTCAGTACCTGAAATGTAAAATAATAATAAAAACATGCATTTTTGTCCATGCAATTCATCATCTGTGTGTATTCATTTTTCATTGTACAGTTTGTCCACCCTCCCAAATGTACGTATTGGAGTGTTAAAGTATTTTCCAAAGGAAGAAAAGCACCAAAACTATCAGTACGCTCCCTGTGTGTCTCTTTACCCGTTCCTAACTTGTTGTTCTGTCTCTGTGCCTGTGTCCTTCCACCAACACTAGGAGGTGAAATGTCTGGACTTTGCAGTGTCCTGCACTGGCTGATTGGCTACTGTTAGTGCCGCTTGGTAAGCCTATTTAGAGAAGGGGAAAGAGCGAGTGCAGAGTCTTCCGTTCCCACCGCTGTGTCTGCATGTCCTCTTGGCTGGCTGCTGTACTCGTGCATGGCTTTATTCATGCTGCTGCCATGTTGAATACATTCCACGGTGCGGAATTGAACACAATAAAGTGTGTACTGTATGTCAAATGTGTTCACAATATACAGTAGAGCTGCAATTATCGAAAAATCGATTAGATGTCAACTATTAAAGGTCCTATGACATGCTGCTTTTTGGATGCTTTTATATAGACCTTAGTGGTCCCCTAATACTGTATCTGAAGTCTCTTTTATATAGGCCTCTGTGGTCTCCTAATACTGTATCTGAAGTCTCTTTTATATAGGCCTTAGTGGTCCCCTAATACTGTATCTGAAGTCTCTTTTATATAGGCCTCTGTGGTCTCCTAATACTGTATCTGAAGTCTCTTTTATATAGGCCTTAGTGGTCCCCTAATACTGTATCTGAAGTCTCTTTTATATAGGCCTCTGTGGTCTCCTAATACTGTATCTGAAGTCTCTTTTATATAGGCCTTAGTGGTCCCCTAATACTGTATCTGAAGTCTCTTTTATATAGACCTTAGTGGTCCCCTAATACTGTATCTGAAGTCTCTTTCCCGAAATTCAGCCTTGGTGCAGAATTACAGCCACTAGAGCCAGTCCCACAATGAGCTTTCCTTAGGATGTGCCATTTCTCTGTCTGTAGCTTTAAATGCTATCGAGGAGGAGAGACCTTGACCAACTGCCATGCTTCGCTCGTCTGCAAGCCATGATGTCTCTCTCTTTCTCATGGGCGGGCCAAATTCTCTGGGTGGTCAAAGCAGAGAAAGGGGAGGTAATCATTCCCCTTATCTGGAAGCCTATCTGGAAGATTCCAGATAGGCTTATTTGAGCTTTAATTTTCTCAAAGGCAGAGCAGGATACCCAGGGCTCGGTTTACATCTATCGTCCTTTCTAGCCACTGGGGGACCATAAGCAGGCTGGGGGAACTCATATTAATGTGTGAAAAAAACCTAAAAGTGAAATTTTCATGCCATGGGACCTTTAAGTGAATCACCAACTATTATAAAAATCGATTAATCAGTTTGAGTCATTTTTTTAATGAAAAAAGTCAAAACTCTGATACCAGCTCCTTAAATGTGAATATGTTCTAGTTTCTTCTCTCCTCTCTGACAGTAAACGGAATATCTCTGAGTTGTGGACAAAACAAGACATTTGAGGACGTCATCTTGGGCTTTGGAAAACACTGACACACATTTTTCACCATTTTATGGACCAAACAATTGATTAATCGAGAAAATAATCAACAGATTAAGTAGATAATAGTTAATAGAAATAATTGTTAGTTGCAGCCCTTATATAGAGTCATGTAGTTGACGAACAATTCCACTATACTGTATCTTTAAAATGTGACCTTTTTATTGCCAGAATTCAGTTTTATTATATACATATTTATAATAGCCTTTAGGCTGTGATGGGAGAGGTAAACTGTATATACTGTCATTTTAGCCATAGAATTACTGATAACCTATTAAGACAATGGCATCAATTGTGGGGAATAAACCAGTAGCTACTTAATATTATCTGATGGATACATATTTTTAAGTCTAGGGCGAGCAGATCCATATAGGGAAAGACAAATTATAAAGTGTTGTTGACATGTGTCCTTATCTTTGGGGACATGCTGACAGCATGGAGCTGGAGTTAAAGCTGAAATGTTGCAGAGCTTTTTAAACGGGAATAGTGAACTGGCAGTTTTTGAGCCTTGATTAACAGTTAATGTTTTAAATTTGAATAAGAAATTAACCTCAAGGCTTCTGAAGTTCATCCATTATTCACGCTCTGAGTGTCTCGTAGCTTTCAAGGCTGAGGACATTTTAAACTAGCCTGGGAAAACCCTGACGAACTTCCGACAAATTTGGGATTTGCTCTGCAAGTCAGTCTGACCAAGAGCCCATTCAAGCCCATTTCCAATTTTTCCAAATCGAGGCACCAATCACAACCGTTGAGGCGGGCTTTACACGATGACAATAGCGCAGCGACGGCAAGCAGCTTTTTGTTTACATTCAACATGACGGCCATCGTTGATGCCGCTGTCGCTGCTATGTCACCCGGATCATTGGTCTGATTGGTTGAAGGACTATCCAATTGCGCCCAGAGGCATTTGAGTGGCGTCCGTTGGTGACGCCCCTTTGGAAATGGGCTGCGAATGAAGCTTGCCCAGACCCACTCTCAGTTACAACTGAGAAGGGTCTGGTGTCAACCAGGCTAATTTTAAACTGAAATCAGGTGACAAGCTGTGTTTAAAGCTGCACTAATCAATATGCTTACGTTAACATTACAAATGTCTACGGGTCCCCTCGGCTCTATGCAGCGCTTTGACGCCATTCAGCTAACAATTTTTGTTTTTACAGACTACAACTTTACACTCTCGCTCATGTGCTGTGAGCTGTGCCTACGTCACTGGCTTTGAGTCAGCCAGTCAAAATGGAGCGTTCAAGGCAGTGGCACACTGATAAAAGAAAATGCAGTAGATCAGCTGGAACCCTAATGTTGAAAGAAGTGTGTAGTACAAGCTCTGTAATATGGGACATACAGTATATGCAGATTAAAGAGCAGTGTTATTATTTCGAATGTTTGTTTTTATTATTATTTAAAATGTTAATTTTCTAAAAATTACATTTTCACATAAAATCAACATTTATTGTTGGCCCATTGCCTTTCATCCAGATACATTTTTGGCCCTTTATATAAAAGAATTTGGCCACATCGGATCAAGCTGGACACACTCAGATGTTCTGCGTGCAGATCTATGAAATGAACCATCTGCAGTCTCCTGCTTTCGGACCACTCGTGTGGCATGCTTACACTCCCAATATGCCTGTCATTCATCTCGCACAGCTGTTGCTGCGTTCACTGATGTGATTTAATACCCCTTTTAACTTCACTGGCTCGTCTCATCACTTCTTATCTTTTTCCTCCCCCGCCCCCTTCTTCTTTCCCGTGCACACATGCAGGGAACTAAAGGTCTGCTGGAGTCTGCCGCTCTCCCTGCGCTACTGTCCACTTCGTGTCCTCAGATGAAACCTCAGACAGCTTATACCTGCCCAGACAGCAGCCCCGTGGTGAACTCTGACCCGGCCCGCCATACCGCCAGCTCCCAGGGCGATACCTCTCCACCACGTCACACCAAGACTCGGTCAAAGAAACGCAAACTAGCGGCTCTGCATATTCCCAACCCTTCCTTTGATGTTCCTGTTTCCCCGACCTCTCCGGACGCTGGGCCAAGCTCCAAAGCCAGGGGCAGCTTCACTCCTTTGCACTGACTGAAATGACAGCTTTCGAAAGTGAAAAACACACTTTGTGTGAAGCTTGCATGCTGTGACGCAGTCAGACACATGGTATGAAGTCAAAAATCGTTGTTAAGTGTCGGTTCCCTGAAATCTCCAGGTCTAGTCATTGTGTTTTAGGATGACGATCACAAAGATATGCATTTGTGTTTGTAGTGGAAATAGGAGCAGCTTGGATCTATTCTGGCTGTAAAGGGTGCAACTTTGGTGTAGAATGACACGCACATGAAAAGATTTGTAAGATCGAGGAAGTGGTGCAGTGATAGAGCCATATGCCTTCCTGATGATTCTCATGTCAAACATGAATTTTACCAGCATGTCTGATCCTGCAAAATAATGGCTTTGATGTACCAGGTGGAAAAACTGTAGGAGCTTGAAAAGCTTCGTATGGTCTTAAAGGGATTGTCCACCCCAAATATAGAATCACACATGTTCTTCCTCTAACATTTTGCGGCTGAGTTTAGTAGTGTGAACTTGAGCTAGTTACTAACTAGTTGAACAGCAGAGAGACAGTTTGTACTGATGATGTCATCTTGAGACATATAGTCTAGGCAGTGTCAATTGGACTCTGACAGCAGCCATGGAGCGTTTTCAAGAATATTAGTTAATTTTGCCATTCATATCTAAAAGCTCTGCGTTCAAATCAAACTCCCTTGGATGTACAGATGGGTGACAAATTAAAGCTATCTTGCCCTGGGCCCCTTTCAGCAGGTTGATCTGGCCCTGGGCAGAGAACACTGTCTACCCATAGACTGTATATAAAGATGAATGATGCGTCTCCACTTCCTCCCACTGTACAAAAGTGAAGCCATAACACAGGGATATGGGCGCTGCCATCTTGTAATTTTGGAGCCAGAGTCTGGGAGTAGTGATTGGGCCTGCCCAATATCATACCACCATACTATCCATTGTTCTGAAAGAACAGCTAAGCAATAATCACATGTTGGCTATCTCGGCCAATCATTTTGTTGCTTTTGCTATTTTTCTATTGATACGTTAAGCTTAAACAGAGGGGGCAAAAATATATTAAACCTCATTAAAAGTCCCATATTGTGTTCATTTCCAGGTTCGTACTTGTATTTTGGGTTTCTGCTAGAACATGTTTACATGCTTTAATGTTCAAAAAACAGAAATTTCTCACAGTGTCTGTCTGAATATACATGTATTCACACTCTGTCTGAAACACTCCGCTTTAGCCTTTTGTCTCTTTAAGCCCCCCCCCCCTCCTCCCGAAAAATCCCAGTCTGCTCTGAATGGTCAGCGTTTCTGGGTCTTCCGCATCAACACTCTAGGTGTCTCTGCACCGTCATTGCAGCTGGGGAATGTAATAACGGTGCTGTAGCGGCACTTTCTACCTATATATAGTATAGGTGTGACATCACAACCGTACAGACAATCACAATCCGTTCTCTTTGGATTGAGGGTTATGATACTTTCACTGTATTTATATAGCACCTCAACCTGCATTATAATAAAAAAAGACATGGAAATCTCACTTTTTACAATATGGGACCTTTAATACCCCTTTGGTTCTAGTAACTGTGAAGTCCAAAGCATTGCAAAGATTTACGTAATTTTCAAGCCAAGGCTTTTGTTCTTTCTCCACACATTTATTCAGGTTTTCCTTTGTCGCCCATCTAAAATATCTCAAACAAAAGGTATACAGGTCTATTGACTTCAGCAAGTTATTCAGCATGAATGGGCCCACCCTAAATACGCTCCTGAGATGTCGTTATCTTTCTTTGCTTAAAGGTCTTGACTTTACTATCCAAAATGTTAAACTTGCACATGTGAATTCTCATTTTGTGTGGATCTTCCCTTTAATTTAGCACATTCAGCACCGTGTGTATCGGTTGTATCGGTGTGTACTGTTGTTCAGATTTCTTGCGTTTTCACCCAAACCTAACCCTAACTTCTCATGACAAAAACCGAATGACACTTACTAAAAGAAGCGTTATGTCATAAACGTTTATGACTGTTTATAATGTTTATGACACGTTCATGACAGTGTCATGTCACTCTTATGTAGATACCTTCAAGTAAAGTGTAACCAAATTGTTTTACTTTGTGCGCTTTGACAAATCTAAAACCGCTGGGTGTGTTGATTTGTTCTCAGGTGGAAATCTGCAGGGGGTAGGTACTCAATATGCAAGTTCTTGGTGACATACTGTATGTCATGTTGATCCACATTGAAACCACAAAAATCCAATCGTCTGTAGTTCACATAAACAGAGTAGAGCAACATCCCTTCCTGTGCACTATGTAGCTGTATTTGTATGGATTTAACACAATGCTCCTGTGAAAGTGAAAGAAAGGTAAAATAAAGTTCAGAGAAATAAATAGGCTGTTTATTTTTATGCCGCTGAATTGCTGCAGTCGACCACTAGATGACAGTGATGGCCTATAAACATGGAGCTGCAGTCAGATAATGATCTCCCAGCCAGCCAGTGTTCTGTACTGTATACTGTGTATCGAGCTGCAAGCACTTCTAGCACTTTCCCCTTTCTCACTGAGCCTCTTCTCTCATTACTTTGCTTCACTTTGTCTTCCTCTCCTGCGTTGTCATTAGGCCTACTTCATGTTAAATTAGAGAATTCAGTAGTTGTGTGGGCTGCTTTCTATTGTTAAAGCCCCTGAAAAACCTTTTTTTCCTATAATATTGGACAGTCATGGGTAAATAAGCAAGGAAGACATCCTTACAGATGTTTTTAATCAAGAGTAATACTCAAACACCCAGCTAATCATCCTTATCAGAACTGTGTGGGGGTGGTTTGATCCGATTCGATTGACTATGGCGTCTTCCTGGCAACATAAGGAAACCCAACAACAATCAATTAATGTAACACAGTAATAAATCATCTATGATTAAAAAAAGTCCTACAAGCAAAACATAAAATATGAATAAGCACATGAATTAAATGTAATCATAAAATGATAAATAATGTAATGAACTGAAATAATGTTGAGACTGTCAGAGTTTGAGTCTGATGTTACTAAATCCTAGCCTTGAAAAGGCCTTTCTGCAAGCTTTCTGCAAGCTCATGCTTCATTTGCTCTGGCAGATACGTATGTTAGCTAACTTTAAAAAATAATATTGCCTTCCAGTAACGTAAGCTGACAATCGTTAATTCTTGACCCAAGTTATGTCTAAATAATTCAAACAAACAACATGTCAGTTTGAATTTATCCAAACCCAGGTTTTTATAGTGGCGGCATACGCAGGGGTGTAGCAGAAAATTCTGGGCCATGTAGAAAGGCATTCTCTATGGGCCCCTTCCACCATCCACAGCTATTCATTTCAACATATTTTTGGCAACGTGGTATCATGACGTAAACATACATGCCGACATTCTTAAGCCAAGTGGTGTGTAATCTGTACGCATTTTGAGCTATCCGCGTGTATGTCTATGCTGTATACAGCGGACGTAAGCATACACGCCACGCGGCGTGTTATCGCTGTCTTGCTGTGTTATCGCGAAAACAACGTGTTGGCTTTAGTAAAAGAAGAAAGCGACAGCTGAGTTTAGGAAAAGAAGAACGGGGTTGGCTTTACACAAACAACAGAGTGAGGAAACGTCACACGTGGGACGCAATCCCCGCTCTCCTGGGTGAAAGTCCTGTGTTTGACCCATCCACCACCCCAATCAACCTCCCTATGCAGATTTTCGCCCTTTTATACTACTCCCTACGGCGTAAATTTGCACGCAATCGCAAAGTAATGTAAGTCAATGGAGGCCAAACGGCGTTGATAAACACGCTAAAAAGCGAGTATGCGTCTTTATAACACGCCAATAATGGCATACGAATTGGCGTGCCATACATACGCAATGTCATGACATCAGTCTGCTTTTTGGGCCCACCTCACATGAGGGCCATGGATACTCAGTCCCATTTCCACCCCCCAGTCCGACACCCCTGAGCATACACAGCAAAACCAGTTTGTGTTTGTCACAGTCTAGTAGTAAAAATACTGCTCCAGGTTAAAGGGGTTGAACCAGCTAATGTTCTATGACCTTTTGGCATTTCAACATTGCCAATGTGGTGTGTTGTATTTATAACTGTTGAGGTAAACTTAAACTTGTGTCTACAGTGTCACTGTCCCTCTTCTGTAAGCACAGGTTTGTTTGTCATCACTCATTACTCAAGGTATACTGTATGGGTTTATAGCATTATGTTACTCATTGTATAACATGTAAAGAATGTGTGCATTGCACACCATCTTTCCATGATGCATCTTAACTACAGGTATGCAGAAAGAATGATGAACAGGAAGAATAAATGACCTTGCTGTCCTGCCTGGTGGGTTTATTGCTGGAAAAAATGTGGTGTTTCTGGCCTGCAAACTGCAAACTGCAAAAAAGAAATGATCCTCTGATAGATTGACTGTACGCTCCCTGACCAGCACCACACTGTCCAATATGAAAACCTACAAATATCTTGGAACGATTATTGACAACAAACTGACTTTTGAGAGAAACTGTGACTCTGTATAAAAAGGGAAACCAGTGATTATTTTGCCTGAGAAAACTGTCCTCCAGCCACATTGACAGAGCCTTGATGACTCTATTTTATCACGTTTTTATTTAATCTGTTTTGTCTTTTTGCCTGGTGTTATGATTTGGGAACCTGTCTCTTAACCTTCCTGTTGTCCTCGGGTCAAATTTGACCCGATTTCAAAGTTGTTACATCAGAAATATGGTTTTCTTTCAAGCAAATTGCCCCCAAAGTAACATGGATGGTTCCATAGAATGCTCTTCGCAGGTAAAATGAATGCTCAGTTCATTGAATTTTGGGTGTTTTATTCAATTGTATAGCATTTGAAAAAACAATGAAATGGTTTTTAAACAGTATCCTGACTAAACTGGGATCATCCACTCAATCGTAACTATTTGTCAAAATAATTCACAGCTTCAGCTTTGTTTCAACTCAAAAATGAGGTATAATTTCATATAAATGAGGTTTATTGACCATGTTACTATTGTAAAATGAGTGGTAATACGTTGATGTTAATGTGGAAAAAAAGCACCGAAAAAAGCAACGGAAATCTCAAAAAAACAAAAGAAACCTTCTAAAAAAGCTTCTAAAAAAGGGTTAACCCGGGAGGACATCAAGTTGCATGGTCGCAGGAAGACAACACAAGGGTTAAAACTAGGAACCGTCTGAACCAAATTGTGAAATGGTCCAGTAAGCTGATGGGAAAGCCACAGCTCAACCTAGAATCTCTGCATTCCAAACAGTTACAGAGGATAGCTGGATCTATTTTGAAAGACCACTCCCACCATTTACATAGTGAATTTCAGCTCCTACCGTCCGCACGCAGGTACAAAGTACCAGCCTGTAAAACTATGCGATACAGAAACAGCTTTGTCCCAGTGGGTATCAGTATATTCAATAAGTAATAGCAATACAGGTCTGCTGCCTTATTCTTTTTACTTTTTATTGGTCTGTTGATTTATTTATTTATTGTATTTTATTATTAGTACTGAGCAATGTTGTCTCTTTGTCACGTTACATCCTATTGTGTGCTGCTGATTGTGTGTGTGTGTGTGTGTGTGTGTGTGTGTGTGTGTGTGTGTGTGTGTGTGTGTGTGTGTGTGTGTGTGTAAAAGGAGGCTGACCCACTCAACACTCACTGTAAACCAAATCTACCATCGGGTATAAATAAAGTTACCTTGACTTTGACATTGAATGGCTAGTTTTACATCTGGCCAAGTGACAACAGTTGAGAATTATCCATTTGGCTGACACAGGCACCTATACTGTTGATCAAATACCATGTTGATCAATGTGCTTTGTCCCTGGCAATACATAAAGAAATGCCATCTGACATCTAAAGGACCTCTGGTAATGTCTGTGTTTGAATCTGGCAAGAATTCTAAATGATTTAGTGATTAAAGGTGCTGTAGGTAGGATTGTGAAGATCCAGGACTTAACTAAAAAATGTGAACATCGACAACTTCTTAGTCCCTCCCTCTTTTCTACTAAAGCCCAAAACGGTCTCCTAAGCCCCTCCCCCCACAAGGGAGAATGAATGCGTGTGTATAAGCAGTAAATGACACGCAGTTAGACACCCCCTCTGGCCCTGATTGGTGCATCTGAACAGGGAGCAGTGGATTTTTGCAAATCGCACTACAGGCTGTAGGTGGTGCCAGAGGAGCCGGATCTTTTTTTTTTTTAAATGACCTGCTTCATGTAGTTCTACTGGAACTCAATTTCAGCAAATGTGACAGAAAGTTAGTTTTATTAGGCTAACCTACTGCACCTTTACTATGAAGTGCAACATGTGAACATGTGTTCTAATCATCACAGAGGCTCTACTGCAAACCAAACTGCCTATAACCCCCGTTATTTAAACAAACACATTTTTTGGCCTACGTGATGTAATGTTTACAGCTTAAAACATTGACCTCATATGACGTCATGTATGAGGACTCTTGTTTGTCTAAAGAGCCTATGACTAAAACGTTATCAGGTACTGTAAAGAAGCCAAGAATCAAGAAACTTTTGAAACACTGCACATCAGCAGTATAATATCTTAACAAGTTTTTCTTTTTTTCTCCAGCCATCTAACTGGTAGTTAACATGTCTGTCTTACATGTGTGCAGCTTACGAGGGAAGCGGGGCTCCCCTCTCGCCACACGCTCTCAGGAATGTCAAGACAAATTGGGTTGCTCCGGGCCAAAGGAGTCTGCCATGTTTAATGAGGTCCTCGGAAGAACAAATAAATGTTTATGGAGAGCCGCTGCTTAACATTGCTGACCTCCCCTTCCTTGTCTGCTGTGTATGGACGTGTCATGTAAACACAGCACTGTTGCCAAGGAGATCCCCTCCCCCCATCTCTGCTTAATGAGTGGGGTCTTTGTCTGCGCCTTAGGCTTCAGGTTAAAAAAATGTCATCACCCTTTACTATATGCATTCATTTCTTGGCACCGATAGCATCTCATCAGACGACATGACTGACTCTAATTTAGAAGTATAGGGCTTCTGCAACAGACAGTGCCAAAGAGTTTATCCAGAAGCAGATTCAGATTAGAGAGAGCAAGTATGAATTGAGGGGAATGTGCATGTTCACAATGAAAAGATTAGAACAAATGTAAAACAAAGATGTATATCAGCAAAAGGAGTAAACATGTGGAATCTTTTAGAAGAGGAAGAAAGAATGTGTTACACACTGTTTTACTAAAAAGTAGGATGATAAACAAATATAAAAGTGAGGCATGAATGGAAATGTGTATATTAATGGGAATGTATATATATATATATATATATATATATATATATATATATATATATATATATATATATATATATATATATATATATATATATATATATTTTTTTTTTTTTACTTCTGCACATAAGTGTCACTATGTGACACTGTGACAGCACTGTGGGTGTGGTTACAGGCCAAACAGACCACATCCACAGTGATGAATTGGCTGCCATGTGACAAATAAAACAGGAAACAGACTTGTCATTTTCTTTTGTAATGGTGCACAAAGCACAAGGCTGACACTGAGGATTCATTTTTTCCACAAACCATGTCAGTGTTGACTTTTTCAATATGTAACAAAGACCACGATCCTTCCCCAAACATAACCAAGTGGTTGAAATGCCTAATCTTTTCCATTTGTGATCCCAATGTTTCCCAACTTTATTTGGTGCTTTGACTTACCTAAATAAAAAATAAGATAATATACAGTATTTGTCAGTAAGTGAACGTGATTTGTAGTCAGCGTTGAAATATGGCTGGAAAAGGGCTGTCATTTTGAGCTTATGACTGGAAAGTAATAGAGTGGAGAGGAACGGAAAATGTGACGAGACAAACTGACCTGCCAGATTTCTATCCATCATATCTTCCATTGAAATCAGATAAGCTTAATTGAAAGAGGAGCTTAGAGAGCCATAATGAAATTAATGTCTTTAATATAGTGGGCAATTGGACCCATGGTCCCCAGGTGTCTCACTGGAATATGCCCTAATAGAATTTAGAGACTGGTGGTGGTGAAAATCTGAAGATCACAAGGCTTCAGCAGAAAAATTGGATGGGAGAGAAGGTTTCCTGATGAGCTTTTCCTTATGATGGACAGACCCAAATCTGTCGGGACACACTGGGGCTGACTGTGATGAATACTGGAGGGTGAGGGGTGGAGCCATGTTGCATGGGGTGGTTTTGCCGTCGAATGAAAAGCAATCGGGATGAAAGTCAGCAGCACCTCCAAGTCTGAGGCCATGGTTGTAAATGACAGAGAACCACAGTGAATATTTTAATCCTGTCCCGAATGGGGCTTTAGTCTTGTTTAGATAATGTCAACAATGATGACACAACGCAAGCACAAAGTACGTTTCTGAAATATCTGAAAATAGGTCAATTGTGAATATAACTATAGTGTATTATACATGTGAATCTGATGAGAAAATGTTTTGAGGTAGCTGGTGTGAGCAGCTAGCACTCAGTAGCCAGACAATTGAAGTCTGCTCTGTGTTAAACCCATAGACTGTAAAAATAGTGGACGTAGCATCAGTTAGGTTTGTGGACTGCCGTTCAGAAGCCAGGAGTTTGCATTTTGGCCGTGCCATTTTGGTATTTTGGAGCCTGAAGGGACCATATTTGGACAAAAGGGGCGGAGCTCGGGAGGGTGACATGTCTAAGCCAGTGTGTATGGTTTCAATGGCACTGCGCTAAGCTGAACGCTAAAGAGGGAAAGTCGCTAATTTTCAACCCTTCTAACACGAGTCATCCTGCGGAGTTTTACTGGTGGGTAAACGCGGACCATCCGGGTACTGTTGCCGTTCATCTGAATGACCGGCAGTACACAGAGCTGGTTGAAAATAGACTTTTCCTTAAATTACCAACTAACGCTAGCGGTACCTAGCTAGCTTGGTTGGCAGAACGCTAAACAAGAAAAATGTTCCAATTAACTCTGATGAAGTGAAAACACACAGTGAGAGGGTCAACATTTTAAAATAAAACACAGAGAACACCCAAAAACAGGTTCACAGCCATTTTTATGTACACAGGGCCATGGTTAGCATTGCTATGCCATGTAGCCACGCCCCTAAAGCATCCCCTGCTTTAATAAATGGGACCATCATTTACTAAATGAACGTCAAGCTGCATTGAAGAAGACTTGAAACTAGTGATTGAGACCATAAACTCAATATGAAAATGTTTATTGAAGTAATTCATCAAGGCAGTAGTAGGTAGTAGGGTCATTTTCCCATAGGCTTCTATGGAGACTGACTTCTTTCCCTGCTGGAAATTAGATAGAATGCAGGGTTAAAGCACTTTGACATTGGCTTTACTTTTTAGGCCTGGAAGTTGCCGCTTGGGTAAACCCCAGCAGAGCCAGTTGCACCTCCTGTTTGACCAGGTGTTTAAATCATTCCCTCATCTAGCAGATGAGCCTTTATGCTTGAAGAAGCTTCCCCGAGTTCTGTTTTATATATTTCACTGAATGTTTTAACTAGATTGTGTGATTCAGACAGGTTCAGTCCAATTCTGAAATTCCTCCAGTCAGCGCTGTCTCCCAGAAGGAAATGGTTGATTTGTCACTTGTCCAAAGCATCAACACAGATGCTGGAGGGAATCAACCGATTTGAGGAGATTCATGCTCAGTTCAGATCACAAATCCACTGCTGACTGAATTCTATTACACACTGACATTGTCTTTTTCATCTGTGAATCCAAAAACAGATAAGTGTTTGGTCTTGCTGTCATATTTTTCTGCACTGGTTGATATTCAGACAGAGGCAGGCTGTCTGACAGCTGGCAGATGGAAATTATGATGGAACACCTGGAGGCCACGTGTTGACTGGATCGGAGCTGGAAAGAGTATTTCTTTTTGAACCTGTGACTTTTGAAGGAATAGAGGAGAAAGGAAAAAGTGCTTTCTTAATTTGGATTTCAGAACCAGGTGCTGCTGGATAACCTCACTTACCTTTTTTCTTAAACTTTTGGATCCCTGCCTCATCCCATACTGACAGAACCATCATGTCAGGTTTTCTGTGGTACAATAAGTATAAACTGTGGGCAGTTTCAAAGTGTGGGCTGGCATTGCATTGCCTCTCCCTGCCTCACCACCAACTGTTCAGCCTCTAACGCTGTGTGGGGTCCGCCAGCGTGAAACCCTGCTGAAAGAAGGGGAGAGAAAGCTGTTTTCTTTCCTGCATTGAGAAATCACATGCAGCCGCTTAACTTGTGCTGCAAATTAATTGATTTTTACTTTACAGGCGAGATGTGAGAGATTGCTTGCGCGGTTTCCCTGAACCACACAAAAAAGAAGCTGTCAGCACAAGGTCATCAGCTAGAAAAGGCCTCCAATCATTGGCCAACATTAACCGTAGAATGTCATATACTGTATGCAACTATAATGAAGGAGTGATTTACATACACATTTAGTGTCCTCTTTTAGGATCCTAGTGGCTCCCCCTGAGCCTCTCAGTGCTGGCCTGGTGTATCTAGTATCTTGATTCTCCTAGCCTAGCAGCTCCTGTTGTAAATATTAGTGACGTTACATTCTGTGTCGAGGCTTCGAAGCGAGCATTGAGAAATCTAGGAATTTATATATTTTATAATAGTTTCCTGTGAAGCGTGTATCGTTTTAAGCTAATAATGGCATTGATGATGTCTGAAGCCTCGCTGCCCGTCCATACCATGTTAATGGTTTAGGAAGTGGTTTGAAGTTACACGATTATATTATACATCCATGAGCTACACGAGCACATTCACTGCCCTCTGCCCAGTTAAACCACTGCCACTTTCCATTTTTAGAATACTAATACTTCCCCTCCTGACTAGAGGATGAATACCCGAACCGAGCCCGACGGGACCCCGACGGGCCGGGCCGGGTTCGGACAGATATTTAGAAATGATGTTTGGGTTCGGGTCGGGCTCGGTCACATCGGCGCGATAAGGCGCTTAAAAAAGCTTATTATGTATTATGCGCGCCTGTGTTAACGTGTGCTTGTTGCCTTGTGTGCGCTGATGTGATCATCTGTTGACATTTCCAAATTCCTTCCTACAGTTGCTTAATAAAAGCTGGGCTTTCCACACAAACAAACCTATGTGTCAGTATGAGGAAAAAAACGAGATTTGAACTGTGTCGGGCTCAGTTGGGGCTCGGACATAAATATCTTAATGCCTGTCGAACTCGGGCCGGGTTCAGTTACTGCTCTGTCAGACGCGGGCCGGGCTCGGACAGAAAAATGAGTCCCGATCCGCACTCTACTCCTGAAATGATTATATTATGACCAAAGGATTGATTTACACACATTTACATTTGATTACCACCAGTAAATACACACTATATTGATATAAATGGCTTACGTTGAATTCATTTTTTCTTCATCGTTATTTTTAAGGCTTTACACAAAATACATTGTCGGTAACAGCGGTAAGGTGTGCCCATTTTACACTCTTTGACCAGCAGGTGGTATTGTGAGCGTATGAAGTCTCGAGAAATGAATCCTTTTGCACGCCAATTTTCTGGAAAACCTCAACGCTTCATGAGGCTTCATCTCGCCATCACCAGTAAATATCCTTCAGGCATTGTAGAGCACCGCCTATTGTATGTTCAGCCTCTTTCAGATCACTCTTTGTTGGGCCTTGCGGTCCTGTTTGGAAAAAATGGATTATCCTTTAGTACCCTGACCTTTGGTGCTGTTGCTGTACCAAGCCGTGATGTTCCCTGTTAAGACACTCCCGATTGTGCAGGAGTAGAAATCCCTCAGTCTTTGAGGGAATACCTGGAACAGTATCTGCATGGCCAATTTCTCACCACTGCACTGAGTCAGTATGCAACGCGTGACAATGCAGGGGGAGGATGTTCATTAGTTTCAGAGTTATGGATGTGAGCTTGCATCTCATCTTTTTTCTTTTCTTTTATTAATAATGAATGTTGCAGAAACAACACTTAGCTGAAATGGGATGCATTATATAATTTTTACCTATTCTTTCTTGTTACAATTGCTTTTGTGTGTGTGTGAATAGATCAGGGAGGAGTTTTTTTTTTACTATAATTTATGGAGGATGGGTAGGTAGGGTGAAGCCAGCAGGTAGAGCAACACATTCTTATGAACGTATGATATCGTACAAAAATGTATGCACACCAAAACACATGATATCCTAAATTAGGAGACCGCCGGCTGATCATGTGACGCCAGCTGGCTACGAGCTCCATGACGCCGAGCGGCAGTTGCTAGTTGTTTAAGCCGCTACAGAGCTTTGTGACGCTGGTTACAGACCTCCGTTGTATTAGCAGAAGTTGGTGGTTTAGTTACATGAAAATAGGTGACTTTGAGCTGGGAAGCGAACTCTGCTCTTTGGCTTGAAAGTCCTGCATGTTAACGGCTAGCTATTAACCCCATCCTCCTTATGTTGTGGCCAACCGCATTCTTATACAGTGGCCGTTAATGTAGTGAATACAGCAAAAAAAACGTGGAATGCTTACGAATTACAGTGCTTAACTTTTCGTAGCTTTTTGAACGAATGGTTAATGAGAACAGGCTGGGTAGGGAGAGAGAACACACTGGAGATTCAGCATTGTGCGACGTGATCTCATGGGCCGGCATATGGGCGTTTTCTGGCTCAGACCACAAGATTGGCAGTTTGATCCCAGGCTCCTCTGGCCACATGTCAAAGTGTCCCTGAGCAAGACACTGAACCCTAAGTTGCTCCCCTGATGCTGTCAGCGGTCCACTGCTCCTAATACTTAGGATGGGTTAAATGCAGTAATTGAGTTTCACTACATTGTGCTGTGTGTATGTGACTAAAGTTGTGTTTTCATTTTTTTAAAATTAGTTCGCCAATTTTTAGGACATTTTGTGTGTCATGTCAATGCATTTTAAGCCATTTCCTCCATTTCTGTCACCTTTTCTTTTTTTGGAGGGCATTTTCACACATTTATATAAATTCACACTTTATATAAAGATACAACTGTTCATTCAATCACTGAAGAGTATCAGTCATCACAACATTTGAAGAGCACATAAGATTATTACCAAAATGTCATGCCAACTGCTGAAAAATAAAAGAGGTGTTTTTAAATGCGCTATGAAGAAAGAGGGCGTAATGCTGAGCTCGTTTTGATCTTGGGAGGTTGTTGGGAAGGTTTTCTGGTCATAAAGGCCAGAAAATAAGAAAATAAGAGGCCTAAAAATAAAAGGCCTAAAATACAGCAAAGGACTGCAATTCTGTCAATGAGCCGTGTTGTGCAAGTAAAAATAATACAGTGGGGAAATATAATCAAAGGGCTCTCCTCTCCTTATCGTTAATTGACTTTATTCGAGTCAAAATAAAACAACCGGGCGAGGAAAGGGTCCCCACAGTGTTCAGTATTCGGTGAGAGTTGCTCAAAATACACAGTTCACGTAGCCTACCAAAGAAGAAAAGGGAATTGTTTGAAGCCAAATTGAGAGCTGAAGAAAAGTAGGTGGAATTCAAAGTGACCACAAATATAACAATGCACAAATGAAGCTGCTATTTAACCCTAATAAACCAAAACTTCAAAACATAGTTAAATAGAGAAACATTGTAAAATCTAAAACTGCTAATTCATTCTTACACAAAATGAGAAAAATCTGATTTCCATCCATAGAGGAAATGTGTAGCAGCAGTCCAGCACGGAAATAGCATGACAGAAAGTGCAGTAAGGGTGCTGTGGTCGAGGGTGGATGGGCAGATACATTGGCCTTTAATTCACGACTTTTACCCAGAACACACTGTGAGTCAAGTTTTAATTTGTACCTAAAGGTTTTGTTGTTTCACCCTAACTAGCCTCTCCCTAACCTTAGCCAAACTTGTTTTAGTTGCCTAAGCATAACCATAGCCTCGCCCAAGCTTTAAATATAGTTGTTTCAGTTGCCAAACCTTAACACAAACTTTAGCCAGAGTTATTTTACTTTTAATTTTAAAATCTGCCTACGTAGAAATGAATGGGATATTGATATGATTTTAGCATATCATCTTTAAAAAAACGCTGTATTGGGGCACTGGGTAGCTTGCCTGGTAGAGCGGGCGCCTAGCCTAGAAATCTAGATGCACCCTATCGGCAGCAAATGTAATTTGAAGGCAAAGGGTCTAGATACTGTCCGTTGGCTTGTGAGCTGGAAAAGCCCAACTCCAGCCGGACCAATCACATTGTGTATAGAGTCGGTGCGCGGGCTTAACATAATGATGGCAGAGTTACGCCGGTTCCGTGTGAATTCCTTGCTACTTGAAAACAAAGACGATGGCTGCTGCTGCTGGCTACCAGCGGTCTTTGGAATCGGCTTTGGCCGTGACTCTGGAAGACTTGGAGTTAAGCTTTTCTTTGAGGAAAGAACAAAGAATGGCACTGAAATCATTCTTAAAAAAGGAAGATGTGTTTGGAGTTTTGCTGACCGGATACCTTCTTTGTTGCTCTGGTTGGTTGTAGCGCTATCCTATTGCGTGCAGAGTGAATTTGAAAGACAACCGTTTATCCCGCCCCTCGGATTGAGTCCTGCCAATGGTGAGTTCCCAGACCCAACATCTTGATGTGGGTCTGGCTTGTCAGGCTAGCGGGCGCCCATATATAGAGGTTTACTCCTTGACGCAGCGGCCACAGGTTCGACTCAGCCCTGTGCTGCATGTCATTCCCCCTCTCTCTCCCCTTTAATGTCTTCAGCTGTCCTCTATAAATAAAGGCCTAAAAAATGCCCAAAAAATATCCAAAAAAATAAAAAATAAAATGCTGACCCCGAGCCACAGCCTCTTGGGGAGGTCTTTATTTTCCACATTTTTGCAGGTTTTTTTTCATGCGCTCTCTGTGTTATTGTGAACACAGTGTGGTGCCATGGCCCATACTGTATTATCTGACCACAATGCTCTAATGAGGGAAGACCACCCCTGAAAGACCCCGCTAAGTCACTTTCCCTATGTACAACTACACAAAGGTGTATTGTTGCAGCATATTACAACAACCGTCTCAGATTATCTGATTAAACACATTTATCAAAGGGCTACTACTAATGAATTTTCCACAGTTGATTACATTGGTTGCACTTCACAGTGCACACGTGGGGTACGTTGCATGCAACATGTCAGCTATTCATGTAGAGTTGAACAGCTTGAACATTTTTCTCTGCACGACTAGACGTGATCTAGGTGTGGTAGCAATGATTTAATCCTATAACCTTTGAAATACCTGGATTATCAATGCAAGACTTCAAAGACTTATACTTTGTCAATCCTGTGACGTATACTGCTTTCTACTAACATCAAACGAATGGACTCTGATGAATTTATGTGGCTGTAAAAGAGGCTTTTGGGCTGAGCGTAAACGGCCTCACATCTGTGCTCAATCTTCAGCGTGGCGTGTAATGACGATCACAAGGCCTTTGTTCTCTCCTAGAGGAGAGAAGGAGCCAGGTAGGGGGCATGAAGCTCAGGTAAGCCTGTATACTTAAAGCTAATGGAAAACATCAGTGGAGGGCTGTGGAGAATATAAGGCTCTGCTGCTGAACTGGGGGTCTTATTGGAGGCCTTTAGACCATGTGGCTGCATCATCAGGACTTGGCTCTGGCCACAGGTTTGGAATCTTCCACAGATGATAACAAGGAGTGCAGCTGAGTCTGACATAGTTTCGTATATACAGTGCATCTTTGACTTGTTCACGGCTAAAACTGTAGGTCAGGGTCAGTTGGTTAGCCTCGAGCCTTGCACTTAATGAGTAAATTTGTTTTTTTTCAATCTGGACCCTATTTTCCTATGTTTTTTTTTGTCTAAGTGACTGATGGGAACAACATCTTTGAAATTGGTCCAGTATTAAGCGAGACCACTGCAGTTGGCCTCAGTGAAACAAGCAAGTAATGTTAATGGGCAATTTTGCACTGTCAGTTTACGTCCACTAAAAGTTCTGGTTTTGCTACTGACAGGCTAATTCTTAGTGTCTGACAACATTATGGAAATGATCCCTACAGAGATCGACCTTTTTGTTAAATAGTAAGATCCTTTTTATTTAACACAAAACGAAACCCAAAATTGCTATGTCCAAACCCACCAAACTCCATTTAAATAAACAGGGGTTTTATCATCATAAAACACAATTCATTCAAAGTTGACAGAACAAATATAAAACTATGAAAAGCTGTCTTTGTTCGTCTGTCCATTGTTTCAACAATAAACCCTTAATTCATCCATTTACACATGAAAATATGCTGGCTCTATCCACGTTGAAAGTATTGTTTATTTAAATGGAGTCTGGTAAGTATGGGGAAAGTGATTTCAGAGCTGTTTCTGGTTAAAGAAAAAGGATCTTACTCTTTAACAAAATGTAGGGATCCTTTCCATAATGTTGTCAGATACTTAGAATAACAATCTGAGCCTGTCAGTGGTAAAAACAGCAATTTAAAAAAATTGGAGATGTATCTGAAAGATGAAGACAGCTTAGAGCCCAAAAGGACGCAGAGTTGGCTAATTTCCTGGCTAACGCCGCTATGCTAACCCTGCAAACTGCTAACGTTACCGGAGGACCAGGCAAGCAGGCCAAGGCTGTTTACAAAATGTAGTTCAGCGGCCGTAGCCGACAGCGGTGAGTTATTTTAAGTCACGAGAGGGGGGCTGTAAATTAGGAAGAGAGGACCGTGAGTTGGCAGTGTGTTTAGCGATTGTTGCCGTAATTCTAAGCCAATAAAGTTTGTTCAGTCGGGTGGAAAAGGACAGGAAGGTAGTGGTATTTTTAGCAGTTCCTATCATTATTCTAAGCCGATGAAGTGTGCCTGTCTTGCGTGTGAAGAGGACGCGCGGTTGTGGTTTTTTTAGGGTTTCCTAATGTAATTCTAAGCCGAAAAGGTGTGTCTGTCAGTTGGGTACAGAGCTCCGCGTGAGATACATAAATAGGTTTGTATGTGTTTGTATGTGTAAATATTGGTTTGATGAATTGGGATATGAGACTAGGAACCATTTAACAGTTTCACTGCTTGGGGTGCTTCAGTCTAGTAGTCTGGTCTTATATGCTCCTGAATCTCCTACCAGAGGGTAGGAGATACAAATACCGAGGCCCTGCTTCGGCAGCAGGCCTCAAAGATGTCGCTGACTGCTGGTACTTGAGGACGAAAGGAATCCTATTCTCCTCTGTTTCTCTCTCTTTTTGAGCAGGATTAGCACTAGAGTTGCAGCCATGGCTGGCAATAATTACATTGCTCCACATGCTACTATAAAACTAATCCCATCTGAATAAAGATGTAATCTGATAGAAAGTCCACAAAGCTAGTGGCTGGGTAGTTGCAATAATCCAACCCCCACAAAATCAAACCCTCTGAGGTGTTTTTGTAATAGAGTGGAAATCCCGACCCAAGCCACATCCTATCCCCTGGAGATGAACCAGACGCAGTGCTTCTGCTGCTTCAAAGGCCCAGGCAGGTGTGCACGGATCAGCCTCCAGCATCAGCTCCTCCACACTGGGGTGGAGCTGTAGCTGCCATTGGTCTAACTAGACCTGTTGGTTGTTTGATGCCATTGAGAAAAAGGCTTTACCCCTAATGGGGCATTCATTAGTGTTTATTGCCATTGCACCTCATAAAGCATGTCTTGATCTCTACCGATCATGTGGTGTGAATTCCAAGTAATGGGTACTCTGTGTGTTGGCCCTTTTTCAGTTGATCTGATTTAATACTGGACTTTGTGCATGTTAAAATGCAATAATGTGACTTGATATTAAATTTACTGTAATGCCAAATGTGATGTTTGTGTGATACGATTCTAAGAAGCCCCATCTACAGTATACTTCTAGTTGGTATATCATTTGTATATCGTTCCCAGATAAAAAGGAAACTATTTAGTGTGCTGAGGGTAAACACCCTGCTTCTTTACTTCCTTTTAACTGGAATAATAGGTTAGGTGGCCATATATCACAAGTATGACGTCTGTGGAAAATATGTGCATAGCATTGCTTCCTGAATCATCATACTGGTAACTAATAAGTCATGTTGTATTACCACTTTATATGTACTTTTTTGTTACTACCTTTTGGAACAGTTCAACTGGCAGGACACTTGGTCCTAAAGCCAATCCTAAATTAAAAACACATTTATTGTAACAAGTATCTGAATATAGGTCTGACTATATCTGCATTATAGTTTAAAAAAAGAATTGTATATAATAATAAAATTAAAGCAAGCATACTGCAGTATGTTTGAACAAATACTGCTGGGATTTGAACCAAACTGTCATTTAAAGGTTACTGAAATAAAAAAAAGAAGAAAAAAAAAAAGAAGAGCCAGTAATCTGGGCAGGACCTGCAAAGCCTCTGTCACCTTTTAGTTTTAGTCGTGATCATGGGACATACAGGAGAGATTTGTTATCAGGTCTAACCTCAGGGTTAGGTCAGAGACCTCAGGGCTGAGTGCCGGTGAATAAGATCTGTAAAATGTATGTATTATTCTGATATTTGTATTTGTATTGAGATGTGTTTGTGTGATATGTCTCTCTCTCTTTCTCTCTGTGTGTGTGTGTGTGTGTGTGTGTGTGTGTGTGTGTGTGTGTGTGTGTGTGTGTGTGTGTGTGTGTGTGTGTGTGTGTGTGTGTGTGTGCATTATTGGTCTCTTTGTAGTGGAGATGATAGGTTTTGTTCTGTTTTTTATTGTGTCCTTTCACCCAGGGACTACGAATGGAAAGTAGCTAGTAGCTATATCTGAGATTAATATTTTTTTGTAGATTGTCCCTATAATGCAAATACACTTAATAAACTGATAAAGGTCTAGCAAAAAAAAAGACAATTTTTTTTTTTGCAAGTTAGACAGTGTGCAGCATTTTATCTACTTTACATGTGACCTGGTACAACAATGCTTGAAGGTGAAGGTAAACATACTGATGATTTGATTGATGAATAAATCACATTTTAGACCTATTTCGGTGTCCATTGCTTTTTTTTTTAATGTAGTGACAGACAGGGACAAAGTAAGATTAAATCAGAGAAGAAAAACAAAAAAACTACCAAAAATGTTGCCAGGGATCCGAAATTGACTCCAGAAATGGACTCTCTTGTGTCAGGATTTTTATCAGGCCACCACTGCCAAGCAAGTTTACAACAAATAACGTTAAGAAAACAAGGAACACATTTGAGCTTGGGGATAAAACCGGTGCAAAAATATTTAGGAACTCATAAAGGCTTCCATTGTTCATTGCAGAGATGCACTATAATTAATGTCCATGAAATGTCAACAGTCAGGCAAGGAAAAGGGTTGCAAGTATTTTAGTAACATGTAGCATGTACCATTTACATGTGTAAATTGCAATCCTTACTGGGACGTGACCAGCTAGTTTCTGTGTCTCTTACTTGGTTGCTCTCGAAAATGGGACAACAACAACATTATAGGTCAGACAGATAATAAGCCTACTGCCAACTTATACTACACACTATATTCAATGGTCAGTTGCTTTGACAACAATGTCTTGTGGACTTGGTCACAGTGAGGTCATATTTGAGGCGTATTGTACATTTTTTACCAAAAGAGACAAGATGGTGCATTTACAAATAAAGCTCATGTAGCACATTGTATTATCTCAAACCAGGAAGGTGTTGCGTTTTTTCCTTGTAATGATGAAGATGTTTACTAGTTTATGTGATACATTTTTTTTAGATCCCAATAGATTAAATTACACAGAAACCTGCAGACCAGAATTAGATATCTATTTGGTCGTAACTTTGATGTCAGACATACAGTATTTTCCCTTTTGTCACAGGCATGTTAAATAGCCTTTACAAATGCATGATTTAACACGGTAATGGAGCATGATAGCCATTTGGTTTCCTTATTAAGTTTTCTGCAGATTCAGTGTTGTATTTGACCCCTGTTATTTATTATAAGTCTGAATCTTAAGCTTTTTTGCTTTTTTTTAAAGTGTGGCACCTTTCAGTACATGATAGATACAGCAGTTAAAAAAAAAAACATTACTTGTAGCAGTTCCGAGGCGTTACGGTTGGTTCATATTAAGGAATATGTTGGTGGTTTTGCATGTTTTAGCCCATTAATTACAAATTGCATACTACATATTACTGCTAATGGTTTTGTCAAGCAATGCACATTTTTAAATTCCCCACCATCCAGGCAGCCATTGCTTTCGATTCAATTCCCCATGGTATATAAAAATGAATCTCGCCTCCTGGATGAAAATCCTGTGTTTGTTAGAATTCCAATGTCAATGCTATGAATGTGTCAGGATGTAGAGAAGGATTGGACCCAAATGCAGTTCAACAGAGATGTATTCCAAAAACGGAAAAGACTACTGGCAGCACACAACAACAAACCACACGAACATAGAAACACACGAACAGAAACATACACTAACAGAAGTACAAGAATCCAACAAGAGACAAGGGAAACAGAGGGAAACTAAATACACCAGGTAACGAGCACTAACATAAGACAGGTGATAAAACAGGTGAACCAAATCAGGGTGGGGCAGAGCAATCAAAAAAGGCGGGAAACAAACAAAGACAGGAAGAAGCTAGACAAGACAAGGGAGACCAGACAGACTACAAAAATAAAACAGGAAACAGAACATAACAGAAAAACAAGACTACCACAATGAAACAGAACAAAATACCAAAACCCTGACAGAATGAAGCTTCAAACTATTCGGTTCAGCCATACCAGCTAATTGCTAACTTTGTTTTTATGTCCTTAAACAAAGTCAACAAAAATGACCTAACTAACAGTAGTCATTACGGATTGGTCTCGAGAACTGGTTCTATTAAGGACCCCAGAGGAGATACTACTTTCAAATCTTGCTGGCTTTTCAACATTACCGACCCTGACGTCAAATAGTTTTAAGCCCTGGCTACTGCAAAGTCAGGTGATAACTCTGTGAGTTCGTCACTACGAGTGACACCCATGATGATGGAACAGCATGAGGAAGCACAGCAGCCTTCCTCATAATCATCTCCTTCAGTGTTATGACATGAGACTGATTTAGTGCTGCTGTACAGCCACAAAGTATGCATTAACAGGTCACACGTCTAGGGTACTTTCCCAAAACAACAGCATAAGTAAATGTAAATTTACAAGGGTGATTATGTCAGTGGGGCTGCCTTAAAGTTTCTGTGCTGTCATGACATGTTATGTAAGAGAAGTAGTGAATGTAAATAGCCAAGGGTCAGTTGAGTGACAGCCGTCACAGATGAGTACCTTAGGAAATAGCGCTGAGGGAAAGTTGTCTCTTCAACACTTCATTATATCATGACGCATGAAGACCAGTTATGCACTGGTTGGTATGCACTCTCTAAATGAGAAGCCTCTGAGATAAAACTAGGGGTTATATTGTTCTGTGTAATTCTGTTAATGGACTCCTTTTGATGGTTACTTGGTCAAAAGGGCTAACATATGATTGGCAGGGCAGTGGAAATGGAATTGCTAATATAAATGTTACGTGGGGAATCTAACTGAATGTCAAGGTGCCAGTAGCTGAAATCATCCTGACAAGATAAGTAGATCTGTTGCAATTTGCATTTATCACATTCAACAAAGGGCTTATTTGAAATGTTGTGACATTAACACATTCTTTCCTTCATGGGGAGGAAGTAGTCACAAGTGAAAAGAAGAGGCAGAACGGACCCTATAAGAGTGACATGTTTGCTTCTTTAGGTATGGAGACACTATTGTTCCTGATGGGCAGAACATACACAACAGAATGCCATGTGATGAAATCAATGTGCATTGTTCAGCAGGGTGTTCTCACAGCCATGGGCGCTGGTTTCATGACCTATTAAAACCTCCAATTATTATATTGTAATAAAAAAAGTGATGCTCCTGTTTATTAAAATAGCACTGCTAATTCCCACCCTTGGTTAATAACATATAATATGCCACCAAACCCATTTTGCTAACTTTTGTCTCAGTCAGGTCAGGCGTATTTAATTGCCACACCTCAGTACTAGTGTTGTCACGATACCAACATTTTGACTTTGATACCAGTACCAAGTTTAGTATCACAGTACTCCATACCAAAACGATAGCCTACTTGAAATTAAAACAATACTGATTCGATACCTAATAAATCAGAAACAAAATTGTAATTAAAGCGTGAATCTTGCCAAAATGCAACCTAGGGTCTTTTTGTGAATATACCCGAGTCAAACTTTCGTTTAAAAGCATAATTAGGACGGAAACGCCACTTTTAAGATTTACTGTATTCCAAATGCGAATGAACGGACTACATAGGAGGAAATGTCATTCTTATATGAGGTTCCTTTTTCAACTACAAGGTCAATATTGTTTTTCACTAACGACAAAACAACAAATTATCCGTGCATTTATATGGAACTAAGCTTTAGGAGCATTCCATCTTTACTCTCCTCCCTGTTACGTTGCATTCAGAGATCGACTCTTTTTGACTGGCAAGATGGCGGCAACCAGAAAAACCAACAGCTAAAGTGAGTTGTTAAAACCTCTCTTTTTAGTAAACTCTGTGTACCCAAACAATGTTCTCAATGCTGAGTTCATGTGTAGAGCCCCTGGTCATACTTGGAGCAAAGTTTCATGTTGTGTCGAGCCTTCTTAGTGTTTTAAAAATAGCTATTCTGATGCGATCATAGCAGTGCCCCTAGCTCTCCCATTCAAAAAGCCATTTGACCGAAAACGACAATAAGGTAAATCTTAAAAGTGGCGTTTCCGACCTAATTATGCTTTTAAATGAAAGTTTGACTCGGGTACATTCACAAAAAGACCCTGGGTTGTATTTTGGCGAGAGTTACGCTTTAAAACAAGAGGACCGGATGACTTCCATTAGCTTCTGCTAGCTTCCTCTCGCTTTCACTAGCTTCCACCAATTTCTGTAACTTCATAGAATCTCTCTATTAAGCCCAGTAACCACTTGTTCGCTGTCCAAGATGGGTTAGCCTTAGGGTTGTCTGGATTAACGGAAGTACATTTCCAGCATCGCGCGTCCGATGTCCCTCAGCTTCTGCTATCTGTGTGTGTTCCTAAGAAATCCATGTTCCCATGGACGGAAACTCACAAAACTTTGCACATAAGTCCAGTCCTATGCTAAACTTAATCAGTGCAATTTGTGTCCTAATTGTCCTGATGGTGGCGCTACAACAGCCATCTAAAATTCTAAACGTTCAAAATTCATAACAAATCCGCCGTACATGCTACAACATCGCAACTTATGCCAAACTGCAGCCCCAATAGAGAAGAACTATGGTCTGCTGTTACCTTGTAGCAATGTTGAAGTCCATCACTCTACATTTTGCAAAAACTGCAAAACTTCTTAAACCTATCTCCTCCCACATGTTTGTTTCAATAGACCCCAATTTTGGGCAACTTCATCTTCAGACTCCACAAATTTAACAAATTTTTGATTTATAAAAAATTAAGCCCAGAGTGTAAACAAATACTGCAATTTCTTCCAAACTAAATCTTTGATGTTCATTTAAAAAATTCACAACATTTGAAGATGACTGTAGATTTGGAGTGCACAATTTCAGAATTTTATCTCAAAAAGTGAATTTAATATTTTTTTTTAAATTGTGTCCCCATCTACGCATATCAGTCAATGCAATATGTCTTTAAACATCAGTTTGGCATTTATTGATCTTTTTGAAAATAAATTACAGGAATCTCTATGTTGTCTTAACCAAGTACACAAATTCTCAGAATTTTCTAATAAGAAATACATTTTTTACAGTAGCTTAAAATTCTGCACTTTCATCCAAGCCTGCTCCACTGGCCTGTGTACTAGGCGTTGCAATGCCACTTGTGAAATCACCCAGATAATAGTTCCCTAAGATCAGAAACTGCCTACGGCTTCAGTGGTTCTGAGTTCGAGCACCTGGTGTTGCAAGATGATCATACGTGTATCTATTCAGGCATTGCGCTGTCCAAACTTCAATAGCTCACTGATATCAGTGTTTGCCTTTCAACCTGAAGGTAGCAAGTTCAAAGCTCAATGGTCACAATATCTCACATTATACAAAATCAGCCATTCTGCTTTGGACACTTTCCCTGCGAGTTTAAATTATATAATTATAGCCATATATAATATATAGCCATAATTATTTTAAAAATTTCACTTTCATATATATTTTGATTTATGAGGTCTAATTTTTTTGTTTCAGATTTTTTCTTTTCAGATTCAGATCTTATTTTCTTTACAGTTTCCAATCTTATTTTCTTTTTGTTTCAGATCTTTTTTTCCCACACTTTTTCAGCTTGAGACTTTTGGCCCTGATATGGCGTAGGTGGCATCAACTAAGAGGGGCGTGGAATCATGAGTCACAGCATAACAAACGAGGGTTGCCTTCAGGGAACGCAGGTACCGTGAGAATTATGACTCAACTGATCATCACTAAGACCCAGAGAGGATACGAATACACTTAACCTTCATCTTTACCTTCATCAACCTGCAGAGAAACAAAGTTTAAACACAGATTGTGTTTTCCTTCTGTTGCCCCTTAAACCCTCTTAAAACATCTCAAACACTTAAAGAGATAACCAATCCAAACTCTCTAATATATTGTAAACTATTTATGTAACCATTAAATAACCTGAAACCCGCCCTAAAGCCCACAGATGTGGAGGAAGTTTGGTTGGTTTGGCTGAATGGTTACATGGCATGATGCCTGACTGTAACGTCCAAGTATCAAATCTAGCTGGGCACCTTTTTTGCATGTCAACATCTCCTTCTCTTTAAAACATAAAGACCTTTTAAGAGTTGGTCACCCCTTAAATTTCAGTAGCAAAAAAACAGTCAATTGTTGCAAAACATCAGTGTGGCCTCCATTAGCAGGTTCAAACTGATGTTTAATCCTTTTTATCACTTTTTTCAACATACTATATTATGACTTTTTTTTGATAAACTATACTAGCTATAATGGCTTTAAAAAAAAAAAATCTTTATAACTTTATTTATCAGTTTTAAATATCAAACAGTCAACAAACATAAATGATTAACCATTCATGACAAGAGTTCTGAACTCCCAACCCCACCACCCCCACCCACTCCAGGCGGCCTCCCCCCAAAAAACATACGAAAACACAAATAAGATAAGGTTCAACATACAGTACATACTGTACACAAAGAGATTTGCCTTCAACTTGGTCCCCTATGTTATTGGAGGAAAAAGTAATTACAATACAAAATAAAAACCGAATTGCATAAATGCAAATATACACATATACGTTCATAAACATATGTACATAGTTGACAAAAAAAGATAATAAATAATGTGTACATAAGGTAAAAATACATTTTAAAAAAATTACAAAAATGAACAGATGGTAAACAAACTGAATGAACTATAACACAAACGCCCCACATTGACCTGTTTAGCATATGTTATTCTTAATACCAACAATCCAGGACCTGAGTGTGAGGAAATAGATAACAACGCCGAAAACCACAGTCATATTCTCTTAAGTGTCCAACTAAACAATCAAAGAATCGACACAGAAAATCAGGTTAAGGATAGGTTTCTAATATGGGTAACAAACAGTGACCAGATTTTGTCATACTTATCTTCCAACCCACGCACTGCATATCTAATTTTTTCAAGATCTAAACCTAGCATCCCTTCCCTAATCCAATGAATATAGGTGGGGGGACTCCTTCCTTTCCAATTGAGCAGTATTAGACGGCGGGCAAGCAAAGATGCATAGGCGATTGCATTTTTATGAGGATGAGAGAACTCTGAATCACCCTCAATTATACCAAAAATAGCTGTTAAAGGATTAGGACGAAGTATCCTACCAGATATTGCCGAAAGTGATTGGAAAAAAGACGTCCAGAAATTGTACAACAACGGACATGACCAGAACATGTGTCCCAATGAAACCGGGGAAAAGTGACACCTGTGACATGTTGGAGCAACATTAGGATACAATCTAGCTAGTCTGTCATTGGAGTAATGTAATCGGTGGACCACCTTAAATTGGATTAATCCATGTCTGACACAGAAAGATAATGTCTGTATTCGTAGAATAATGTTTTCCCAAGTGCCTTCTGAAATAGGTCCTCCAATATCTCTTTCCCATGCTTCTTTAATTTTATTCCATGTGTGAGGGCAACCATTCAGAATTAACGTATATAGTTTTGATATTACACCTTTATTGAACGGATTCACATTAAGAAAAAAGCCATTAAAAAGCCATACTATAGTACGTCAAAAAAAAGTGATGAAAAAGCCATAGTATGTCAAAAAAAAGTGATGAAAAAGCCATAGTATAGTATGTCGAAAAAAGTCATAGTATAGTAGGTTGAAACAAGTGATACAAAAGCCACAGTATAGTATGTCAAAATAGTGATTAAAAAGGCATAGTACAGCATGTCGAAAAAAGTCATAGTATAGTATGTCAAAAAGAGTGATAAAACCCCCATAATATATGTTGAAAAAAGTGATAAAATATACGGAGCCCCTAAGGGGACATGAGCAAAAAAAAATCTTTGTTTTTATGTGCGCCGCTTTGAAACCCATTTCGCGCTGTTATGAACAGTGCCAGTGCCACAGTCAGCAGCACTGCAGCAAAGAACTCCGGTTAGAATAGGATGGCGGCTAAAGATGAGTTTATATAGATGCCAAAAGGCTTCAAATTTGTCATAAGAGTCTACTAGAGTGACAAGACGTCCCGAACAATTTGGGACAGTCCCAAAATCCAAGCAGTTGTCCCGGATCCCGAATCCTGCCCTAATTGTCCCGAAAATTAGAGCAAAGTCTCAAGAGCAGACTCTCGAGTAGTTATAGTCTGATAGAACATTAGTCGCAAATTTTGATAACATTCAGACGTCAGGCTGCATGCTAGCAGCAAACTACATATAACTAACAGCACAACTGTACAGACCAACACTTTGTGTTTGTTTTGTTTCATAATGACACTTGAGTTCATGATTCTAATGATTTTTTAGTTGTATTTTCGGGTTTATATGACTGAATAAAAATAATATATCATTTTAGTGCAGAGTTTTGAAATTCATGCCGCCCCTGACAGTTTTCAGTGGTTATGAATGGAGCAATATGAGAGAAAAATTTGGTAAGCAATTGATCATTGTTTAGGTACATTAAACCACGTTAAGCTTTTTCACATTAAGCGTTTTAGAATGTCCCGTTCAACACCTCTTTTCTCGTAGAATTTTCTCTTTCCTTATGTTTAATCTATTCTCCTTGCATTTTGTGTACATCCACCTATATCCGTGGAGTTGGCCAGATGTTTGTGACTGTTCATAAATAACAGTAATTGCTCGATCCAAATCGCTGTATCAATTGCTCCGGAACAGATTACAAGACTTTAAAATCCGTTTTAAATGTCGTATCGAAACAATATAATGGGGACGACATGCAAGCAAAGCAACAATGTCCTTATAATGAAGATCTAGATTAAAATAAAGTGCAACTAACTCCTGTATTGTAGTCATTTCTCTAGCTGTCACTGTCATGGCCTAGGCTACATCAATATACGGCTTTCAAGTGCTCACACAAAAGTTTTGCGTGCTCACACAAAATTTTCATTTGCGCACGTGAAACTTTCATGTGCGCACATGAAAAGGTTTAAACTTTAGATTTTTTTTCCGCTCATGTCCCCTTAGGGGCTCCAGAAAAAATACCCATAGTATATGTCAAAAAAGTGATAAAAAAGCCATAGTATTGTATGTAGAAAATATTATATATATATATATATATATATATATATATAATGCTATAATATGGCTTTTTTATAACTTTTTTCGACATACTATACTATGACTTTTTTTGACATACTATACTATGGCTTTTTTATAATTTTTTTTCGAACATACTACGCTATGACTTTTTTCACCATACTATACTACAGCTTTTTCATCACTTCATTCGACATATATATATATATATATATATATATATATATATATATATATATATATATATATATATATATATATATATATAATACTATACTATGGCTTTTTAATCACTTTTTTTACATACTATACTGGGACTTTTTTCGACATTCTATACTATGGCTTTTTTATCACTTTTTTTTTGACATACTATACTATGACTTTTTTCGACATACACTATGGCTTTCATAATTTTTTTCGACATGTACTATGGCATTTTTATCACTCTTTTCGATATACTATACTATGGCTTTTTTGTAACTTTTTTTTGACATACTATACTATAGCTTTTTTATCACTTTTTTGGACACACTATACTATGGCTTTTTATCACTTTTTTCGACATACTATACTATGGCTTTTTTGGACATACAGTGGGGCAAAAAAGTATTTAGTCAGCCACCAATTGTACAAGTTCTCCCACTTAAAAAGAAGAGAGAGCCCTGTAATTTTCATCATAGGTACAATTCAACTATGAGAGACAAAATGAGAAAAAAAAATCCAGAAAATCACATTGTAGGATTTTTAATGAATTTATTGGTAAATTATGGTGGAAAATAAGTATTTGGTCAATAACAAAAGTTAATCTCAATACTTTGTTATATACCCTTTGTTGGCAATGACAGATGTCAAATGTTTTCTGTAAGTCTTCACAAGGTTTTCACACACTGTTGCTGGTATTTTGGCCCATTCCTCCATGCAGATCTCCTCTAGAGCAGTGATGTTTTGGGGCTGTCGCTGGGAAACACAGACTTTCAACTCCCTCCAAAGATTTTCTATGGGGCTGAGATCTGGAGACTGGCTAGGCCACTCCAGGACCTTGAAATGCTTCTTACGAAGCCACTCCTTCGTTGCCCGGGCGGTGTGTTTGGGATCATTGCCATGCTGAAAGACCCAGCCACGTTTCATCTTCAATGCCCTTGCTGATGGAAGGAGGTTTTCACTCAAAATCTCACAATATTCATTCTACCAAGACAGCTGCACAAGATAACAAATTAATGTTTTCACTTACCCTCTTCCAATAAATATCCTTTCACCAGGAATCAGTTTAAATATCCCGGACGAGCCCCCATTTATGTTACGTCCTGTAGCTAGGGGTATCAGGACATAAACATAAAACCAGGTGTCATTGGTATTTGAAAGGAAATTCATTTTGAATAAGGCAAATTTAACAAAAGAGCTTACAAACAGAAAAATGGGCCGATGGGTGCTGTGTAAATCAAAAACAGAATATAACAAAAGATCCTTAAAAGGAAGACTGCTTCTACACTTATGAGAAAACAAAAGGTTTAAACAAAAATCCTTTCTAACTAAGGTACTTTGCAAAACAAAACAATACTCACAGCACCCCTGAACCTAATGTGACTAACATGACAAACCTGTTAAATGCAAAGATGTTGTCAGTTTTTAAATCTCAAGCCTTGGCCCTCTTCCTTACTCTCACAATTTCACAAAATCAATCTGGTCTGGCAGCTGCCCTCAACTTCTGCTTCTTCTTCTTCTTGTTCTTCTTCTTCTTCTTCTTGTGTTTTTGAATGGCGGTTGGCAACCAACTTCTTGGTGCATTACCGCCACCATCTGGACTGGAGTGTGGATCAAGAGGTCAACCTACACTTTCTTAAATCCTTTTTAACAACCCAGTTATCTTCAAAAAAGAAAACAAAAAATGAAAACAAATTTCACTAGATGCTTTTTGCAGTATATCATGTAAATTTAATGTCATCTGGTTTTCACCAAGTTGTGAAATCAATCTTTGTCTGGCTTGATGGTATTTAGGACAATACATAATTACATGCTCTATGGTCTCTTGACTATTGCAATATTCACATATTCCATCAATATGCTTTTTCATTATAAATAATGTTCCATTTAATCCCGTATGTCCTAGCCTCATTCTGGACACCACATCTTCTTCTTGCTTACTTCTGTATGTATTCCTGCTCTTGCCCACTTTTCCTTAAATTCTATACAGGTGTCTCCCAGACTGTTCTATTATCCCACAAAAACTACCATTTTTTTATTTGTTTTAGCTTTAATTATACTTTTGGCTTCAGCTTTACTATATTTAATATCCACCTCTATATCAGGCAGCTCTGCTGCTTTCTTCGCACACTTATCTGCCAATTCATTACCTCCTACACCTGTATGAGCTGGTCCCCATATATGTGTAGTACTAATACCTGACTTAATCAGATTGTTAGCTAGTTGCATTATTTCATACACTATGTACTGTCTAGACTCAGAGTGAAGAAACTTAAGACTTGTCAAAGCTGAGCTGGAGTCTGAAGCAATCACAGCTTGCTTAGGTCTATTGCTCTCTACCCACATCAAGGCCATCCATATTGCTAACAGTTCTGCTGTGTATATAGCTAAATCATCATTAATTCTTTTAGCAGATTCAATGTTTAATTGAGGGATAACATAAGCAATTCCCATTTTCATATCCGTCTTCTTAGATGCATCAGTATATATAACGACTCCTTCTTTATATTTAGCTGCCCTCAGCTGCAATCAATCAGGCCTTTTCAACTGGAGGCAGCCTTCCCCGATTGGCCAGTCGTGGCATGCCACACCAATCAGCTTCCTCCTCCAGGAACTGGGCGGGACTTCCTCAGCAGGGGATGCCACAGCCTGCTTTGCATCTCACATATCATTCACACTCAGTTAAACATACAACATACACATGAGGGTTCCGACGGCAGCCGTAACAGTAATGCAACGCTGGTTGGAAAACACAGAGGTTGTGGGTTCAATCCTCAAGAGGTGTGTTTAATTTTAAGGTCTAACAGTGAAAGCGAACTAGTCAAATAAGCTCTGAAACAATTGTAAGATCAGATGGCTCAGTCCCTGTTTACACCTACATGGTTATTTTGAACAACGGAGACATTTCCCTTCATTTGTTCCCTTCGTTTACACACAAATGTAGAATTCGCCTCTGAAAACGAGTCTTTCTAAAATCTCCGGTCAGAGTGGAGATTTTGTTTGCACGTTTGCATGTAAACTGAGACAAATGTAGGTTTAGGCAGCCGAGGAAGTGAGAAGAAGAGAGAGGAAGTGATTCGTTGCTGTTGTTGCTATTTTCGGGATTCTGATTGGCTAACGTGGGCTTGAGCTTCTCGCTACACTGCCACCTACAGGTTTGGCATGCTCTTGACGGCATTGACGGCATATATACACGGGTACATGTAAACTAACACTTTTCTGAAAACTGACAGCTGTGCACAACGTTATTTTTGAAAACGGAGAGGTTGAAATGCCCGTTTATGAAATAGCCGGCCACGAGTAAACGTAGCATCAGAGAAATAGAATGTATGTCGAAAAAGTGATAAAAGTGCCATAGTATAGTATGTCGGAAAAATTTATGAAAAAGCCATAGTATAGTATGTCGAAAAAGTCATAGTATAGTGTGTCGAAAAAAGTGATAAAAAAACCCATAGAATAGTATATGGAAAAAACTCATAGTATAGTATGTAAAAAAGTGATTAAAAAGCTGTAGTATAGTATGTTGAAAAAAGTGATAAAAAAAGCCATAGTATAGAATGTCGAAAACAATCATAGTATTATATGTCGAAAAAAGTGATCAACACGCCATAGTATAGTATGTTGGAAAAATTGATAAAGAAGTCTTAGTATAGTACAGTGGGGCAAAAAAGTATTTAGTCAGCCACCAATTGTGCACGTTCTCCCACTTAAAAAGATGAAAGAGGTCTGTAATTTTCATCATAGGTACACTTCAACTATGAGAGACAAAATGAGAAAAAAAATCCAGAAAATCACATTGTAGGATTTGTTATGAATTTATTGGTAAATTCCTCGGTAAAATAAGTATTTGGTCACCTACAAACAAGCAAGATTTCTGGCTCTCACAGACTTGTAACTTCTTCTTTAAGAGGCTCCTCTGTCCTCCACTCGTTACCTGTATTAATGGCACCTGTTTGAACTTGTTATCAGTATAAAAGACACCTGTCCACAACCCCAAACAGTCACACTCCAAACTCCACTATGGCCAAGACCAAAGAGCTGTCAAAGGACACCAGAAACAAAATTGTAGACCTGCACCAGGCTATCCAAATCCTTCACAGGTATTAGTAATGTAATCTGATAAGTATTATACCATATATGAGTCTCTCAATATCACAGTCATGGTTACCCTCTACAGTCACAAACTTTTAAATTAGTCTGTATTGTTTTGTAGCAAAATTACTTATTCAGATCAGATGTTCAAAAACGTAAACATGCATGGTTTGAAATAAAACAAATCTACCTGCATTTCTTTTATTTGAATATTTGTTTGCTAAAGTTAAAATGAAGCAATGCCTTCTGGGAATTTCAAGACAGAATCAAGTAGACTGCGTCTTTATATATACTATCTATGGTCTGCGTCAGCGTGGTTGTTGGAAGTTTAAAATTGGAAGTTGGAAGCTATGGTTGGAAGTTATAGGCTACTGTTGACAAAAAAAAATGATTCGAGGCATCAAGCGACACAAGGGGGGGCAGAGAAAAAGAGAGAAATATAAGAGAGCACTGTTGGCTTATGTTGAAAAATGCTGCAAACTGACTGATTTGTTTTTAAAATCAAGTGCAGCTTCAGCTAGCTTTAGCGCTAATACTGCTAGCACTAATGTTAGCGACACATCTGAGCCAGCACAGCAGGGAGAAAGACAGGACAGTGAGGAATATGAGGAAGAGGAAGAACAAAACGAGCAAGAGCAGGATGAAGAGATACACATGGATAACAAATCTATGGAACTAACCAACACAGAAGAACATGCCTGCTGTGGGTCTGAATGTGAATTACCAGAAGCAACAGAGATGGAGACCAATGCTGCAGGAGGGAGTGTAGGTACAGTAAGTTCGGCTACTTCAGAATATTATATTATTATGGAACGGCTGGCTCTGATGAGTTATTCTTTTTTTTTATGTCTATGTTTTGGTGCAGTTGTTCAGATTCATTTTGTGAAATTGTTTGTGAGAGTAAGGAAGAGGGCCAAGGCTTGAGATTTAAAAACTGACAACATCTTTGCATTTAACAGGTTTGTCATGTTAGTCACATTAGGTTCAGGGGTGCTGTGAGTATTGTTTTGTTTTGCAAAGTACCTTAGTTAGAAAGGATTTTTGTTTAAACCTTTTGTTTTCTCATAAGTGTAGAAGCAGTCTTCCTTTTAAGGATCTTTTGTTATATTCTGTTTTTGATTTACACAGCACCCATCGGCCCATTTTTCCGTTTGTAAGCTCTTTTGTTAAATTTGCCTTATTCAAAATAATTTTCCTTTCAAATACCAGTGACACCTGGTTTTATGTTTATGTCCTGATACCCCTAGCTACAGGACGTAACAATTACTATGAACCATCTGACTTGACACACTATACACATGTTTTAGAAGGTATTTGACTTGTTCGCTTTCACTGTTTCAAAGACTTTCAAATTCGATGTGCATGGTGAGGGTGAAGCAGCAACCTGTGTTTTCCAACCAGCTTTCTATAACTCTGAACCATCCGATCTGACACACTTGTTTCGCTTTCACTGTTGGACTTTAAAATTATATTAATCTCATGTGGATTGAACCCACAACTTCTGTATTTTTCAACTAGCATTGCATTTCTCACACACACTCTACTCTACCATTGTTTTAGAGCATATATGACTTGTTCACTTTCAGTGTTAGACAGTGTTAGAAATTTCATGAGGATTGAAACCACAACCTTCTGGTTTTCCAACCAGCTTTCTATTACTTTGAGCAATCCAATTTGACACATTTGACAATTGTTTTAGAGTGTATATGACTTCTTAACTGTCACTGTTAGCCCTTAAAATTCACTATTCTATAGCTTCTTTGGACATAATATACTATGACTTTTATATAACTTTTTTCGACATACTGTACTATGACTTTTTCATCACTTTTTTTCAACATACTCCACTATGGCTTTTTATCATTTGTTTTGAAATACTATACTATGACTTTTTATCTCTTTCCTCAACTGTACATACTATGACATTTTATGTTCATTTTTTATGCCTTTTTTTATAACTTACTTTCTACATACTATACTATGACTTTTTGAAACATATTGTACCATGACTTTTTTGGGGCCTTATCGACATACTATACTGTGACTATTTTCGACATTCTTTGTTATGACACAGTATTGCTTTTTCCCCTGCATTTAGATGAAGGCGAAGTTTCTTCTTTCTCTCTGGGTCTTTGTTTCGATGATTCTTCGAGATGGTCCAGTTGGGAAGAATGCTGTCCGTCGACCATGCAGGTTCAAACCCCGTGTTAGGGAAGCCACACAGGAGTGTTTGTGATGAATAGATGTGGTTTCATTTGTATGAGTCAATTCAACCTGTTAAGGTGATGAGAAGAAAAATAGATCTTGCCTTGATCACAACAAATACAATGCCTTAATTATTATAACACTTAAAAACAATGCCTTAAAAAAAGCTCTAAGACATTCTCTTAATTGTATTGAGCCAAATAATAAAGCCCAGAGCATTGCAGAATCAGAGTATGAAGTAAGGACACAGACAGAGAAAGACACCATTTCATTTTCACTTATATGGTCACCAACAGGTGGCTTTTCCTGTGATGCTTGGAATTATTTTTGGTTTATTAAGGATCCCCAATAGTCACCATGAAAACTATTCTCCCTGGGGTCCAACACAAGACAAACATAAACACATTTTATAAAGCGAAAAAAAAAATATTGTTACATCAGATTTTTATAAAACAAAAGGCACACTAGCATGTTTTTCCGGTTAACAAATCTACAAAACTGCACCAGAACTGAACCTGGGGGTTCTGTGGACGTCCCCGGTATAAACAATCCTTTGTTAGCAGACGCTACAAAAATTCAAAACACATTTTGCCAGTGCACCTTCAAATGTCACACACTTTGTGTTCAGTCCCTGTGGCTGGAATGTAAAACTTCTTTTGAAAAGGATAACTATTTTTAGTACACTATCAGTCAGAAGTGACAGGTGAGTCCCTGCTGAGCGACATTCATAACATGAAAGTTACTAACTTGTTGTACATTTTGGTATTCTGCCTACAAGTGCTTTTGTTACATATGTTACATAATAAACAGACTCTTCTTATTTTAATTGAACAATGACACAAGTTGACGAGGCATCATATGATCAGCCTGACAAATGATTCAGTCTCATGATCTGGGATGTTCTGACATCCTGAAAGGTATACTGGTTAACCGCAACATCCAGGAAGGAATGAGTCTCCATTCTGACCTTTTGCTGCACAGTATCAACAAGTGAATGACGTCATTCTCTTTTCAGATACAGCAAAAAATTGACTTGCCTAAAACTAATCTGGCCTTAAAAGGCTCTTTCCATTTCTCCTGTGATTTAGTATTCTAATATAGCTTAGGTAGATGAACGTGATTCATCCCTTAATAGAAAAACACCTGATTGCCATTTTGTATGCTTGGAAGTATTTCATAATATTCCCTGGATGGTTGGGTGGAAACATACCTTAAAATATTTTGTACTTTACCAATCATATGCAAAAAAACTTTCCAAATCAATGAGGTTTGACATTATCTCAAAACAGATGACTAACAGATGCGCAAGTGGTCAGTACCTTGTTTTCAGCCACACTACACTACAGTACCATTGGTCTAGGATTGCAACGTTGTTCTGTTGGTTGACCTCTGGTTGGATTTCCATGAAATTAGGCTATGTTCAGACTGCAGGCAAATCTGATTTGTTTCTCAAATCAGATCTTTAAGACAGACTGGACGCACTGTTATTTATGAGTGATCAGATCGCATTTGTGTGTCCAGACATCACTAACCTATCTGCATGGATTGCTGTGGTAACGACGTAGGCGTCGGTAACTTTCCACAAAGAAGCATAAGAAATGGACGTCCATAATTTCGACTCCCCCCAAAACTGCCAGAAGACAACAAATTTCAGTGTCTGTCCCAAAAGTCCAATGTTTTTTCGACCATGCATCCACCTTGACCTCCTCCCCAAAGAGGACCTGAACTGCTGGTGTCAGGCCAACAACCTACTCATGAACGCCAGTAAAACTAAAGGGGTGATAGTGGACTTTGGGAAAAAGCAGGGAAGGAACTATTTATCAACAGGTGGTGGGAGGATGGACAGCTTCGAGTACCTTGGCGTTCATATCACAGAGGGCCTGGTCTGGGCACTGCATACTGACTCAGTGGTGAAAAGGGCAAGGCAGAATTCATAAGTCATCATAAATAATAAACAAAGCTAGTAGGACAGCACTCCAATTTGATATGTTTTTTTTTTTGCCACACAACAGACGTTTCTGGCACCGCCCTTCCTCAGCGTGTGCACACGCAATTACACTCCACCCACAGGTGGGTTTAACTGTGCGTTCAGAGACATCGTAAAAACGTTTTTCCGAGTGAAAACGTCATCATTCACGTCCCTTCCTGTGGGATTCAGAGGTGGGAAACTCAGGCCAGATTTTGCTAACCGAGTTTCCCAGTTTGTGACGCGTTGTTGACAACTGACGTTTGATGGAGGCTACTTTGGTTCACTGAACATATTTCAATGACAATAAACTTATTTATTGTGGACAAACGCCTCTGCTGAGAAACATACACAGACATAACATGTTTCAAATTATTCATAAATAGGCCTATGTATAAAAAAAAAAAAAAAACAACACCTTATCCGTATCCTTTCCCGTTCGTTGTCCTGCAGATAACACAAACAAACAGATCAGCTGAGAGGCCGGTGTTTCCCAGCATGCTCTGAGTCCGCCTTGGTCTTGCAGTCGGTGGAGAGCAAGGGGGTAAGCTTTGCTTCAGAGCTCGAACCTCCTATGGCGCCATTTTGATGCTACAAAACAATTAGCATCCCATTGACTGCCATTCATTTTGACGTCACTTTGACAGCGAATAACTTTACATCTGAAGCGTTTAAAGACTACGGAGCCCCCCTGGTGTCAGCTGATAAAAAAAACTAAACCGTGTGCACAGATTCATAATCCGTGCTCTCAGTTTTATAAATTTAGAGACACTACCTTATTTAAACATTAAATTAATAGATTTTTTTGTGTCAGTGTTGTAGTTTGTAGATCGTCCCTAAACACGTCCGGTCTGACTGACTGCCGTCTCACTTCGCGCTGCAGAGACCAATAATGTTATTTCTCCAGGTCGGAGGACGGCTCGTTTTGATGAAAATGAGTTTGTAGCTCGTTGTTAGCCTTACTACGTTAGGAAAGATGCGTAGTTTGTGTTTTAATAACATTTCGCTATAGAGAATTATCCCAGAAGTTCGAATCTGTGAATATATTTCACTTTGCTTACATTTATAAAACCGAGGGCACGGATTATGAATCCGTGTGCACGGTTTAGTTTTTTTTTTTTTATCAGCTGACACCAGGGGGGCTCCGTAAAAGACTCTATTTGTCCATTGTTTATTTCTAAAGAAACACGACAATGTATAAAAGGCTCCATTACCTTGTATCTCACGTTATGGCTCCGTAGCTAACGATTGTGTCATAACCACACAACTTACTGTTGCATAGTAGAGGAATTACCGTACAGTACAGGATAAGCTTGCAGGCAGTTTTGACTTACATTAGCTGTTTAAGTTTATTTATTTATTACTAATGTTAACTAGCATAGTTAGCAATAATTAGCCTGTGCCTATGTTACCTCCTTACATATAACTACGCTCCACGTCTGCAAGATTGGGAATTATTGAGATTTCTCTTGGCACAGCTACCAGAAGACTTCCAACTTTCACATTTACGTCTTCAAGCTCAGTTGGAGGCTGCGCAGTAACGCTCAGCGCTCACCGGAAAAGTGCTTCTAATGGCCTTCACTGGTCTCCGTCCAGAGCAACGGGGTCTGTTGGTCCAGTTTATATACAGTCTATGGTGGAGAGCAACTGTGGCGCCTTGCTCTAAAAACTGCGGCCACCTTGACCTCGTGAGGTTATCGTTGCCCACATGGTCATTCCGAGGTGGCATGAACGCGCCATAATTATACCACCAATACACAGTGCACAGGTGGAGTACATCATCCACAACAAGCACATCAATCCCAACGGAAGGTTCCACAACCAATCCAGATCAGGGTTAGTAAACACAAACCAAACCATAAATAAGCAGTGAAAAATATTTGTTGCCCAAAACGCCCATTGTGTGGCAGTAAAGTATCAATTGGAGTGCTGTCCTAGTAGCTTTATTTATGATTATTCACTTTAAGGATCCAGCACCTGACCCACCCTTCAAAGCTTTCTAAGTATCTTCGTAAGTTGAGCGCATCCAATCCTATTTTTTATTTTTTTATTTTAAAAATCCTATAAAAATGAATATATCAACCATACTCCATTTTTATACAACATACTCAAAACGCAGTTAGAATACCGGTAGTATGCAACGGGGACACAATATTGCTTATAATAATAAGCCTTATTGGTGCTTAGTTAAAGAGAGCTGCGTCGCTTAACTAAACATTAGCATATTTCCTACACTCCTTGAACCTATCATCTGGCGCATGGGAAGTATGTATGTGTGCGCGTGTGTGTGCGCGTGGGTGAACGCGTGTGTGTGTGTGTGTGTGTGTGTGTATATGCTGATTGTAGTCTTCTGTATGTTGAAGTGCTCGTAAATCTCTGTCCAGCCAATAGAAAAGCTCCTGGTAAACCCAGCTCGGTAAAAAGCCGGTGAGAGGCAGAGACGGCTCTAATGTGAGGAGAGAGTCAGTGCAGACAGAGAGCCACAGAGGGACTGGAAGTTTTCATTTTGGAGATGTCCGATATTCCACAGAACTTTCCCATCACTTTATTGCATTTTGGAGGTTTGTGAAAGCCCGAAGAGGAGAACCGCTGTCAGTGCTGTCGACTTCATCCACAGTTATCCACAGCTAAAGTCACCGGACATTTCTGGGAGATTGCGCCGTGCTGCTGTTCTCGTTGTAGCCTGCACACATCCCGTTCAGTCCGGTCGTCATGTCCTCCGGTGATGCCGCGGAGCAGAGTCGGCGGGTCAGCGTGCTGTCTTGGGATCAGGTGCGGCGTTTGGACTCCATCCTGGGAGAGAGCGTCCCGATCCACGGCCGCGGAAACTTCCCCACGCTGTCCGTGCAGCCCCGGCAGATCGTCCAGGTGAGACCACAAGTCTATCCAAATGCCTTTGGCTATTCATCAGCCCACTCCAATAAAGTCTCGTGGCACTAGTGGTGGATATAGGGGAATAAAAACGGATGAACCAAATGACCCAGACTTTTTTCCAAGATATAATGCAAATATCATTAGATTAACTTACTGTGGTGTATTAACTATATTATGTCAAACACCAAAGCTATGTTAACATCATCAACTTATTTAGGATACTTCCCTGGGTGAGATACATTTTTTTTTGGTGTCATTTCAATTAAATAAAAGACAAGGAGCCAGTAATTTAAACAGACCGAGAAAAATAGTGATTACAGTAGTATGAGAGATGACCAGGTTGAAGAAATGAATCATCTATGACATCCCCCCCCCCACCCACACACACACACACACACACACACACACACTCACACACACACACACACACACACCAAATACACACACACAGACAAATTCACACTGACTGCCCAATACCGCACATGTCCCCATAGTGCCAAGTTCAATGATATAGCCAAGTGAAAGGTGTTCATTGTTTTGGATAACAGTCAACATATTAATAATCAGCTGACACTGAGCGATTTTGCTGGACTTGCTGGAAAATTCTTCGGAAAAATCTGAAAGTATGTCTCTGCACTGGTGGAACTATCCACGTTACATGTCACATTAATAGCACCTTAATCCATGTATCAGTGGTGGAATTTAATCAAGTACATTTACTCAAGTACTGTACTTAAGTACACATTTGAGCTACTTGTACTTGACTTAAGTCTTTTCTTTTCATGCCATGTTCTACTTCTACTCCGCTACATTTCAGAGAGAAATATTAATCTTTTTACTCCACTACATTCATCTGACAGCTTTAGTTACTAGTTACTTTACAAATTAAGATTCTTGCACACAAAACTATAACATGTTTTATTAAAGTACCCAACAATATAACAGCCTACATGTAAAGCTGTAATGATTAGAGGATTAAACACTTAGTTGGTTGACAGAACTGTATGGATCGTTTCCAGTTTCTAAAATGTGAGGGTTTTTCTGCATTAAGTACTTTTACTTTTAATACTTCAAGTCCATTTTCCTGATGATACATACATTTTCTATGCAGGACTTTTACACTCCTTTTACTTTTTTTACAGTGTGGTATTAGTACTTTTACTTAAATAAAGGATCTGAATACTTCTTCCACCACTTATGTATATGCTATGTTGGACAGGTTTCAGTGGGTGTAAAAGAAAAAAAAAAGTCAAGTAAGTCCACTTGTTGCTGAAACAACAGTGTGCAGAAACATACAACTTGAACCAACAAAATCACCTTGGCTTCTCTCTCTGTGTGTCTCGTGTGGACACAGATTGCCACTGCTTATACAAAACACACGTGCAGTGGTAAGGCTTTGTGGCAGAGCTAATTACTCTTAAAAAGACATTCGATGACTCGTACGTTTAACACAGACATACGAGTTTGGATGATCTAACACAATGACTGCAGTTTTCCACTAGCTCACTAATGCTTCTGCTCCTGAAGTTATTCTTTTTTCACAGCTGTAGTGAATGAGATAATGACTGAGTTGCAGTATATTTCCTAGGAATGACACAACATAGGTGAACGTCTGCGTTGCAATTCTCGCAGACATTTAAATGTCTTTGCCTGTAATCCAGGTTCATATTTCACTTGAGTGATTCATATTTTCTGTGGTGATCCTGTGGGGAAGAAAGAGACCCTCACACACAAAACATTTCAAGGGCCTCTATAATCAAGGAGGCCCCTATCATCTGCACTGAACGGCCCCACTGATGTCTTCCCTCGGTTACACAATCCTGAAGACAACAGGGACCCTTAACATATTTTTTTTTCTTCCAATGAGCCAGAGTATAGCTTCCTCTCCGTCCCCAGTGTCTGTCCTGTTTGAGTGCTAACATGTTGAATGTGTCATTACCATAAGTACAAAGATACACGTGTATGGCATGGGGAGTGTTATCTTAAGAAAACATTTCATGTCGGTGGAGTTCAGCAGTGCAAAAACATCTAATTAAAACTAAAGAAGCAACATTTCAAAAGTTGGGGAAAGGAATATTTTTGGATACATCCATGTGTATTCTATTAATTTAAAATAACATTCAAACTTAGGTGCTACAAGATCCAGTTTTGTAAATTTTAGGATGATGCTAGTCTCAGGTAGACAGCTGTATGGGGCCTATGTTAACTAGACAATATGGAAACAATATATAAATGTTGTTAGCACAATGGATCTATAAGTAGAAACTGGTGTGAAAAGTCTGCACTGCATCACCGTGCAACAATACCATTGTTTTGACAAACATAAAAGCAGACTGCATGTTTGCTGTCATGGAATAAGTCAAGAAGGTTTCAAGTCTCTGCAAGTTGATTTTAATACCATATGGCCATGAAGGGAAACTAATGGCTGCCTGGAAGGAAGGAAAAACACACTCAGTGATCTAAACCACTATGATATGTTTTGGAAAATGGTTGACAGTAATGCGAGGTATTCGTGATTAACGGTAAATGGGCTAAAACACGCAAAACCGCCAGTCTGCTCCTTTTATTGTCATTTATTTTTAGCCTACGCACCAGACAGAGCTGTCTACCTGAGACAGCGCCTGTTGTCATACACTGGGTAAGGTGACAAGGGATCACGTTCCCAAAGAATCAAGAGGAGCCTTTCTCATTGGTTGGGTTGGTCTGAGGGCCACATTTAAATAACATCTGTTTGCGGTCTGGTTGTGAGTGAGCCCCGGGTGCAATGAAGGAAGACTTTTACTGTTACTGACACCTATGTATAACTCTGGATTTAATGTCCTCAGCGATCAACCCACAGACAGAATATCTGTTACATGTTCCCTAAATCTATAGGGGCCCTATGTACATACCCGGTAGCATCATACCACATGATGATAAACACAGATATCTGATGTGTATGTCATACGTTACGTCAGTATGAGTGGGTTGATGTGTGGGGTTGGAATTATTGAGGCCAATGTGTTTTTGTTGGCCACCAAGAGGGTTGTATTTTATTCCAGCTCTGCGGGCGATCATATTTGAACTAAATTGTTTTAACTATTGGATGTAGTACTCCACTTTCCCGGATGGTAGAGAGTGGCCTGGATTGGAAGCAGAATGTGAGCACTGGATTAGTGCCTGTAATAACACTGGGCTTGTGGGGCAGGTTTGACAATGTATCACTGTGGTAAGTGAAGACCTGTCGCATGACTCCACTGTGGCCTTTGCCAGACTGTAAACCAACTCCTTACTAGGCTATTGTTGAGAATGAGCAACATGAAGACACCACATGCTCCCAATGCTCCCTAGAGGAGATTACATTCAGATTAGACTGTTCAGTAATGATTTTTATTTGATTTGGCAGTCTGCTTTCAATTTTGGGGCTTTACATTCATAATTTTGCACATCTTTGTGCTTCTCACAGATCAAACAGCATGGGTGGTGCTGATAGCATCTCTTTGGTTGGTTTATCTGTTGAAAAAGTTGGTGTTTTTTAATGCTAAAGAGGCTAATGTCGCTCATGACTGTTCATCCCTTCCTGTGGGCCCATGGTAGTAGTTACCATAGATGACACCAAGGTACTTTTTTCTGTGGGATTTTTGTGGCTTTAGCAACCTGGGGTCAGTTTACTCATTAACTTCAGCAAGCAGGTAATGTGTTTGGTACGGTTGGTTTGTTTGTCAGTTTGTCAACAGGATTACAGAAAAACTACTGGTCTAATATCCATGAAACTTGGTGGAGGGGTGTATCATGGGCCAGGGAAGAAACATATACTCTACATTTTAAAACACAAATTATTTTTCACTTACATTAACATTGCGAGATAGGGCATGGCCTTTGCAGAGTTTTGCCTCTCCGTGTGCCCTTCTAGTGAAACCTGTACTCGATGGGTATTAACAATTTATATTTATGACTTAAATATGATTACTTCTACCAAAAAATATTTAGTGTCTTTTTTTTCTAATTTAGACCATCTTGTTGGGAAATACAATTTACAAAAAATAAAATTAAACTGTTAACTAAATCAATAAAATACGAAAAATCTAAATAAAGAGGGCGGTGGATATATTTTGGGGACTTGTGCCTTATGGCTACAGCCCTGTGTGCTAGTTGATTTCTGTAGAATAAAACCTACAGTAAAACCTTTTTTACTCAACATTTGACACCTAACTATAATAAGTCCATTTGACAAATACGGATACAATTTCAACGCTGACTTCAACACTGTACTATGTGATGTATGATATAGTGTGATACCTTATTAAGGTGATTTAGATGGTTGCAGGGGCACCCAGCCAAATGGGGAATAGCTTGATTTTACTATTAAATAGCATCTATATCAACTATCACTTACATGAGTAGCTCAAAAACCTAATACAACTAATTACTTTAAAATATCTGTGAACCCTTGAAGCAGATCCTTCATTAAAAACATCCATCTCATAGAGGAGTAATAGCATCACGTTTCAGCATACAGGTGAAATGACCACCCGTGCATAGGAAATTCAAGGAAGCCTTTCAAACCAGAGGAAAAACCATCATCATCCCCCAATGCCTGAAAAGCTACTGTACACCTGACTGGCTGGGTTAGTTTTGGAGTGAATGTGAAGGTCAGGGACTCGTAACTCCTCACTCACTGTCGCCATATCCTTGGCAGAGGGTCATCTGACTCACTGCCCAGAGCTCTCATTGGCGTCCAGAGGGGACTATGGGCTAGTAAATGGCTGGATTATTTCAAACTGCCATAATAAAAACACATTCAGGGCGCAGCTTAAATTAAATACTCAAGGAAACTATTGAGACTGGAGAAGGAAAGTGGAGAGACTGCTATGTGTCGCCAAGGCGTTGTCAACACCAGACAGTCTGGTGTGTTTGCGGCTCTTTTTACAAGTTTTTTTTTTTTTTTTTGCTCAAACATCGGCGGAAGTGTCTCCCTTCGCTCAGCTCACCAGTGCTGGTGCGTCATGTGGGAAATCTACTAGCCTGTTTAATGAGTGCTGAAGGACTGGGGGGGATGGTGGGGGTGGCAGAGCTGTGCTTTCTCATACCTTCCTTGTGGGGACCCCCAGACAGGCAGATTATGGTGTGCTCTTAACTCAGTTTAAGTGTGAGGTCACAGCAAATACCGCTGTGGGTTTCCCTTGCTGGATAGCTAAAAATAATCCACTTCTCTACATTGTTGTCCAGTGCCCTGTAAAACTATTTTTTTCATTGGATTGTGTCATCTTTGCTTTGTATTGGCTTTCTGTTATATTATATTATATTATCGGCTGTATTTTAGAAGTGTTTTAAGAAAATTAGCAGATAAACCAAGTTTTTGTTGCTTTTAGCCATAAGTTAGCTTATAGCCTTTAGTTTTAAAGGAATATTTTGGGAAATACACTAATTTGCTTGATAGGTGAGAAGATTGATACTAATACGCTGTCCTTAACACACTTACGGACAGGACTGTTACTAAGTGTTAGCTAAACATAAAAGAGGCGTAGCTGTGTTCAACTTCAAATATACATCTACCAACACCTATATGTTGTCTTATTTACACATTGTATCGCATTTGTTTAATCCATACACAAACAGAAATGCGAAAAAATAACAAGTTGTTACTTTAGGGGGAGTTGTATGCTAGATTTAGGTACTAATCTAGTACTATTTCTGTGCAGCCAGTAGGCACAGGTGTTGCTTTCTCTGCAGGCACGAATTCCAGCACATAACTAACTCTACCACATTTATGTTTGTGTACGGATTAAAAAACGAGATAGTGTTAACATGGGCTTTGGAGATGCTTGTAAGTGTATATCTTGTACTTTGGGGAACACTAGGCTAGCTGTTATCCCCCCTGTTTAGCTAGGCTAAACATTCTAGGCTCCAGCTCCCTACTACCTAACTTTTTTTCAACATCAAAACGTTTTAAATGTAATGGAGACACTTGGTACCAGTATGGTCTGTTACAAAAATAAGGAACCTTCAGAGATTAATGTACAGTATGTGTGAAGCCAGAGGGGGGTGGGGCATTGCAACATAAAAAATACCCTCCTCTTCTTACTTCCTTTAATCTTCTTTCTTTCAATAGCTTTAGTTGGTACCTTAATTGCTGAAAATAACAAAATAAACAGGGCACTCTTAGTTTTCATAAGAAATCATTTTACAAATTTCCTTTGTAACTGCCAAGTAGTGGATAAACAGGGATTTATCAGATTAAGTTTGCACATTGCAATTTAAAATCTTAGGGTCTAAAATCAATTCTGATAGGATTACTTGGCTGGCTGGATACATGTCTGTCTGCATAGATAGCTTGTAGGACAGCAGCAGATCCCTATGGCTCAGCGAGAGCTTTCTAACGGACAGCTGTGCTTTGGATTTCTTCAGAAATGGCATTGTTTGGATACGCTTCTCCTCTTAGTGTCATGTAATGCCAACAGACAGGCAAAAACATCTCAGCTGTGTGTAGCTCAGGCGTTTTTCCCAAGAATCGCAGCAGTGCAGCATTGTGTGTGTTCCAATAACCAGATAAACCTTTGCCAAAGAGTGTTTATGTGACGGCAAAAGGGATCACGTTTTCTCGCTGTGGTCATAGGGCACAAGTTGAAAAGTTCACAGCTGAGCTGTTCTTTTTTATGTTTAAATTCTCTAACAGCAACAAGCACTGACTTGTCGTTTTCCAGAGCTTCTTTCTGTTGTGCTGATGTTGCTTTTACTTCACATGTGAAGAGAAAAGTCGTATAATTTAGGTATGCAACTGAACTGTGCAGTGTGTAGGGTATCATCACCCGCACGCAACAGGATTGGCTAGAGTTAATGACACCGTGCACTGAGTGGAGGATCACAGCCTCTAAGCAGCTTCCTTTGTTTAAAGTGTCCTTTAAGCAAGATACTGAAAGCCTGCTTTCTTCAGGAATCTGCCACCTGCTTTCCCTGACTCTACAGTGTAGCTTCTGCATTAAGCTGCAATGAAATGTTGCAAAAAATGCTGAAATCCTGCAGCGTTTGTGCAGTAAACTGGTTTCTTATATGAACACATTTTGCCTCTAAATCCAAGAAGTCAAGACATGTGTAACTAAATATCTACTAGCTTGTGAAAGAGAAGCATGTACACATTTATAAATATATTTATACATTTAAAATAAATGTCCCCCCTCATGCTTTATTATGTTCAAATGACAGCTCCTCAGATTTTATTTCAAGCAGGAAGGAGAAAGCAGCTCCCTTTCTGCATGTACAAACTTGTATTTTCTGTGTCAGCCTATTCTGATTGTTGTCTTATGTGGATAGCCATCACTCAGTATCCCCTCCTTGTCTGTGTACCTTTCAGGTGGTCAGGGCTCGGCTGGAGGAGCGGGGCGTTGTGGTATGTGACGTCAAGCTGAACGGCTCAGCGGCCAGCCACGTGCTTCACGAGGACAATGGCCTTGGCTACAAAGACCTGGACCTGATCTTTGGCCTGAGTCTGACTGATGACAAAACCTTCCGGCTAGTGAAGGATGTGGTGCTGGACTGCCTGGTGGACTTCTTGCCTGAAGGGGTGTGCAGGGAGCGGATCACAGCCATCGCCCTGAAGGAAGCGTACGTCCAGAAACTGGTAAAAGTTTGCAACGAGACAGACCGCTGGAGCCTCATCTCGCTGTCAAACAACACCGGCAAGAACGTGGAGCTGAAGTTCGTGGACTCCCTGAGAAGGCAGTTTGAGTTCAGTGTCGACTCCTTCCAGATCACTCTGGACTCGCTGCTGCTCTTCGACCGCTGCTCGGAGACGGCAATGTCTGAGACCTTCCACCCTACAGTGCATGGGGAGAGCATGTACGGAGACTTTGAGGAAGCTCTGGGTCACCTCCGTACCAGGACTATTGCCACCCGCAGCCCAGAAGAGATCAGGGGCGGCGGGCTGCTCAAGTACTGCCACCTGCTGGTGCGCGGCTTCCGGCCTTCCTCAGAGATTCAGATGAAACAGATGCAGCGCTACATGTGCTCGCGCTTCTTCATCGACTTCCCCGACATTAGCGTACAGCAGAGGAAACTGGAGGCGTATCTGCAGAACCACTTCATGGGCATGGAGCACAAGCGCTACGAGTGCCTGGTGACGCTGAGGCAAGTGGTGGATGAGAGCACTGTGTGTCTTATGGGCCACGAGCGCAGACAGACGCTGGCACTTATTTCCGCCCTGGCGCTGCGCGTAATGGCCGAACAGAACGCTATCCCTGCTCTGGCCAACATCACCTGCTACTACCAGCCCGCTCCCTATGTCAGAGACCTCAACTTCAGCAATTATTATGTGGCCCAAGTTCAGTCACCCATGGTAGCATGCAACTCTTATCAAACGTGGCTGCCTTGCAGTTGAGCAATGACATTTAGGATGCGGGGTGAGCTTTCCGTTTTAACTTTACATTGATGTAAGCTGAGCATTCATTCAAGTGCTCGGTGCCTCTGTAGCAATGTGGCTTTTTGGTTTGGGGCCCAGCATGGACAAAAAGGAATAATGTTATCTTTTTTTTTGCCAAATCTTATATTAAAAACCTTCCACTAAGTTATATTAATTAATACTGCTGTAAAAAAAAAAAAAAAAAAAAAAAAATCCTATTCGAGCCATTATACTTATATCTTTTTATTCTGTTGTCGTTTCATAACCAATGTGGACATGTATGGAAAAATATGAAAAGGTTGATATGTGACGGAGGAACTTTGCTAGGTCTGCTTCTTGTCTGATGGAGGATCGCATTGGGTCTTAAATGAAATGTATATACTTTGTACAAAACCAGCTGTTTTTTTTGTTCTCTCTGTGGTTTCAGCTGAACAAATCGGAGGGAAAAAAGGACCAAAGAAATACTTTCTTGTGTAGCATGACAAACAAATACTGTATGTGGTTCCAAGTGCCTGAAACTGACCAACTGTCTTTATAGTATTTGCTCTGTAAGAATATGTTTTTGAAATTCTTTCATCCAGGTTACTTTACATTTCTATATCCAGGGTCAGGGTATTTGTTTATAAATCATTAAAAAAAATGACAAAAATGAAAAGATGTGGTACATTGGTCTTTCTTTCCACTTTTTCAAAAAAACGTTCAGAGGGTGTTAATATGCTCCAGTTGACTTGAAAGAGGCTGGGGATGTGCGTCATGAAGGCATACTCTATCTCCATTCTCGGTATCTCACTTTCTCAGTTTCTGGCTCTCTAAAATTCTCCTATGTCGCTATCTGTCTTTATCACAAACAAACTCCTTAGTGTGTTGTCTGTGTTCCTTCAGCCAGACACTGACTGGCCTGACACAAACATTTACTTGTTCAAGCTCTGTGCATTTCCTCGGCGCCCCCCAGAAACTGAGTCCCCTGAGGCCCAGCCTATATATTAGCCATTTCCTTTCCACTTGTGCATCCGACAAGGGGTTTCCTTGGCCTCATTCAGAAAGGGGAGATTGCTGCTGCTTGTCTTGGATGAGTTGAGGACCAGGTGGGGAAATGGGACTGCTGGCTTTTCAGCAAATGTAATGATGCATTCCAGCACTTCACTTCCTGGATGATCATAACAGTTCAGTATTTCATCCTCACCAAGACCAACATTTCTCCAGCAATGATATTCCATCCTAATTACTTTTGCATGGGGGATGACTTGTTGAGATTTAGTAGAGCATTAAAAGGCACGTAGCTGGGACACACCTGCTTACTATTGCTTCTGATGGAGTACTTCATGCAAAAACACATTAGTGAAGCGCTCACTGATTTCTTTCTAAAAGTTCATTTGGAAGGAAAGCGTCTGTCAGAGTGATTAAGGTTGGAGATATAAATGTGACAAGGGAAATTTCCCCCCTGGGTTAGCTGTCAGACTTGTCTCCAAAGTGCAACAGAAACATTAAAGGGGAACAAAGCGATACCCCTGGAGAGAACACGCATTAAAGTCACAAATGAGATAGAGCTTGTCGTATATTGAACAACCCAGTGATTTCTGCGCCCGGTGGCTAAACCTCGAGAGTCAACCAGAGAGCTGTGAGTAACATCTCTGTGTAATATTAATTAAAAAACTACAGCAAGTTGTCAGTGTTGAAAGAGAAGATTAGTTTAGATTGATTTCAATGAAACTGTACTTGAAGTGTTCAGCCACACTCACGGCACAGCTCTATGGATGGCGATGCCGATCTGCCTGGTCGTTCGTCACCACTTTAGTTTAGACTGAAATATTTCAACAACTATTGGATGGATTGCCATGACATTTCGTTTCATTGTCCCCAGAGGGTGAACCCTAACAACTTGGTGTTCCCCTGTAAAAAAGTTGTACTTATCCAGTGAAATTATTCAACATTTACATGATGGATTGGCACACAATTTGGCACAGATATTCATTACTCCTAGACAATTAATGCTAATGACTTTGGTGATCCCTGACTTTTCCTCTTGCGCCACCATGAGGGTGCCATTTGTAGTTTTTAGTGAAATGTATCAATAACTATTTGATGGTTTTCCATGACATTTGGTACAGACATTCATGCCCCCCTAAGAATTAATTGTAACAACTCTGAGTGCCATTATCACTTAAAATTTAGTTTTATAACCAAATACCTGCAAAACTCCTAACATTCCCATCAGCCTCGGCTGACACTATTGTGTTAAGTGCTAATTAGCAAAAGAAATTGGTAAGGATTAAACGACTTAACATTAACATTGTGAGCATACTAGCCTGCTAACATTAGCATTCAGCTCTATTGCTACTGTGACTATAAGTACAGACTCACTGAGAGACCAATGTGGCTATAAACTCTTAGTCTAATAAATAAAAATATTACAAAAAGTGAATTTATCGTGGAAGACTTTTGATGTTTCAGAGGCTTGTGGTTGACCAGCAAAAACCTTGATGTAGGCTTTATGCCATAAAGGTTAATTTTTTTTCTACACCAACACAGTTCCTCCAAGAGTAGCTGAGCTAAGTCATGCACCTTAGATTTAAGGCAAGGTTGCCACAGTTTAGTTTTTCCTGGTTAAATACCACAGATAAATCTGACACTGTGGTAAGCACTGTGGTTCATACTGTTCCACATTGCAAAGCAACCCTCAGCAGCTTGGCCTTCTCACCCCCATCTTCTCCTGTCTACGTGGGTGGGCCCTTCTGGCTTTGATACCACACATTTGAGCTCAAAAGGCCTCGTTATCATTTACCCCCTCGTTCTGTTAGTCTGCTGTGAAGAGTAATATCTGTCTGACGATAACAGTGTGCATGTTGTTTAGGGATGCGGTAGGTTTGAACACCAGATGATTAGATTATGGGAATTTCTTCTTTAGTGGTGACAGATACCACCTGGGGGATGATGGGAGGGGTCAGGATGAGCGTGAAGACAAGAGTGGTCTCCAGTGTAATAAACTGTTCACCTTTGTAGCTCTCAGCTCCCTATCTGGGTATATTGACTGCCTGGGGAGATTGTAATAGAAAAACAAAATTTTTCCTCTGATGAGATACTACATGGGTGGCTGAATCGTCTCAAACAAAGATGAATGCAGTGAACTTTAAAGAAGGATGTTAAAGAAATATTTATGATGGGAGGTGAAATTTAGGGGAAATTAGAGGGGAAGTCAACATATCAAAAGTAGGGCTGTCAGCATTAACGCGTTAATCGCGATGTGGTTAAGGGCCAAGTACGGAGCCCCCCTGGTGTCAGCTGATAAAAAAAAAACTAAACCGTGCGCACGGATTCATAATCCGTGCTCTCGGTTTTATAAATGTAAGCAAAATTAGAAATATATTCACAGATTCGAACTTCTGGGATAATTTTCTTTTTACGAAATGTTATTAAAACACAAACTACGCATCTTTCCTAACGTAGTAAGGCTAACAATGAGCTACAAACTAATTTTCATCAAAACGAGCCGTCCTCCGACCTGGAGAAATAACATTATTGGTCTCTCTGAGCAGCCGGAGGTGAGACGGCAGTCAGTCAGACCGGACGTGTTTAGGGACCATCTACAAACTACAACACCGACACAAAAAATATCTATTAATTTAATGTTTAAATAAGGTAGTGTCTCCATTCAAATGTGTGACTAGATTAAATATATAATAAACAATTACAAATCTTAAAATCAAGTTCATAAAGTCATTTTCTTTGCATTCATTTGATTATCAATCAAGATACACTAATAAGAATTGCTTTCCATTGTTAATATGTACTGAAATGCAAAATAATAGAATTTTAATCATGTGATAAAACATGCGATTAATCGCGATTAACTATAGAAATTCAACGATTAATCGCGATTAAGAAAATGTAATCGTTTGACAGCCCTAATCAAAAGACACTATATCAAAGAAAGTGTTAAGGAATATGCTTTCCCAGTTTTAGATGCCACCATCCAAATTAAGTTCCATAAAAGTACCACATGTACAAAAATCTGCAATTGAGATATATTTTTATTTTATTTTATTCAAGAACGATTGAATCAGATTTATACTAATTTCAGTCTTTACAGCTGAAGAATGAAGGAAGTGGTGCTGAAGTTTTTCTCATAAAGCTGTTTTACTGGACTGGGTGGCATAGCTCCATCCATCATCATGTCGTTAGCGAGCGATTCCCAGGAACTCACAGGATTTCTATTTGTAGGATCTGAGGATATTCAAAGCGGCTTCACCATGGTGATGTTTACTTGTTGTTCTGAAATGCAAAGGGGCTGCCTGTGCCATACATTGGGCACTAAAAACTATGCATCCACCTTGGACCTTTCTGTGCCACAAAATGAGTTAAAACACATTTATTGGGGGAATTTCTGTTCAAAAGAGTGAAAATTCATGACATTTATGTGAAGGCATTAAAGTCCAATTGGCTACATACAAAAAAAATCGGTTTAGCATATTTTCCCTCCCTTTTTGCTGACTTCTTGGAATAGATGCCCCTATGAGCAAACCATGTCATGATATATGTGACTTAATTCTTGAATAATCATAATCTGAGGTTGACCTTAACAGCAGCAGCTAAAATCATAATCTCGCCACAAGGGCCATTAAGCAGCTGTTAAAGAGCTTTTAATCAATCACATGAGCTTCATCAGCAAATTAAATTTCTTCTCTCTATGATGTTTCCAATGTCAAGAATGAACCAAGGCAAGACGTCGTTAAAGATGTCGTTAAAGTTCATAATCCTAACATTTCAGTTCTGGTTGATTTGGTAACACCTGTGGTTACTGGTGCTAACCCTAAGAACATCTTAATAACTCCCAGAGTTCTGTTCTAAATGACGTTTATCATTCACCGGGAGCAGAAAACAGTTACTCTGGCAGAAAAAAAAATAAAAAATGGGAATGGCGGACTCCGCCTCTGACAATGTAAACTACTAGGTTACAAGAAAGCGCTAATACATGTCAGGGCTATAGCAGAATACATGCTAGTCATAAATACTCTCAAAATAGGGTTGGATATGATAAAAATGAGAAGAATTAAATTAACTAGAAACTAAATTACTCAGAAAAGAAATTCTAATTCCGATAAGATCGTGATATAAAGCTCCAGAACTGCTACTAAATGGACCATGGGGTCAGAGTGCATTCCCAGCTGCTATTCAAAAACTGAACTTTAGCGTCAGATTTTGAGTAGAATTAGGCTACTTGAAAATGGTACCTTTTTGAACATTGTTCCTTTAATGCATTTTAAGTAAACAGTCTGTTCTACATTATAATATAAAATATCTGTGCACCCATGAGAGAACTTTTCCAGTTCCTGTAGTCTCATAGATAAATAAAATGTAATTCTAACACTATCATGCTACAGAGAAACCAATATAAGTCTTCTCTAATTTCAAATTTGAGGTTAACTAGCCAGAAATAATAACAGGAATACATTCTCATCAAAGTCCCCATAAAGGCCAGCTCAGTGATCAATCAATCAACAAAGTCAAGCAAGTCATAATTTTCCTGGACCCACACAGGCTGTATAATGCCTTCAGTAGCTGAATTTATTTTTCCAAAACAAGCAGAACAGAACTGTTCTCATATACATCTCTCCGCTTTATTTGAACAAATTAGTGAGTAACCTATAATTTACAGACAACATCACAGGCGCTTAAGAGAGGGCTCGGTCTGTGTTTTCATGACAAATAAGGGCTGGGACACAGACGGCTGAGCAGCAAATTCTGTTGAGTCACTCCCACACTAAAAATAATGAACTGTATTTTTTAAGAGAGAGTCCCAGACCACTGAGGGTGCAGACTGAAACAAAAAGAGACACAGTGTGAGCGCACGACACAATTTCGGGAAAGATTTGCTGAATGGAAATGTCACGTCTTGAAATGGCACAGAGGATCTTTTTCGGATCACAGGCTTCCACGCATCTGCTGGAGCCCGATGTTCATGTGAAGGCAAAAACTAATGGTATATCATACCAACATCTGCTCAGGCCAAACACCAGCCTGCTTTCATTTGGATAAGGAAGATGGGCGGGGGTGCTCTTCCCTTATCCCACCATCTTCCTGACAGCCCCAGTAAACACTGGCCCTCTGAAAGATCACACTGTTTGTCACCCTTGGGCCCCTGCGAGGAGCTCTCCTCTCATAAATATTAATGGCCACTGTACCAAATGGGGCCACTGACTGTTAACAAGGGGTGTGGAGGGTGGGAGGGAGGGTTGTTCCTTTTAACTCTGCAAGAGGCTCCTCCACTGTGGGGCCATGGGAAAACAGAGAGGTAAGCCAACCTGGAAAAGTCTGGCCGCTGCTCCTGCCACATGGATCTTCTTAGCCCAAAGTGACTGGAGCTCCGATCCCTCATGGCTTTGATTCTTTTCGATCACTTTGGCTTTAAAAGTGAAATAAGCGATAGCAGACAGTTTTACTGCCAACCACATCAGCTCTCCACTTGAATAACCAACAGCTGTAAATTCTCACCAAATGATGGATTACCCTCCAGGCAGTCCAACCCTTCAATGCACCCAGCTGGCTGAATACAGTATAGTGGGTCTTGTTTATCAGTTGGCCTCAGACATCTTATATAACAGTGTAATATAATAATCTGAGCCACACAGACTAGGCATACCATGCTTCCCTACGATGACCACTCCATTTTACTCACAAACTCCTCAAAAAATAAAGCGACAGCATATCTGGTTGTCCGCTGATTTCAACCGCAGCCAAATGATATGCAGACAGCAGCCAGGATGGGCAAAAAGAAGTTTTGTTTTGGCTCCAAGACAACCATGAGTCTGCGAATTGGAGATAATTATCAGGAAAACTTTGGAGGGACGTTTGCTTGATTTGGATTTATTAAAGAAAATCCCAGCATTTCATTATTTTGCATTCCTAAGCATGAAATGTGCTTTCTCTGATACCACCAAAAATCCTCCAGGCAAGTATGTATGTGTAAGATTTCACATTACACCTTTCGCTTCAAAGGATTCTGATGGAATCTGGAAGGTATATAAGATGCGTGAGTCGACTCTTTTAAAAAAAACAGGGCTAAAAACGTATTATTTTAAGCATACTGCATATGCCTCCTGCCTGCATGCCCCGGGGCTCATTTTCCTCTCAATTTGATTTCCCAGATTCATACACTGTATATCAAGCCTCATAAAGAGAAGCAACATTTCACTGGCAGTGTTGATGTTTCCTTCTGAAATACGGCTCAGCAGGCTATGGCATCACAGTTGCATGCTGAGGAGGAGGCAGGGAAGGTGATTGATGAGCCACAGTTTGAGTTGCTGTAAACAAGGGGGAATGACGTCTGATCTGCCCAAGTGGGGAAGGACAGACCTGCTTCTGTTTCCATCAAAACATCTGCAGATTATGGATCTGCCTGGGGGAAAGGTAAATCACATCACATCTACTGGTGACGTGTCAGATAAACTTTAGATCGTAGCTGCAGTTCATGTCAGCTTCATGAGTGTCATGAACTGAATACACTGAGACAGTCACAGTGTATTCCTACAATCACTCACACAGCCAGGAATAAGTCATAAATGAAAAGAGAGAGGGTACCATAAACTCCTGTTGGTGATGATTGTAAGGTAAACAGCCATTTATGCATTCATTTGTGCTCCCAGAAACACACTGAAGCATTTTCATATGCAAAAAATGTGTTTTGCTGCTCTCTAAGGCCGGCTGAAACACAGCAACAGGTCATAAAAGCTTTTCCATTTGCACTTCCATGGCTGAACAGATAAACAAAGAAAAACCAGAGGTCTGTGGAATAAAGGCCTGGCGCACGCCAATGTGACGTCAAAATGACATAGACCTGGATCTATTTTTTTCAGCGGCGCACGACAAAGCGGAAATAGGAAGCATGGATGAGTTCGAGGGCAACCGGATGCCAGGACTCTCAGAGTGACGGCAAGTCTCTCTTGTAAACTTACTGAGTTAAGATGAGTTCTTTTATGGTGAATGAAAGGCTTGATCCGATGAAGTAGGTCATCGAATACGGCGCTCCCACGACGTCACATTGGCGCACGACAGGTCGGGTACGGCGAGTATACCGGACGCCAAAGGATATGTTTGGCGAACTGAAGAAGCATGTTAGAGAATGTGGGAAGGTGTAGCATATCCCTATGTGTCAGCTCCCACATAATGGCTATTGAGATTAGCTGAGTCATAATCACTGCTCTCTGTCCAACATGATTGACCTATTTACAGCTTGACAAACAACCGTCGTACTGTTTATGTTATTAGATGTGACCAGAAAATAATTTACTGGTTCAGTGAACATTGGGACTTGACGCATATTATTGCTGTTTCAGAGAAGAGTGCGTTGCAAAAAGAATTCCAAAAGGAGAAATGTAAAAATGTAAAGTACTTGTACGGTGGCGTGACTTTTTTCAGACCCGTTTTTCCAAAGGAGGAGAAGCCAAAGTGCTGTGTTTTGACCTGCAGCATTGAGAGAAAAGATTGACAGGGTTTTATAAAGAAGTTAGAAAGGAACTTGGACAAAAAAACTAAACAAAAAAGGTCCACTTACTATCTTCTTCCTTTAGCTTTTATCCACATTTCAATCAACTGAATGCATAGGTTCGTTCTTGATCTTGGAAATAGTAGTTTGACAAAAAAGGAAGAATGAAAAAGACATCTTCCACTTCTTTGCTTTTTCTGGAGCTTTTAACCACATCTCATGGCCTTCATCAGTAGCTCAGGTGTGATGACTAAGTATGAAATGACAACAACAACGTGATGACAGCCATTGCCATGGTAATTTAGGAAACTCCTAATTTGTTAATTAAAATCTGTGACATGCAGTTGCAAGCTGCAAAAAATTTAAAAGAAGATAGTAAGTGGGTCTTGAATAGAGGCCTTTTTTGTCAAGCTGATATTTCCACGGTCAGGAATGAACTTCCATGCCCTACTTAAAGGCACCCCAAGAAAAAGTTGACCCCCAGGCCATTCAGTACTGAAATTCTTGTACTTAGATCCAGGGCCTGAAATTATTAACACCCGACCACAGACCAAATGCTGGTGAAGTTTGGCGGGTTAAACTGTCAATCTACCCGCAAAGTTGGTAGGTAGCCAATGAGAATTGAGTGATTCATTTGTTGTTTCTTGACACATTTCAACCAAGTCCTCCATTTTCTTGGATTTATTTTGAGCTGAAAAATGTGGTGGCATATTACTGGGGTGAAGAGGCCAACTGAAACAAGCAACCAGCAAAAAGATGAGGCTGATTTAAAAAAAAAAGTAAAAAAATATGTTTTCAATACCAAGTGAACAGTTGGCGGCAATGGCAAGCTTCGTGAGTGGTTGATTTACGACAGCAGTACAGAACAAATGTATTGCAAGGAAAGAAAGGTTGACAGAAAGGTTTTATAGTTATATTGTTTTATATAGTGCAGTATGTATTTTGTTAATGACTTGACAGCACGTACATGTGTTTTCTTAACAAGTTCAAGAACGATGCTCGTGCATTTTCTGTATTTCACCTTCATGAGGCAAAAACTAAATTGGCTGGTAAAAAGCCTGTGTGGCTAGTGGATTTTAAAATCCACCTGCCACAGCAGCTGGTGGCCAAAAAAGTTAACTTCAGGCCCTGCTTAAGGCCCTTTCACACCTACCAGTTTGTTCCGGACTTTCTGACTTTTCAGTTTGGTCCAAACCACAGGACTTTCAGACCAATTACAGTAGGGCTAGGACGATTCGTCGACATTGTCGACGTCATCGATTACGTAAATGCGTCGACACAAATAATTTAAATACACGCCGACTTATTCACCATAACCCCCAGAGTTAGACAAGTCCATACATACCCTTCTCATCTCTGTACGTGCTGTAACGCTGTCTGACGCCCCCAGCATTAGCTTAGCCTAGCATAGATCATGCAGGTAACTGGTTCCAACTAGCCTACTGCTCCGAATAAGTGACAAAATAACGCAAACATGTTCCTATTTACATGTTGTAATTTGTATAGCCACAGCGTGTACAAATAATAAGGTCACATGAGACACAGCCATCTTCTAACCGTATACATAATGGGAACTATATTCTCAGAAAGTGGAAGCACTGCTACTTGGGCGGAGTGATTAGCGCAACACCGAAAAGCACAGTTACTGTTAGTTAGTAGCGAATGTGACTGGTGATCATGGCATTATTTGTACACCCTGTGACTATACAAATTACAACATGTAAATAGGAACATGTTTGCGTTATTTTGTCACTTATTCGGAGCAGTCGGCTAGTTAGAACCAGTTACCTGCATGATCTATGCTAGGCTAAGCTTATGCTGGGGGCGTCAGACAGTGTTACAACATGCACGGACACGAGAAGGGTATGTATCGACTTGTCTAACTCTGGGGGTTACGGTGAATAAGCTAAAGTCCCAATAAGTCGGCGTGTTCCTTTAAACAAGAGTGTATTCATTATTTTAACTACTAGCAAATACAGGCTACTCTTTTTGCACTTGCTCTGTTTACTTTAAGTTTTTATTTTTGTATTCCTCCTGAAAGTGACTTTATTTGGTTGGATTGATAGCCTACATCTGGCTTCAGGTTGCACTAAAAATTAATTTTACTTGAACAGTGCAGTGTTAAACAATTTGAATGAATAGAGATTTGAACCTTATTGAATTTTTTTTTTTGTAAATTGTTAATAATTGAGCAATGGAAAAATAATCGCTAATTGAAAAATTAATCATTAGATTAATCGAAAATTAAATCGTTTGGGACAGCCCTAAATTACAGGAAGTTCTGGCAGGCCAGCGTCAGAACCGGAAAAAGTAAAAACAACGCAACAAAACAAAACGAGCCTTGGTAACACATGGGAAGAGGAGGAGACCAAATGTTTAATTGACATTTGATCCAACACCTTTATAAAGAGTCAGTGAAAAAACTCACAAAAAAAAACACTTTTCAATTATTTTTCGAGAGGATACCAGAGGACGGGGAAGCCTGTCTACAAACCAATCAAAGTCAAGCATCGGGAGACGCAGCTCACGTGGGTGATGACGACAGGACGTAGGTATGTCCTGTAGAGTTCTTTAGTGTGCTTGCATCATTGCAGTGTAAAACCAAATCCAACCAGATCAAATGTATACAATGTCACAAAAATGTGATCCTTGGTTTAGATACCTTTCATCTCCAGCAATCCCTGCCTCCCCTTTTCTCCTCTGTCTCCTCCACCACCTCCGCACATTCATCCTCTTTCTGGGCTTTCTCAGACTGATCAAATATTTGCTCTTCTTGGGCATCGGTCTGTTTATTTTCTGGAGTGTGTTTTCAGCAGTGGTCAGACCTGTGCGGTGGCTCAACAGTGCCGTCTCAGACATGTCAGTGTTTAGCTTAGCGGCTGGGGGACGGAGGCCGGGCCGGGTCCGGGGCTCTGAGTGCGTCGGCAACGTTGGCTGCTCTCCCTGCGCTGGCCAAACAGGGCCTGCGAGCCTCACACACTGCGGCCATTCACTCTCCCAGCACACACAGGATAGAGTACGGATTGTTTGGAGGCCAGTGGCAATGCCAGGAATGCTGAGCCCGAGTTCCTCTCTGGGAAAAAATGGTATTTGGCTCTCTCTCTCTCTCTCTCTCTCTCTCCCCCTGCCTGCCTGCCTTTGAAAGGTTGCAGCAGTCTGATGAGAGGGATCACTAGGTGCATTAGCCGACTCGTTTCCTCTTGCCTGCAGATTCCAGCCTGGCCAGTCAGAGAGGGCCTCCCAGCCAGAGGAATCTTAAGGAGAGCTACTACCTTCCACATTGGTATTTCCTGACCCAGTCCCACATCCCTCGTGGCTCATTCACAGTTATAGCAATGAAAAACAGAAAGCTATATAGGGACGCATGCATAAAATATCCTTCTTGAACTCAGAATTGGTAACAAACAAGCATTTAGAGTTTAAAACCATATAAAGATCTGCCCAAGTGCTGATAGAGGCCAATTTCCATAATATCTATTTTTAACTTTTAACTTTTTTTAAATGTACTTTGGGCTTTTATATTAGAGAAATACAGTGACATAAGCAGCTGCTTATTGGCTCAGAGCACTTATGGTTTTGCCTCTAATCGGGCCTGTGATGATGCTGCAGAAGTGTGCATTATCATTTTTGATTTGCTTCATTGAACACAGGATGGGCATGATCTTTTACGACTTAACTAGTTTTGCCATATGCAAAACCATGATCGCCGAGGCGTTTGGAGCACGCCATCCCTGCAGATCTGATTCATCCAGCCTCGGCCGGAGCTGTGCGTGACTGTGTGTCCCTTTAACAATTTAGCCACTGCACACTGCAAATGTCATAAGAGCTGAGGGGTCTGCGAGGATATGAAAAACCAGAAGTCACCAAAGGAGGGATTGTAAATCAGGAGCTGTTGAAAAGCAGAAATAGGTGAGTAGTTATTTAGTAAACACCACGGAGACATTTTGAGGTATACCGTGATATCAGGTGGAAAATTGATTTTTGTACAGCTGAGTGATTCACCTCTGTCCCAGAAGATTGTGCATTAATTTCCATTCCAGCTTGGTAAACACCAAAACAGAGTCCAATTTCAGCAAGTTACAGAAGTGCAGGATGAACAGAACATTTCCTCAAACTGCAATAAATGCAGGCATCAAGGGGCCAAGTGGAGAAGTCAGTAGGAAAGTGCTGCAGTATCCAAAACCCATTTGGTCTATCAGATTCATGCTAGTGCAAAAATAAAGATAAAGAAAAGGTGATAATGTCCTGGAAAAGTGTTTCAAGGAAACAAGTATCTAACAGGCTAACACATCACCAATTCCTCCCGGGCTGTTGTCAACCTCTTGTGAAATTCTGCTTTCTGTGTGTCAACACATGCCAGAGACAATCCTCAGGGTGAAATCCCATTCATTCCTCCTACTTAGATCCTGTACTGTAGTCTGAGAAAAGTCTTACTAATGAGCAGAACACTTCTATATATCTGTCATCTCACCAAAGGCTCCAAGAGCATTTCAGCTGAACAATCACAACAAAGTGTTAATTATTATTTTTTTAAATTTAGTCAAATTTTTTTAATCCTGAGATCTTCCAAGTGGAGCCAGAGGGGGGAAGGATTTCACTGGAAACAAGGCAGAAATAAAGTGATCATTCCACTCAAATTCTCCATGGCAAGTTTTTGTTTACAAAATGTTTTATCTTTCAAATCATTTGTCAGATAAAAAAAACCTGCTTGGCAGGAAGAAATAAAAAAAAAATGTTTTTCTGGCGACTGGGTTGGAATCAAGGGGGTAAGCTTCTCTCCACGCGTACCTCCTATGGCGTCATGTTGATGCTAACAAGCCATCACCCGCCGTTAGCATTCCATTGACTGCCATTCATTTTGGCGTCACTTTGACAGCGAATAACTTTACATCTGAAGCGTTTAAAGACTATTTGTCCATTGTTATTTCTAAAGAAACACGACAATGTATAAAAGGCTCCATTACCTTGTACCTCACGTTATGGCTCTGTAGCAGACGTTTTTATAAAAATAGGCTAACGATTGTGTCATAACCACGCAACTTACTGTTGCATAGTAGAGGAATTACCGTATAGCCAGGAGAAGCTTGCAGGCAGTTTGGACTTACATTAGCTGTTTAAGTTTAATTACTAATGTTAACTAGCATTTTAGTGATCAATAATTAGCCTGTGCCTATGTTATCTCCTTACATATACCTACGCTCTCCGTCTCTGCTAGATTCAGAATGATTGAGATTTCTCATGGCACAGCTACCAGAAGACTTACAACTTTCAGACAGGTTGCTCACGTCACATTTACGTCTTCAAGCTCAGTTGGAGGCTGTACAGAAACGCTCAGCCATCACCGGAAAAGAGCTTCTAATATCCTTCACTGGTCTCCGCCCAGAGCAACGGGGTCTGTTGGTCCAATCCTAAAAGTAACTCTACTTCCAGCTTGTTGTTTTCGTGTCATGGAAACACAACTTCAGTGTTTTGATTCAGTCGCCCCGGTCTAATCAATCGTGTTTCCAGCTGCAGAATCTGAGCTGTTTATTTATTATTCCACTGTACACTACCTTGCCACCAACACAAATTCAGTGGACTATTTGGCATATCCTTTATAATTAATTCATTTAAGTATATCCATGTAGGTCAATATCAGAAAATTATACAAACAAATTGTGGACTATTATTTTTTATGTTAAAATTGAATATTTGTGTACATTGTTTGAGGGAATAAGAATGGTTTCAAAGTGAGGTAACATAGAGCTGAGGGATCAAAGGCCTTTTCCAAATTTGAACATTTCTATGAGGGTTGCCAGGTTTGGTTGATGGGCACAGGTTTTTTGCTTTTGTTGGCACAATGGTTCCAAAACTGGCAACCTCACTGTGACAAGACTTTGGGATGTTGCACACAGTCACTGCACACAGCGGTTTGAGAAAAAATACTTCCAGCAGAGACTGATATAAATCTTCTACTCTCAAAATAAGCATATTTCCCAACAACACTATATTATCTGAGGTCTGTATTTCTGTGCCCAATGAAAACCCAGTCTGTAAAAAAAACAGAAGGCAAACAGAATTTGCCTTTAAGGTTTTGACACAACTCCTCATGTCAAAGAAAATCTTTCTGACAGTTAACAAGTCTTCTGCACAGATTCCTCTATAAAGGTACTCCTTTCTGAATAAACCTGTCCACACACTAACCAAGAAAGTAACTAAATGCAGAAAGCGTAACCCTGGCTTCAGACTGGATCTTGTGTTCTAGCTCTAAACCCTGAATTTCACAGCATGGAGTCTTTCCACTGTGATATAAAATACACAGTTCGCTCAGAAACGCTGTCATTACACTCAAAACAGATACTTAGCAAAGTTGGATGAGACGTTCACATGCCAGCAGAGTGGAAGAGGAGAACATTCCTCCAAGTGTTTGGCTTTAAGAAAGAACAGATTGTCTCATCAGCTGAATAAAGATCCACTTTAACTCAATATAGATCATTCATTAATATAAGCCACACTGTTTCTACGGAAGATACTAAGGAGAAGGATGTCCTGTCAGTTAGAGAGAAGAGTTTTTGCCACACACACACACACACACACACACACACACACACACACACACACACACACACACATTTTAGGATAAGTGTGATTATGGTCAATTGTGTATTATTCTATGTGAATTAGCTCATACCTAGGCTTTAGTTATGGCCAACCAATGTTCCAAATTAAAAGGAGAGGGAGGATAAAGAAGGCCAAGGCCTTTGGTCAAACTCTCAATTTCACACCCTCCGCCTCCACCACTCCATCTGTCTTCCCTCCTGTTCAAAGCTTGACCCTCTCGCAGACTGCCCACATAACAACTGCTTTCACCCCACAGCAACATTTATTTTCTCCTAGCAAACTTTAATTAGCTGCTGAGTTACGGCCTCTGGCACCCGCCCCTTGTGACTGACCCTTTCCAGTGTTTTGCATGCCTGCGTGAGATTGGTCCAGATGCCGTCGCCCCGCCCATCTCACTTCCTGCCTGCTGTCCTGAAGACCCTGATTGGAGAGGCACCCAGTCCCGCTCTTCAATCGAGAGGATGCAATTTTGTCAGAAAAGCTGTATATTTTCAGCCAAGTTCTTTGCATTCAATACGGTTTTGGACAGTATGAGTAGGGCAGGTCTTCAGGGCGGACTTCTGGGGCTCCAGCCCCTAATGTTTTCTCAAACGCCCTAAATCTTTTAGGGTTTTAAAATACTTTCAGCCCAGACACAAAGAACATCTCCATGCAACAACAAAAGAAAAGTCCCATTAGAGAAATAAAAATAAAAAGAATCACTCACAGTGCAGCTCGGTGCAGTGTTAGTGCTGAGGCGAAAGCGGCCGGTGTGGTTAGACGTTGCACCTCCAAAACATCCCGAAACTGCATTTTAAAGATGTCTATCCGTTTTGCGGTGCGCTGTGGCCCGCATGCAGCAGTGCGGCTCCTCGTTGCAGCAGCAGCCACCGCCAGACCTCATTAGGATCTATATGTGGACACTGGAGACACGTACTGTATTAACACCAGGTGTAAATATAATCAGGTTAAATCACATCACCAAGACACATTTTTAATGCCAGGAGTGTATTTATTTATTTAAGTAGTACCCTCAGTACCTTTTTCCCTTTGTAGCTCGCCGTCCTGCTTTTGCTACTTGTAAATCTAATTTATATACGACCAATCCAAACAATAAATAACATTATTTCACCAAATCCATGAGTTGCTTCCTGTTCCCCTGGCAGGTTGTTGGATCATAATGCTGTTGATTAACCTCAAGCGTGTTCCACCTAAAGGGCAAATCAGGTGGAAGCATCCAGAGCTCCCAGACTTTTCTCTCAGGACGAGTAGCCAAAGATAACTGTCCTCCTGCAGTCATGAATATGAACGTGCCAGCTTTTACACTGTTTAATACATCATCGCTGAATTCCATCGAGTTTTTTTGTGATGATGTCTATTTCACTTTTCTGGTTTCCTTACTTTGCCTCCTTGTGTCTCGTTTACTTCAGTTTGTGATTTTTTTTTTTTTAAATAACTTCTGCATCAGACAAAAACTGCAATGTTTTGTGGATGTTTGAAACTCCTGGTGGTGGAAAGATTGCTATACCTTACTCCCTCGATTGTTGAACGCCATGACAAGCTTAAAGGACAATTCTGGCGCAAAATGAACCACGAATGCTGTGTTTGAGCTACGTTACTGGTTACTAGTTGCACAGCGTTCGTGGTTCGACTGGTCACGACCAAGATGGCACCCGCATGTAAACATGAACGGTACTGTCTTCATAATCTATCTTTTTAATAAACTGTCTGTACCCTTACAAAGGTCTCAATGCTTTGGTTTACATGTAGGGACCCTTATTATGCTACCGTTGAAGTGTGGTGCTATTTTGAGCCTTGTTAATGGTATAGAAATAGAGATTTACCAAGTGCCCCGAAAGCTAGCGTTAGCAGCTAACCTCCGGTTTGCGGTAGCTTGTTTCAAGCTAGAGACGCATTCGAGAACGTTCGACACGGTACACGTTATTAACCCCTAGGTTAATTTTGCGCCGGAATTGTCCTTTAAGAAAAATTATGTTGAAAAGTAACACGCGCACACACACACACACACACACACACACACACACTTAGCTGGTAAACACACTGTAGTGAAGAATTTAGCAGGTAATGAGACAGATATTGCCCTCAGTAGTTGGTAGAGAGCAAAAACTGTGCTAAAAGAGACGGAATATTGGACTTGCATTCATCAGGTTGGGGAACAGAACTCAAACGCAGAGCTGGAGTTATGGAAACAAAAATATTTATTTAAAACAAAAAAGAACTCTGGGTTGGTGAGGAACTGGTCCGTAGTGATAGAAACTGGTGGTTGAGAACGGAGAGGCGGTCGAGGTTTGAAGAAGCTGGAGACTGGAGTTGAGCTGACTGGGTCCGGGATCTGGTGATGACTGAAGGTGAGTATTTTCTTCTAGGACACGGAAAAAAAAGTATACTGAACTGATGATCATCAACGAAAGCTGCAAGATACTCGTACTCAGGGTAAGTAACAATCCAGCATCGAGCAGAAAGTCACACAGCTATTTAAAGGAGGCTGATGAGCTGATGAGTAGCAGGTGAGTTGATAGCGAATATGAATCAGGTGTGGGAAGAGGGCAGCAGGAGGAGGCGTGTCCGCACACTGAGGAAAATGAAGGTAAAGCAGGAGAGAAACAAAAACACACCAACCACACTACAAGCAACCAAACGAGAAAAATTAAACAAAAACACAGTCACACCAGACCAGAGAGTCACCGGGTCGTGACACAGGTGGACTCAAACACAACTCCAATGAATGATGTTCCTCCGTAACTGAATGTCTAAATAAGCAACTGCTTGCCAACAAGTTCACGACATTAAAATAACAATCAAAAAGCGACAATGTCAGTGTTTACACAACTTGTTTCCATTGCTCCCAAGTGACTAAAAAATAATTATTACTGCAGATTTCAAATCTGCTTCACCTCAACCAGCTTTCACATTAAAATGCTGATTATGTATTAAAGTAATAGTTTCACAGTTTAGAAATATATAGTTATTTGCTTTCTTGTCACGATGTAGATGAGATGATTGATACCACTCTAATGTTGAAATCAGCGTAAAGCATCAGTACGCCATATTATATGCTGGACTATTTCTTGACCGGAACCAGTACCTTCCTGTGGTATTTTTCAACTGGCACAAAGCTTTTAAATAACTGCGGAAATGATCTTTTGACCACTAGTCACAGCCATTGATTAGCCCACTGCTAGTCTATATTGAGGTTTCATTTCCAGGATTGTTCAGGTGCCGCTGGAAATTCTGCCGGATGTGTTGGCTTTCTAAATTCCAGTGGATTTCTGAGGACTATGATTAACTGCTCCTCAGATCTCTGCAGGGTAAATCCAGACAGCTAGCTAGACTATCTGTCCAATCTGAGTTTTCTGTGGCACGCCTAAAACAACCTTTGAACGTACACGTTCCACCAAAACAAATTCCTTGCCAAGGCTATTTTACAGAGGCACCGTAGCTCCATCTGGCGCTTAGCACTGCCGAAGACAATTGTGATTGGTTTAAACCAGAGCACGTTTTTCTCCTATTCAGGAATGCTGTGTGGACTAGCCAGACCCTCCTCCGTAGCGCTGTGGAGGAAGGTCTGGCAATGTGAGACTAGCCCACTGCTAGCGCGTTACAGTTAAAGACACACCTTAAAGCAGGTAGATCCGTTGCAATGGAGACGCAAATCCCTGCCGTGCTGGGCTGACGCGCTGAGTAAAGCCATGTGTGTGGAAAAGGGGCTCCGGTAGCTCTGCTGGTTGGCTGGCAAATGTCTGCACAGACATGAGAGTGGTAACAATCTTGCAAGAGAGGGAATAAGCATATTCGCCAAAACCTATTTCTTCCATGTATCAGAAATAATACTCCAATAATATAATAAATAATACACTCTGAAAGGGGCCTTTCTGCCGAATAAGTCCCTACTTTTACCTACAAAATAAATACGAGCACTCTTCCACCCATGGAAAAAACATTTTCCTTTGTGTCTAAGGGAAAGAGAACTTTCTAGAAATACTCAACCTGATGACTAGTTGACGACTAGAGAAATGAAAAGTACAAGACTTGAACCTTTGTACAAAACAGATTCCTTTAAACAAGAAAGGATTACCATTTCTCAATGAAGACTGCTGCATGTTTATTTTGCAAGAAAAAAAAAGAAGCTATATAGTCTGTTTGTGCAGCTATCTAGAGTACAGCCTCAGCTTAAAACAACACTGCATAAAATCATAATAGATGCAAAATTTCACAACACGCTGTACTGTGTAGAGCTCGCACAGTGGCACAAATGGCAGGTCCTTGGCAGGAAGTAGACTGCAGGGTTAAGTAAGGGTGGCGGCTGGCACTGCTACTGATTTCCATGGGTTTGGATAAAAACTGACTGGCTTTTTATAGCACAGTGGCCGGGCGGGGTCACAGGGTATGTGTGGCTCACAGCATTCACTGTGTGGTAGTGTGGCACTCGTTCAGATGGAGCCGAAAGAGAGACAGCGACAGAGAGAGAAAGAGACAGAGAACTGCTGGTGGTGGGGGTGATGGGAAGGGAAGACAGCCAACACTGAGATTGAGAATCAACAAAGAAGAGAAATGCTAATGCTTGAGGCATTTCTAGCTTAATCTTGACAGAGATCTCTTCTCTCCAAAAATCACTTTGGAAAGGTGTCATGACCCATAGAAAAGAAAAGTGCCGAAGGGAGTCAAGCAAATGGCCCGGTTCCAGAACAAAATGAGTGATTGCATTTTAACTCAGTGTGACCACTACTTTGTCATTACATTCCTTCTGGCTTTTATACTAAGTTTGCTATTGTTGACAGCTATTTTAGCATGTTAATATGCACAATTGATACTTGAGAAGACATGAGCAGGTGGGTCCATATATACAGTGGTGCTCATAAGTTTATGAACCCATGCTAAAGTTGACTAAAAAGAGGAATAAAAAAATCATCTTTTGGAAATTGATCTTAATGCCTTAATTAAAAAAATGAGGAAAAATCCAACCTTTAAGGACACCAATTTTCTTTGTGAATGAATAATGTATCGTGAATAAATAAATGTTCTTCCTTAAAATACAGGGGGCATAAGTAAGTACACCCCTATGTTAAATTCCCATAGAGGCAGGCAGATTTTGATTTTTAAAGGCCAGTTATTTCATGGATCAGGATACTAGGCATCCTGATAAAGTTTCCTTGGTCTTTGGAATTAAAATGGCCCCACATCACCACATACCCTTCACCATACCTAGAGATTGGCATGGTTTTATTTCAGTTAACCTAATATCTGGTTTGATTTGCATTGAGAGATGATTTTTTGGAAAGTACCCCATGCCAATCTCTAGGTATGGTGAAGGGTATGTGGTGATGTGGGGCCATTTTAATTCCAAAGGCCAAGGGAACTTTATCGTATGTATTTTAGGGTGTAACATATGGGTGTCTATACTCACGCCCCCCTGTATTTTAAGGAAGAACATTTATTTATTTACAATACATTATTCATTCACAAAGAAAATTGATGTCCTTAAAGGTTGGATTTTTCCAATTTTTTATTAAAATTAAGGCTCTCTCAAGACAGTATGAAACTTAAGTCTTCAAGCAGACATAACAAGGCTAGGAAAACATTAAAGGAAAATACTTGTTTTCTTAATTTGCATGTGCCATTCTGGGGCTTTTTAATTCTATTACACTTATTTTTGTAAAAAAAGAAAAACAAGAGAGAGCGCGAGAGATCCAGTGCTAGATCCGGGGCTATTCATAAAACATTCGGGGCTGTAGCCGGGGACGCCCAGGCCTAACGACGCATCTGGTGCAAACAGAGCATTATTTAGCTCCATGGTTAGCGCACTCACCGGGGTAACCTGGCTTCCGCCCTAGAGCCATACTCATCAGGGGTAAAGTTAACAGTCCTGAATGCGACGCAGGCGTCATCAGTGGGTATCCTCTGTGTGAGTAGCCGTATTATAAGCGGGATAATGTAGAGCGAGTTGGTCATTATTGTGAATTGAACCCCTTCAGGCTGATTCTAATTCTAATCCTAACCCTTCGCAATAATGAGCGGTTGCTACAGGTTGACCACTTGTTCTACATTATCTCTTACATAATTTACAAATCTCAAATGAGGGTAAAAAATATTAATCTCAGGGTGCAATGCATGCTTTTGCAGTACTGGGCCTGAAATGGACTGAGACAAACGGAGAGCTGCCAAGCAGTGACACGCCAGGCCACTCCTCCATCACAGCCTCAGGAAATACCCCAGTCTCAGGCCCAGGTACTCAATCCCCCGGCTTGTCTGTGTACTGCATGTGCATGTGTGCATGTCTGTTATCTTCAGGCAAGTCAAACTTGCACAAAAAGTGATTTACGCTAGAAGAAAGTCTGGCTTGCAACACTGCGAGCAACTGTTTCTTCTCATGCCAATATCGACTATATCACAGACAGCTGTGCTACTAAAGTGTGTCACTGTGTCATACCAGGGATTCTTCTCTGCTCAGCAGCTGGATGATGAGGACCAGAGCACCGGGCAGGCCCTGTCATCCAGACAAATATCTAAAAAAACTGGGTCAAATTGTTTTAGCTCATAGGTGGATGCAAAGTTGATAAAGTATATCATCAATAAAGACTTGGTATTGTTAAGAGACAATTGAAGGATAATTCTGCTTTATTACAACTTATTTCATTGTTTGGCCATCGCTTCAATCGATTATGATAACACAAAATAACTGCTCAGATCTGGGAGCACAGCGACATCCCCATAACAAAGTTTTGAAGTGGCAAGCAACACAAGCAGTCTGATGATCAGACAGGTTGTAAACAAGCTAACAGGCTAACATGGCTAACAGCAACAACAAGTCTTAGTACAGCCCAAAATAAAAGAAAACATTATTGGGGCTACAACTAATATTTCTTCCCCCCCAAATTGTTTAAGTCTGTAAAATGACAGATAAAAGTGAAAAATGCTCTTCAGTTTACCAAAAACAAGATGACAACTTTAAATGACCTCAAGATATTTAATCTAAAATGATACATACCCAATCACAATGATAGTCCCATTGATACAATTGAACGGCACTAAGCAGACATGGACGAGGAACAACTGCATATACTCTCATCTCATTTATCTAAAACGCATGTTTGATGCCTTTATATGTCAACACTTTCACTAATGTTAGGTTGGAGAGCTAATTTACCTGTTGGACAACAGACTAAAGAAAATGACACCACCCAAACTAGCAGTCAGTCCAGCCGGCGGTGAGATGTTGCTGTTCGTAACGCTAGATTTGATTTAAGAAAGACGCTAGCAAAGCAACACAGTACAGAAATAACCACAGCAGAAACGATAGATAGGTCAGACCTCCGTGTTTAACTATATATCTTTAAATGTTACAGTTAATGAAAATAGAAAGAAACAAGATTGCCGATTTCACATATCTCCGCAATTCACATCAACGGGCATTCATGGTGATTCAGTCTATAAAACAAAGAAGAGAAGCAAATCCTCACACGGCAGAAGCTGAGATCATTTTTGCTTAATAAATAGCTGAAAAGATTAATTGGTTTTAAAGCAACACTATGTAACTTTCCCCGGTTCGGTCCCCCTACTGGTTGGAAGCAGAATTGTCCATTACATTACATTGTCCAGTTCATTCGAACTACAGATCCGCTACCCCGATCTGGCAAACTTGCATAATGTGTAATGGACAATTCTGCTTCCAACCTGTAGGGGGACCAAAGCGGGAAAAGTTACTTAGTGTTGCTTTAAATTTGTTGGTGATTAATTTTCTGTGAAATGACTAATTGAATAATCGCCTAATTGTGTCAGCACTAAAAAATGTTGTATTTGAGGACTGTCACCTTGTCTAGCCCACTTTGTCCCAAATTTGCAGGCCAGTTTACATCACAAAAAATGATTAGAACTAAAACTTTGACCAAAGTTGTAATAAAGCAGAATTATCCGTTCAAACGACAAAGCTTTCTTGTTCTGGAACAACATGGTGACACGACTATCAGTTGTTTAGGGTTGATTCCCTTAAGTTGTTTTCGATGAAGAGAGACCTGTATAAGTGAACACACGTGGAAAACGGCATGCTCAAGTTCAAGCGCCTTTGAACTGACAACTGAAAAAATAATGTCTGTAAACGCTGCTGAAATAAAACATGTTTTATTTTCTTTTTGGCAAAAGAATAAACACTTTCACATATCAAACTCTGGCTAGGTCCTTCATGAAGCTGCATATTCAGTCAGTCAGTCATGTCCAGGCACACCACAGAGAAAAAAAGATGTGTCCTGATTTTACGCTCCACATGCACAGCTAGATCATACAGTACTCTTAGTGGGAAGGCTGATCTACATTATAGGGTACTATGATGACAAAAACAAGGCAGCTACTTGGGAGCAGATCACAGCTCTACGGTTTCCATGAGTGGCTGCCTACTTGGTTTCAGTTCCCAGGCTTCTCCATTGTCCCACTCAGTCAGAGTGCTACCAGGAAAACAAGCTCTTTCATGGCACAGTGGCTCACAGGACACCACAGAATGCAATACCAGGCGCCAAGTAGATACAGTTACAAAACAAGGTAAGCCCACCTGAGCCAGAGTGCAGAGTAATGGTAACTCAGCATTGCGCCTCCAGTGCCAGGGAGGTGGCTCACATCAGACCAGAACAGGCTGGATGTGTTTTGAGAATGGGCCATTTAGCTGGAATCTTTCATGGAATATAAACATGTCGATACTGGCACATTCCTTGGCAGTCTGTCGAGTACAGGTTACAAATATGGACAGCAGTTTGAGTGGTCCTAGTGTTCCACACTTTAAGTCTAAGTGCCTGCGTTAAAAAGGAAGCGTTTCATTTGTAGATATAATCTAAATGAAGCAAACTTCCTCTGATTATTAAGAAAACTTCGAAATTAATTTTAAGCTCAATTTAATTACATCAATATCCAGGGCCTTTAACAAGTTCTTGTTTTTGTTTAAATGACAGCTTTGCAGTGGAAAACATCAGGAAAGACCCCAGATAGGGTAAACACCTGTGATATTGCAGGTGCATCACGCTTCTCCATGTTTCCTGTCAATATACACTTTCTACTGTCAGTAAGATCAAACTTACAGACTTGTACTCCATGTGCTTTAAGCTGCAAGGGAAACTGACGAGGCAGTTATTAACGTGCCTGTTTAGCCATTCCTTTTGGTTGATTTCTCAGTACCAAAGGCTAATGAACTTGGCTTCTTTTAAAAAAGAACATGCCAAACATTCAAGCATCACCACAAATTGAGACTGGAGCCCAACGTCAAGGCGCTCCCATCTCTACTGTGATTATTGTTGCTCTTTTAAGGATGTTAGTTGGAGGGCCCCCCAGTACTGAGGTCTATTTTTCTCGCACACATTTTCCCTCCTTCATGTTAGGTGCTGCATCTGATGCTTTTCTGTGGGGAAATTAAGACCACATATCTAAAGGGAGTTGTGGAAGGTTTTCCTTAAGTCAAAATGTTTGATAAGAAAAATGTACAACTAAAATGAAAACAATATCAATTTGGTTTAGAATTGAAAATAAAAGTAAGGGCCTATGAACATTGGCTTCACCAAAGCCATTTGAAATGCAGAGGCCTCAATGTGTTCATGTGTAGAGGTGCAATACACAGTCCCTCCAGGATTTCGCGATGTCACGATCGCGCCAATTCACGCGAATTCTACCAATCACCGTGACTTTGGTGCAACTCGCAATTTTGACCCATCACCGCAACTTTTCAGCACATTTGACCAATAACCGGAGTTTCCCGCGACTTCAACCAATCCCAGCAGTCCCATGTGCCAGACTTTACGTCCAAGTGCCACTGACTAAGCGGGAGTGAGAGAGAGCTTGTTTCCGATATGAAGACGAGACTCGAACATCTCACATTTACCAACAAAACGTTAATCTTTTTTTATTTTTTGGTCTTAAATCCACCAGCCATTTTCATAGTATACCAACATTTGCAGCATCCTGAGCCTTTTTGGTAAGGTTACTAGGAAATCTCAGCCCAGAGTAGTTTTAAGTTCCCCGAAACAAGTTTCCTTTTTATTTTTAAAGAACTATACCAAAAAAAAAAAATCGCAACTTTTTTTGCAACTTTCACTGTCTCCCACAACTTAATTGCAACAAACATACAAAAGACATTGCAACTTTTATCGCAATTTTTTTCAAAAAGCTCCCGCAAAATCAGGCATTTTGAGCCACAACAGTCAAAAAATAAAGCTCCGAAATCCTGGAGTGACTGAATACGATACATTTCCTATGCATTTTAAATTGATGTTTTGCTGTTCTATCAGTAGTTTATGAATGTAGATGTCATGGCAATTCATGGTGTATTTTTATGTAAGTTTGGATCCCATGGAGACACCAAATTTCTCTTTTGGATCTCGAGCTGAAAAAGTTTGGGAACCCCTGCTTTAAGTCCAGTACGGAAAACATATCAACAATAATTTTATTTGTAAAGCAATTTTCAAAAAAGTAAAATGAAGGTAATGCAGTAATGAAAGACTAACAGTGAGTTCACACTGCCTGTCGCAAAGTTGCAAATAGATGCAAATTTGACCCGAACATGCAAAACTCGCATCATCCTTGTAAGTTAAAAGAAATATTTCAACTCAAGCGATCAAACTCGCATGAGTAACCGAAGCGAATTTATGTGGCCGGTGTGAACACAGCATTAGAATACTTTTAATATATAATGGACATCCATTACATTCAAGCCATTGCCAAATGAGTTGCTACAAAGCTAATTAAGACTATCAGCTCCACACAACTCTCTCTGGATTTCTCAGTATGGCTATATTTACTAAATGGTGTAGTCCGGAGACTTTCGCACAACGCTGCTCGAGTGAAGATAATGACCCCTTATCTGAAGAGTCTGTCATGTTTTTTAATCCTCTGTGTCCTCCTTGGCTACTAGCAACTGTGTGGAGGAGGGGTAGGGGTGGTGCGCGATCACGGAAGGCTTGCATCATGTAGATGCACCGACAGTGTTTTTGTCATTACTTAGAATTCCTCATGGGGGAGACAGGAACTCCGCACTTTAGCTTTAAAATAATAACAGTTTTGCTTATGTATAAAGTTGGCGGCATTTGTGGTCGATTCCAACTATATTCAATCTTCCCACCTCCAGTTTATAACAAGCTTGATGGGTCATCAGGGTTATTATCACAGACTTGACACAAAAGACATCCTCAAGACTGACTGTTATCTGCACAATCCCCTTAAACAAAAGCTTGGCTTTAGAAAGTACAAAAAGAACTTTGTGGACTTGTGTGCAAGTCAGACTGCAATTTTTTCTAAATATTTGATTGACATTCATAAAGAGATTAACTGCAAGGAGACTAGACAAAGATACGGACATTTTGGAATGGCAACTTGGAGATGGTTCTAAAGTACCTTAAAGGATAGGTTTAGATGGTTACTGGTTGCTGCATTTGACAGCTGTCTGATGGCAAGTTAAAGCGATGAAAATATTCTAGATATAGCGTACTTATACTGATATTAATTATTTTTTGGGTGGCTCAAAAAAACAATTAGCTGCTTCCCCCGTCCACAGCAGTTACGGGCGTAGCACAAAATTCTGGGCCCTGTAGAAAGGCATTCTGTTTGGGCCCCTTCCAGCATCCACAGCTATTCCTTCTAGCATCTTTTTGGACCCTCCTCACATGAGGGCCCTGGGTACTTGGTCCCATATCCATCCCCAGTCCGACACCCCTGACAGAAGTACATTGCTTAGCTTCCATGTCAGTACTCCTGTCTGTTTCTCCAAACTGGGGGGGTGCCAGCTGCCATCTATTGTAGCTAATACACTGTAAGACCAGCACACCCATGGGTGCAAAGATGGGCGCAGGTGCATTTGCTATTTAAACAACGTGTGCAAGATAGGGCCCTAAATGTTTTCAAATATTAACTTTTTTTTTAAATGTCAGAGGATCACCGAAAGTTGGTTTTGTAGAGGACTCCGGGATCATCAACTTGTTTCCAAAGAATTGAAGTCCTTATTTGAAAGCCATAGTCACACATGGTCGATTGTTTTCTCTCTTTTTTGGCATTCCTTACAATGTATGAACATACTTTTAACCTCTTTTATTCCAGTGTATTGAAGGTTATTTTATGGGAAATCATTTTTAATAAAATTCTCATACCTCAAGAATCTACCACTACGTTAAGAATCCATATATGTTTAACTCATTAATTCAACAATTGGGATTTATACTGAACACAACATCCAAAGGTTTGAATAAACCAGCATGGAACGTTTTAAAAACTAAGTGACCCTTCTGGATTTTCTGTTTCCATATGCTTAGTCCACCCAACAGAGCAGCTGAAGGATGCTGGCTCCGGGGGTAGATCGGAAAATTGAGCCCAAATGGAAAGAACAGGTGAGACATCCATCTCTGAGATTCACCGTGGCAATACTTTCAAAGACAATTAGACTGCTCAAACAATGAGGCCTTTGTAACGCTGCCTCCGTTTCCTCCTAGCTCTTTTTTCCGAACACATTTCAGGCTCCATGTGAAATAACAGCAGACGTCAGAGCGAAGAAGGTGTATCCGTGTGGCATCACGGCAGGCTGGATTTGATGGGAAAAAAAGAACAGACAGGTGCTGACAGACAGCTAAGGATGACACATGTCTTAAAGCATTGGAAGAATTATTGGGAATTCATCACATTAGGTGACTGGACAAAGTTAAAACCCTCCTTTTTGGCCTGTGAGACAAAAGATCGCTTCTTTGGCTTCCTAAAAGACGTTTGCAACCATAAGCATATAGACTGATAGAAATAATAAGAAATATAGATCTCCATTACCTTATTTTCCCTTTACCTTTTGAGAAAAGAGGTCATTTGATCCGTAGAAATACCAGAGGAGGAACTACTTTTAAAGGTCCAACACTTAGTGGGAAAATAGTTTTTGTGTAAAGCAGGCAAGATTCTGAGAACCTCATAGGGGTAGAATAGCCAGCCGACATTAGCATGTTTGGGAAAATGTTCATTGCAATCAAGTACAGACCTTTAGGCAGTAATGTGATTACATTACAGAGACTTAGGGGCTGTATCACGCTCTCATTTAGCTGGATGGTTAGTTCTTGAAGCTTCCGCATGAAGGAAGTGTGCTTATGTCCATATACAGCACGTGTAGGAGCTGCATGGCATTGGGTCCACTTAATACAGTACAGTAGGCCTCTTTGTAACTCTCAATCACCCTCCCCCTCCCCTGTTTGTACAAGCCGTGTGATATAGCTTCCACTCTGAGCAAACATTGGGAGCTATTGTGGAGGAGAGAATTTTGTCAACGTACACTTTTTGGGCCTCCCTGCCAGGCTGACAGCTCCCCTGAGTTCCTAGCACTCACCGGGGGGAGATGTTATAATGGCCATGTGGGACAATTTTATACGAAACACCTCTTTGCCTTCCAGGCCTGTGGCTGTTAAATCCACCTTCATGCCCAATCCTAGCAGCAGTGCTCTGAGCTCCCTACTGGGGTCAGGGACTGAGGGTCGGAAGGCTCAGGGGGAAACCATGGACTGCTATACAGAAGGGGAGGGCACATACAGCTGTGGATCCAGCTGTATACCATCTCTTTTTTTCCCTTCAAAGTGTTTGCAGAGCAAGGGGCCACAAGTAGGACAAGTTGTAGGAGGCCCGAGGGGGGAAGTGAAAGTGGTAATTACCCAGTACCTTTAGGTAATGGTGCTTAATAGTCACTTTATCTGAAGTTTCATTTAAACAGTGTTGAGTGAGCGTGTCCTGCATGCTGGGACGTGCTTTTGAAGTGTGCATAGGAAATATTTCCCCTCATTTTGCACTTAAAAGCTGCAACTTGCTAAATATGAAACAATAACCGGTTTGTTCCAACTTTCATTAACACCAAAAGAGCCTTTGGTGACTTTTTGTTGGAGCTTAATAATCAGTCTTTAGAGTGATAATGGGCGATTAACATGACTATGTTTGCCAAAGGATTTACGACAGTCTTTTTTCTCATTAAGAACAGCCTTCTGTAAACTCCATGCTGTGACCTGTGTGCTTGCATTTGGAGCAACAACACAGCTTTAGGACATTGATTACTGCCGCTTATCTTCTTGCCTTGCAGCCGGGCCTTTTGGAGGTACAGTAGTGTTTACACTGGAAAATAGTTTCTGCTTTAACGCTTAGCCTAACAAGAGGGTTTAAGATGGCTGTCCTCAAGTCATAAAAAAACAGCAGAGGGCAGTGGGCGGGGTAAAGTGCTGCCATATAAAACTGCTGCTGACGTTCATATCAAGCTAAATGTGTGTGCTTGTCAGTGTTAGTGCTGACACACACTTCACAGTTAAAGGTAATCTGACATAAGTGGGGTGAGGGTTTGTGCTGTTAAAAACTGGAAATAACTTGAAATTTAAACAAAGTATACATTTCAAGAAGTCTACTGGGCATGTCGTGCATAAATATATCTCTGTGATGCAAGACAAGTGACCTGAAATGATTTACAGCATAAATAAGGATTAGAAGTTGTTAGAATGACACCACACTCATTTCTGTATGATAAATATGCAGCCGGTTAGCTTAGCCTAGCATGAAGATTGAAAACGTAACAAAATCCACTGATCTGTTCCTCTAAACCTCACTAATCAAGCTTAGTAGAAGTTCAGTCAGGAAGTTATTCTGTGACGCTCTCATTCATTCACAAACCTCTCTGTCTCTCAATCTCTGGCTTCTACTCAGCTGACTTTGGGGCGTTCACTCTCAGTCAAACCCACCAGATTTTGCTCTTTGCTGCTGTCATTTCCATACGAACTGATGCAAACCTTCTCCATCCCATTCACCAGATGCGCCAGAGGGTTTGTTACAGAGAACAAGCGGAGAAGCTATCATTGGAAACTGTTGGAAAAGGGCAGGCACTTTCAAAGAATACCTGGCGTGTGACTGGATGAGTCTATTAAACTCTTTCAGAAGCCAGTCGGGAGAAGAGTGAAAACATGTTTTCCATTAAGAAAATCCTTCACTGCCATTCTTTGCTCTTTTTCAATGATGAAATACTCGAGTTCTGATATAACGTGTAGATGCATGTCATTGTTGTTTTTAACGAACAGTCGTGATCGTCACAAACACCTAAACCACGCCAGTAGCTCTCACAGGATAACGATTGGTCCAAGATGCTGGTTGTTTGGACACAAGCGCATTACTTTAGTCCTAACAACATGGATTTCCATGTGATATGTGATCCCGCAATTCTTGTGTGATCTTGCAAGAAACCAGCTGCCGTGCAGGGTAAGGTGAAGAAACAAAAAATACCCGGCAGGTGATCGGATGAACAACCTGTCTATCAAATCTGCCATTGTTGTTTTGAACGAACAGTCACGGCCGTCACACATCTAAACCACGCCCGTAGCTGATAGTAGCGCCTCACCGTACGCTGATTGGTGCTGCTGTTCGGACACATGGATTTTCTTGTGATATGTGATCCCATGACTTCTACATCCCATCATCCAGATCTTCAGCCAACTCTCTTCACCAACACCAACACCAGTGTCTAGATGTCAGGGGGAATATCCCTGCTGTTCTAAACATGGCATCTCTACCCCCTGAAATATACTATGTCTCAACGGGATCTAATCGTCAAAGACTCTTCACAATTCTAACTTTATTGTGCACCATTTCATTAACGTATTTGTTATTTTAACAAATAATCTCCTGATTAAAATTAACATAAAATGTTTTGGACATTTTGAGTTGTGAGCATTGTGCTAACACTTTGAAAATGTGTTTTCTTTTCTGGCAGGGTGTCTTCACCTTACCCTGCACGGCAGCTGGTTTCTTGCAAGATCACACAAGAATCGCGGGATCACATATCACATGGAAAACCATGTTGTTAGGATTAAAGTAATGCACTTGTGTCCAAACAACCTGCAGCATGGACCAATCCTGTGAGAGCTATTGGCGTGGTTTAGGTGTTTGTGACGATCACGACTGTTTGTTAAAAACAACAATGACGTGCATCTACACTAGAGATTAGCGTAGATGCTGCAATAGAATCAGTTATATCAGAACAATATTTCTTCATTGAAAAAGAGCAAAGAATGGCAGTGAAGGATTTTCTCAATGGAAAACATGTTTTCGCTCTTCTCCTGGAGATATACCTGCCAGATATTCTTTGAAAGTGCCTGCCCTTTTCCAAACAGTTTCCAATGATGGTTTCTCAGATGGTATTGAGTAACGAACCATCTGGCACGTCAGGTTAATCTTCACCTTGGTTTACACGCCAAGAAAGTGTCCTGAAATACATTTCCTGGCTTTACAAACAAAAGAAATAAGTATAGCCTTGTAGCCTTCCAACGTACAGACACCATGCTTTTTGTGATCCTAATATTTGAAAACCCAAGTGTCTATTGATTACTCAATGGCAGCAGGAAAATAAATTTCTCTCATAATCCTTTCCCCATGCAGTGGAAAAGCAAAACCAAAAAAACCTGTTGTTTCAGGGTCACAAAGTTTGTTTCTTAATCACTGTATTTGGACAAAATCTAAATATTTAACAGAAGAGTTGCTATTGCTCCCATCCCTGTTTTTCACCTTATTGACATCCCTTCATAAAATAACAGCCACTTAAATATGCCTAATGATGACCCCTTCATCACAGTGGGACTGAGTCATAACTTGTGGATAATTTGTAACACAGAATTGGGCCGCATTATTGGTTCGTGACCACTGTGGCATTTTTTGACAGCAGGGATGACTCCTGCTTCCCAGCATTGGACGCAGGGTGGGCCACTAGTGTCTCTTCACTGACCACTGACTAACAAATAAAACAAGCTCCACCCTCCTACAACCCCGATGGCTGCACCTGATTGGATGAATGCATCACGTCGAGCTGTCTGCTCCCGAATTTTAAAACAGACCAACATGGTGGTTCGTTTAGAAACTCTCTTATTTTACGAAAATAGTTCACCAAAATGTGTTTCTGAAAATATTTTATGAGACTATGCAGAAACTGAAACTGAAACTTCTTCATTTTAGATCGACAGCAGTCAGTTTAAAGATTTTCGGGAGTATTTTAGTGGCGCCGATTCAAGCTGGACGCCCCTGATTTGCATAAAGTCATCTGGATTGAACATTATGCAAATGAGGAGCGGGCAACTCGACTCCCCGCTTCTCGAAAGTCCCTGCGCTACCAGAATGCATTACATGGCTGCTGACATAGACAATGAATGGGAAGCGCGGAAATGATGCTTGCCAGTGTACCATAAGTGTTGGCTTCAGGTTTTCAATCGGGAAACAATGCTTTGATTGGAGTTTCCAGAATCTAAGGGGCTGAAGCATTGATAATGGCCTTGGTGGAGAATCGGCCTCCTACTCCTGTCTGTGTGCGGCCCACTCTGCTGCAGTTGGGTTGGTGTTAGTGGAACACTTTCCCTGTCAAGGAAACCAGAGTCTAATAGCTCACACATGTCAGTGATTACAGTGGAGTGATGGGACCCTGATAATCTTCTCTGTTTTCCTTCTGTCTCTTTGTGTCTCTGTCTCCCTATTTTCATCCTTTCACTCCCTTATTGTTGTCCTATCTCCAAGACCATAGGTACTGTATGTCACCAGATACAATACTCTAAAGCATAAGTCACATGAAAAGTATCTGGTTTGACCAGAACTTTGCTTCGCAGTGTTTGACATTTGGCAATCATCATGGCTGAGACTAAATGATACTAGTGGGAAGCTATCTATAAATCTAACAGATTGACTTTAAAATGTATATAGGGACTATGTACTTTTTGAAAGAAGTAACAACATGATCTTCCTATTTCAAATGAAAAGTTCAAAACTCATAGGCAATAAAGTGCTCCCTTACTTAGTTAAAAAGACTCAAGGGTTTTGCTGCTAAACTCACTTGGTCTGGTATGACTAGTAGCTAATGGTGGCTATTGTAGGCTAATGTTAGCAAACGTGAGATGGTATTGATTAGTAACGGCCATTACTGAGTCAGTTATAACAGCTATCCTTCAAAATCAAATAAAATCAGGAAAGGCTCTTCATTAAAAGTATGTTTAAAGAAGAGACTTAAGGAGACTCAGCTGACCTGATATCCTTGGGCAGATCGCTGCAGAGCCTCGGGGCCCGGACTGCAGTTTTCTTCTTTAGTTTTCAGCCACGCCTCTGGAACAGTCAAAATAACTCTGCCCAAAGGAACTCAAGGTACTGTTACTAATGGCTAAAGCTAACCGGGGCTCGTATAACAAAAACACACAGCTGTTAAAGGTTAACCTAGCTCGTAACATTAATCCCCCTGCCTCTTTTTCACTACGTGTTGCGTTTAACGTGAGAGTGAGACTACATTTGCCTGAGGGGTTTGTGCTGTGTTAAACTGACTCACCCAGACTTCGGTGACCATGCCGTAGCTACGGGTCCGCTGCTCCACATGCTCCATCAGCGTCTTCGCCGAGCCAGCCCTGCTTTTCCTCGTTGTTGTAGTTCAAGTTTTAAAAGGTGTATTTACAAAAGCTTGTGGTGTAGGAAAACAAAAATAGTCTTTCAGCATCTTTGTCTTCAGTAGTGTGTAGAAATGTCTGGTGTGCACCCGTCCGCTTGAGGCTCCTTGCCACTGCTTCCAGAAACAATCTCCTCTATCAAACTCCATCTCAATTTTCTCCACACACCTGCAAATCTGGGTTATCAGTGCCAACACGCCCCCCTCATGCCACGTGTCAGCATTTACCCTATCAACTATTTACTCAAAAGAGTCATAACAGTACGTACCGGCGGTCAGAGATATAGCAGGGTGCGTGGCCATAAGGAGCCTTAAAAGTGATCATTGAAATCTTTAAATCTATTCTGAAACATACTGGGAGACAGTGTAAAGAAGCTTAAACGGGAGTAATGTGATCACATATCTTGGTTCTGGCTAAAAGCCTGGCAGCTGAGTTCTGTACAGACTATAATAACTATTGTCAACATCTGCCACTGTCGCTATGTTTTAAACATTTCAATGGTTTGGCTTACATTAAAGGATATTTTGAGTTTATTAATGTTTTTTTATTGTTTCTGCATTGGCCATCATTCATTTGTGATGATAGATTTCAAGTTAATTGCTGAGATTTGAAATTGCAGTGACATGACAGGGCAACATGAGCAGCCACATGATCATTCCAGGTATGTCAAACTTATTTAGAAGTTAAAAAAGGAGCAGTGAAATGATCCAGTGTCCTGTGTAAACATCACTTCTACTTTGACTGACTTTACTCGCCATAATTGTGCACAGTTTTCCTTGGCAATGAGGAATTATAACAAACTTTTTTGGTGCACTCACATTCAGTTTTATTTCCAAAACAGTTGGCTTGGTTACTGATCATCTTGTGTATCTTGGCCCATCAAGCATTGTTGTAGCAATGGCATCATGTTACAGTGTTATTCTAAAACATAGAAATTATGCTCAAAACTACAAAAATAAGACCTGAGTTGTAATAACCCAGACTAATCATTTAATACAGTGTTTCCAAAGTGTCATACTGCATGTTACTATGAAACTAGTTTTACTAGAATGATCGGTAAATCATCTTGACGGGAGATTAAGTTGTGCTCTCACACAGTTCTAAGACTGCCAGAATACTCAGTGACTTTTCTGTGTTCAATTTTCTTATTTCCATCAGTAAGCCTCATTTTGTTATTTTCTGTCACATGCAGTGAACTGGCAGTGTGCACTGCAGTGACAGCATACATTACATTTTGCATCTACATTGAAAATAACCTTTATTGGAACTGCATATAGACATGATTTCGACATAGGCACAATGCTTAAAACAATGGCTTTGTCTTTCGGAGTAGGAGCTCAAGAAGAGGTGGGATTCCGTGAGAACCCAGCATCCAGTGGATCCCTGCAATTTTTGGAGCCCCATACGAAGAGGAAGGGGGCCACCTTAAATCTTGCTGTCAGGGTAAATTAACTATATTTTTCGTTGAGTGAAAAATAAAACATTGTTTTTTGCTTCTTTCATTTACTTATTGAAAGTCACTATAGGTTAAAACATCTGCTGCATGACAAAAATGTAAATATGAATTTGCAAGAAATAGTTGCTGATCTTCCAGGTGGGGGTTTCTGGCTCTTTATTCATATGTAGCCTTTCATACGCAGTGATGGGAGTAACAAAAGTAACACAATTACAGTAATGTATTCCTTTTTGCTGTAACACAGTAATATAATGCATACTAATACAATTTTGGTAATATTATACCTGTTACAATCTCAGTAATTTAAGTTACAACACATTTTAACCCGACATTTAGTGGCGTAAACAGGGGTAATGTGATCACATATCTTGGTTCTGGCTAAAAGCCTGGCAGCTGAGTTCTGTACAGACTATAATAACTATTGTCAACGTCTGCTACTGTCGTTGTTTTTAAACAACGTATGTTTTAAACTAGGGCTGTCAAAAATAACGCGTTAATTTTGATTAATTAATCTGAGAAAAAATAACGAGACGAGAATGTGCTGCCTGGATCATTAATTGGAACATTTACTTGTAAAAATCTTCTTCCTGCCAACCCTGGCTACTGAAATCTGGAGCCACTGATATGTCTGCGCTTCTCTCTGATGCTCTGAAACAGACGGCAACACAAACACCGCTGCGCGTGACGCTAGTTAACACTATACTCAACAGCAGCTAACGTTAGCCTACCGCTAGCTAGTAGCTGGATTAAACACGGTTACAATGCTGACAGCTAACGCTATATGGTGTAACGTGTGACTGTGTTTTACTGTAGAGGATTCCGACACCGGGATGTAACAGTCTGCAGCTGCTGTTGTCGGAAAAACAACACAGACGGTGCGTTCAATGAAACTGGTAAACTACAGCCTCGTGGTGCATTTGAAGTTGTTGTTAAATGTCCTTTTCCCATCTGGTGGTTGTTTTTGTCATTCAACAGCAATTTACAAGTGAAAAAAGTTATTGTTATTGTTATACATTATTATTAAATCATTTCATTTTGACCATATGGCCTTAGCAATAAACAAGCCGTTCTTTAATGTCGCTGTCGTTGTTTAGAACCCTGTTTTATTTTCTTCTTCTTTTTTTTTACTTTCTTAAAAAGTATTGGTTCAGGCACCTTTAATTATGCATGCGATTCATTTCGATTAATTAATCACAGAGTATGTAATTAATTAGATTACATTTTTTAATCAATTGACAGCCCTATTTTAAACATTTCAAGGGTTTGGAGACTTTGCAGATTCAGATTAGTAATACAAAATATGAATAAATGATGATGTATTAAAGTGAATAAAGATGAGACTTTGTTGTTCCCATGGTGATCTACCTGCCAAATCATACTTCCGCTTTCATTTTGGTGAAAGTAACTCAAAAGTAATGCAAAAGTAGTGTAAAGCATTACAATTCAGAGACAGTAATATTGTAATATAACTAATTACTCTCAAATGACAGTAACTTGTAATCAATAATGTATTACATTTTGGAAGTAACATGCCCAACACTGTTCATACATCACACATTAGTTTCATTCTTGCATTATCTTCCACAATATGCCATTAAGTGAGTTTTTAGCATCTGAATAAAGCCATAGCCTTATAATCAAAATGTGTCTACCCAGTCAGAGAAGCTTGTTTTCACACTGGGCATTTCACACCTGACCACACACCAGCCCAAATTTCAGTCTATTGCTTAACCCAACAATAACAATCCCTTGCTATTGTCATGAATGCTTGGTGAACATTTTTAAGAACCCATTCTAAATTAACCAACTAACTCTGATTTACCCTCTGATGGCACAAGCAGCAAGACTGGGACCAGCACCCCTCTAGAGAAGCCCCCCTTCTTTGAGGCTACGACAAAGATCTGCACCCCACCTGGAGTCCACCATTTGTGGAGAAGACTCACAAACTCAACCGTTGCCAAGCACCTCCAGTCAGTCGACCTCTTCACGACCTCGGGCGAAGAGAAGCAGAAGGATGCTCTATGAGTCTGCCAGTGAGGATTTGTCGAACCTAATCCGCACCATCACCAAACCTCTGGAGACCCTAGCCTCACAGAAAGCCACTGAGGATGACATCAACACATATTGCAAAAACTTTAAGAGCCGAATACCAAAGATGTCACCACATTTGCTGCCATATTTTCAGCATAAATACGTCCACTACGTATTCAAATACGTAGTGGACCAGAGCCAGTTTAGTTTGTATAGTTTTGCTGCTTTGCCAGTCATTTTATATTAACAATAAAACACTTTGACTTTGATAAAGAGTACTTGCAATAGCCCTTCTATGGCAAGAGTAAACAGCAGACAAGATAATGCAAAATACACCATTTTATTTTGTGATTGCAGGGTACAGCCAATATGGGAAACAGACAGGGTTGGGTCAGATAATTTTTTACTGAATACAAATCACATTATTCATATCATTAACAAAACTGGCAACCAGATGATTAACTTACTTTGATATACATTAGAACAGAGGTTTTCCATATGTCTGTCCAAATCGAGCCAAGATAGTCTAATATCGCAGTTTGACATAACCTCAGACTTCACCAAATACTGTATTAAAAAAGGCATTTTTAGTTTGACTTTGGGAAAGTGGTAAAAAAAACAACCTCTCAACTATCTCTTTAACCAGACAGGTGTACTGTAAAGTTTCATAATTAAAAAACTGCAATATGTTTAAGACTTTGAAGCAGTCAAAATGATAAATGAGGATGCAGAGGCAGTAGATAATAGATTTCCAAAGATTAAGTGTGCATGACATACAGCACAACACTGTTCGCTGACGGATATGCAATCCCGATAGTTTGTGTTTTGCCTCCTTGATGATTGGACTGATAACTTTCTTCAGTATGTGGAACTGAGCAGGAATGAGCCGAGCAAATTTTTTTAAAATCTTTAAAAGTTTTTTATTTAACTCCAGCGCTCAACACAGGTTCGGGAAAGCCTTTTGAGGCTGCCACTGTAGTATCCATTACTTTAATATTTAGTGCGCTTTCTCCTTATTTGTCGCCTCCGCCAGAGATGGGGACTCGAGTCTGAGACTCTGACTCGCACCAGAATAAATGATGCCGGATCAACAACGTCGAACTTCAACAGGCATCTCAAAACGCACCCAGATAGGTCAGTCACTTGCTAATGTGAAAGAGATGTTAGGTTTAGCATATATCGTCGCAAAGTGTTGTGCTAATGCTGGGAGCAAGCCAATTGTATATTTATAGTTGTATCCATATGATGTGACAGACTTAGGTTAATATTTCACCAGGTCCAAGGGCTAGAGGGATGTGTTAAGTAGACCCCATAAAGTTATCCTACAACTGATTTTGATACCGTACTGTATGGATGGTAACTACAGGACATGCTTTGAATTCATAAGATTTAACAATACAGTGTTAGGGACAGATCAGATGGCCAGAGACTTGAGACTTGACTTGGACTCGTGGCAAAAGACTTGAGACTTGACTTGAACTTGTCCCTCAAAGACTTGAGACTTGACTTGGACTTCCAAAAAATGACTTGTGAACATCTCTGGCCTCCGCCTCTTTATTTCTTTTTCCACAAACAAAAGACCAAGGGGCTGACAACGGCAGTATCATTTTCAACTTTTCATCTGACATTATTCTTGAAGTACCTATATTATCAGCGGTGAGCGTGAGTGGTGTGAAACTAGTCTTCCCGTATCATAACGACGGTTATGAGACGGGTGATGAGACGGTGATGATTTCCCCTTTTTTAAATGACCAGTACAGACTACCGCTGCCTGCTGGTATGGAGAGTTAGTTCCTATCACGCATGCAATGTGTTCAAGTGCAACGGGTCGTTAGTCTAACTTAAAGAGTGATACAGTACTTATCGTGCAAAGGAATTAGATGACATAGCCAGTGGCGCTGGCAGCTGCAATTCTGCACGCACTGTGCATACATTTAAAAAAAAAAAAAAGTATCTCTGTTGTTGTCGTAGTGAAAGGGGTTGGATTTTACCGGGGAGTCAGAGCGCAGTTTTGTTATCTCTGTTATCTTATTTGAGTGGTTTAATAAATTGGTAATGTGAGAACTTTACTCTTGTCTCAAAATTAAAGTGGAAACTTGCGTGTGTATACAGAACTGTTAATAAATTGATCGTCACATCCAAAGTTACACAGCACACTTGACATTGGTTTATTTTTAGCCCTGAAAACGTGTTCAAAACAAGTTGAGGAACGAACGTGTGAACTTGTCACTACAGATATGACTACATTATTTTGACCATCTGTGAAAGTATGGTCTAGCCGGATGTCCCTAACCTTTCACTCTCAGCGTGTTGCCGTTGTCAAACCCTATAAGCTTCCGTAAACAACTACAAACTTTGAGGTAGGAAGCTACTTTACAAGAAAATTTGGATCATGCAATAAGGCAGGCCTGCTTGGTTCTATCTGAGAATGATTGTAAAGATTTACAGGAATATGTTTACGGCATTTTCTCTTTAACTGGCATATTTTGGGACTGACATGTAAGGATTGCTGTGGACGATGTACATATGACGATACACTGGTAAGAGCAAATTACGTTTAACCATGTATCCAACTAATTTAAATAGCTCACGTTACTGTATTGTGTGGCGTTTTCTTTTGCGGGGTGCAAATGTTCCACCAAAACAAGTTCCTTTCTGAGACTATTTTGCACAGCCACCGTCGCTGCGTCCAGAACTTAGCGCCCCAAGATGACTGTGATTGGTTTAAAGAAATGCAAACAACCCAGAGCGTTTTTTCCCCCTCCTAACCCATAATGCATATGTGGTGTAGCCAGACCTTACTTCACAGCGCTGTGGAGGTCTGGCAATGTCAGACTAGTAAAAGTATGAATATTGTGTCAGAATGTGTGCGTGTGTTTCTATGTGTGGCTAGGTGTGTGTGGTGTTTTTGGCTTTCTGTGTGACTCTTCTGCAAGTATGAGCTACTGTATGAGAGCTTCTTGTGCGTACTATGAAATAGAATCCTGCAGGCGCCACTGGTCATAGCCATGGTATATGGTTATTATATCACCCGTTTTATGAAGTGGAATAACCTTCAGAAGAATGAACTTGGAAGTGGCCATGTCTTCAGGTAAACGGTAACATTTAGCAGGTGAAAACAACCCCATTAATTACACAAACTGGCAGCAGGACATCATGGCAAAGTACTTTAGTGTGGATTACTGTTTGTGTAGCTGCAGCCAGGTGTTTTTCGCATTCTTTAGACTTTGACATGATGCTTTGCCCTCCGATAGCAGAGTAGATGTGAGTGGCCTTTGCACCGTCAACCCCAGCCCATTGCTCAACACCTCCGCTCGGACCCCTGCAGCCACAACACGCTTCTGTCATGTAGAGTGGAAGAGAATCAAGACTTTAGACTCGCCGTGGCAATTTGAGCTCAGACAGAAAAGTGGGGAAAGTGGAAAAAACCCCCAGAGATGATAAGCTGACTTGACAACTGTTAGAAGGAAAGAGAAGACTAATTGTGACATTTTTTTCCTAGAAGAAGGAACATCAGCAAAGTGTTACATTCCTTCAGTAGCAGTAGTAATCCCCAGGGAGAACAACATCCCTCCTGTTCAATACTCAGCCACTGTTTACCTTTCGGATCCATTAATCACACAGCGGCTGCAGCAGCTTAACACGTGACACAACGCTCAGCATGCACATATTTGAAGTTCTGGACTAGATGGGCCAGTGGTAGAGTAGTGTGTAGTATAGGTATCTGGTTTCCATGTTGAAAGCTCTAAACAACTACAATTCTGTATTACTGTAATGTACATAAACAAAATTTCCCTGTTCAAAATTGTAGAAAGTTTACTGTATGATTTGATGTTAATAATTAAGAATTACGTCAATATACAATGGTCTTGTTCACTAAAGAGAAAATAAGATTAGGTATATGCAGAGAATGCATTACTGTAAAAAATAATTCTATAATAGTCATTACTTTTTTTTTTTTAAATGAATTTTCTAGAAATCTTGCATGTTTTCGGAAAATATAAATTGAAGGACTTGATTATAGACAGAGTTTTTTGCATTGTGCAGTTTTTGCATGAAAACATTTCTTATACATTTCATCATAAGGCAAATTACTATTGAAATAGAATCCTGCTGGAGCAGAATTCTATCAATTCTAACTTTTGATGGAAATTAGAAAATAGATGGAGAGCTGTAACTCTCTCTAACTAAATGTAGTTCATAGTGCTACAATGTAAATAGAGAAGAGGATATGAGACACATCGGGCCCTATTGACGCGAGTGTCTTTGCTAGTTTAAGACCGACGCAGTTGTCAATTTCCCGTCCAGCACCCACGTTGTTTAAATAGCAAATGCACCTGCGCCCATCTTTGCACCCGTGGGCGTGCTGGTCTTACAGGGAGGTGTGTTCAGGTGAATTATTGGCGTATTGCTGTCTTGAGGCAGCGGGAAGTGATCAAGCCATTGACCAAAAAAAACCTGGTCTAAAGTCAATAGACGTTATTTTAACAGTGAAATGTGCCAAGGCTTATGCACAGCACACGTGCACACTATGCTTGTTACACACACACACACACACACACACACACACACACACACACACACACACACACACACAGGGAAGCGCAGCAGCAAACAAACATTCAAAAGATTACAAATATTAAATATTACGGTGCAAATCCGCCATCATAATAGCAATGTGTCAAGGTCCAAACACGCCTGGCTTTTAAAAGGAATGGGAGATGATCTCTGATTGGTTTACTGCATGTTACGCCCCAAACACACCTATGAATTAATGAAGACACTAAGTACAACCCTTTTGAATCATGCGCCCAGCGCACGGACCCTTTTTTCTGCCGTCAAACTAGCAAAAGTGGATTGGTGCTAAATGTACCTGCGCCATGCACTTCACCCCGTGCGCTTAGATCCTTAAAATAGGGCCCATCATCAGTTTCTGTTAAATCTTCCTCCAAATCTAGAAATTGCCCGTCATGGGGCCAGTGTTCATTTTTTAAAGATTCCAATTTCTTCCTTCACTCAAATACAACTGGGACGAATATTACTGTATTTCTCTTGTGGTGGTCACAGTATTGAAAAACTAAATTTGAAAAAGTCAACAGCAGCTTTTTTTTTCAGAGTCAGTGTCTCCCAGGCTGTATTGTAAACTGGGTAAAGCAGGCCCTAATGGCCCCAAGTTCACTTTGTCGAATTTGTTTGGCAATTTTATTCATTGTTAATCTGTTTGAAAATATGCAGCACTAAAGCAGAATATTAACTGAAATAATAAGGGCTTTAAGGTGGCTTCTACATTGCTTACCTAATGTTGAGGCCCTATCTTGCAGCTAGTGGACCTGATTGTTACTGTAATGTCTTCATAGGGACTTTTAAACCAAAAAGTAAAAAAACAGAGAAAATAAAATAAAAACTATACCTGCATGACTAAATACAACTTAAGATAATTTAGAAAATTGATGTTGATTGGCAACCATGTCTAAATAAGTCATATCACGTTTTTCTGTGATTAAAAGGTGGTTTTATATACACTATATCATTCCATCTCTGAAACATTATTATTTTCTGTAGAATTAAAGAAGCAATGTGTTACACTGTTCATCAGTAGGACACAATCTCCTGCTCCACGTCCTGCATGAATCAATGGACACTTCATCACCGCCACAGAGCTGTTTGTTCTTCTGCTCTCTGCTAATTCCTAATTCGTACTGTAGGTCTTTAACAGGGTTACTGTTTCCTGGCAACAGCTTGTTCTGCATCCCGAGTTGCGGCTGTGAGCCAGCAGCGGGTCTGACAGGAAGGCTGTGCCGACTAATGAGACTGGATGTGTGGGCGAGCATCACCTGGGGCCAGCCAAGTTAATCATTTCCATTCAGGGCAGCCGGGTCTTTGTACACAGGCGATGGCTAATAAACTGTCCGAAGAAGGCATTTTCATTTCGTCAATGACTTTTGGAGCCAGTCTCAACTAAGAGGGAGTGTTTGTTGGTACAATGCACACATTATTAAACGCCTCTGGCCTTCTGTAGGGGACAAAGAGATCCAAAGTAGCGGTGATGTCTGGCTGGCACTGACTACCATCTGAGATCATCTTCTGAATCCCCCTCATAATGAACTGGCACAGTGTCCAGGCTCCTTGAGAAAACAAGACAGATCCATCCACCAGTCACTCAGTCAAGTTCATACAGCCACGATACGGATCAATGCTTTGCAAAGATTTTTTTTTCTCTCCTCCTACACCGGCCGCTCTTGAGATGTGGACAAGCCTGCACTTTCCCAAAGACTTTTCCCCATCGCACCCCTAATTAGGAAGGGACTTTCCGTTCTCATAAACGCCAATGCGACCATCAAAAGGAGGAATGCTCGGAAACAGAGACGAAAGCTCCAGGAATCACAATCTTCAGGCTGACGGAAGCCTCACGGATTACTATTTACAGTGTCACAGGCCTGGGAAGCCAGGGAGGAGTGGAAATATAAAATGAGTTTGGAGTGATGGAATATTTTGTAGAATGTTTGGCCAGACCGCTGGTGGGTGGTGATATATAGCAGCCATGCTTAAGCATAGCATATTATAACTTAGAGCAACCATACATTTTCATAATGGACTTCAAAACAAAGGAGTAAGACAGTCTGGGAGTCTGGGAAAGGAACCTGTTTTGGTGGAACATTTACACCCTGCAAAAGAAAACTCCACATAAGGGTTAGATGAAGTTAACTGTTTACACAATACAGTATCGTGAGCTATTTAGCTGGATATAATTTGCTCTTACCAGTGTATCTCCGTGCGTACTTCATCCATAACAATCCCGCCAATCCCAAAACGTCCCAGTTAGAGGGAAAAGGCTGTAAACAAATTCCTTGTAAATCATTACAATCATTGACTAAAAGAACCAAGCAGGCCTGCCTGGTTGCACGATCCAAATTTTTTTAAAAACTTGCCATTTTCAGCGTGTACCTTGCTAGCTCAAAGGTTGTTGTTTCCCGTAGCAAAGGGATTTTGAGAATGGCAAGACACAGAGAGTGGAAGCAGAGGGACAAAGCCTGACATTCACAGCGGATGAACCAATCACAATTGTCTTGGGCGACGCTAAGCGCTGGACGCAGGTACGGTGCCTCTGCAAAATAGCCTTGGGAAGGAACGTAGTTTTGGTGGATAATGTGCACGTAGGGAGGCGAGCTCTGGAATTAAAATGGCTGTTGAGTGCGTGATGAGAATTTATAATTTGATTGTCGGTTCTTGCTCAGAAGATGCTTCCAGGATCGACCGTTTAGAATGCCAACACAAAGAAAGTGGAAGGTGAGGGATATCCGGTCAAAAATGAGGGACATCCGGTGGAACCTCCAGCGGCATCGGAACAATCCAGTAAATGAAAAGTCGTCAATATAGACTAGGGGATCACCACAGCGATTCATCCTGAGGGGAACATGAATGTCTTAGCAAACTTCATGGCAGGCCGTACAATAGTTGGTGAACCTCTGGTGCAGATGCTGGCGCTGCAAGAGGAAAAGTCAGAGAATGATCAAAGTTTTTAGCATTCATCATTTGGGAAATATAAATGTTTTCACAAAATGTAGTGCCAATCCATCCATGGTTGCTGAGATATTCTGTGCAAATGTGGTGGACGACTGCCCAACCGAGTGACCTTGCCATGCCTAGAGCCACGGGAGAGTAGCTTGTTTGTTGGCCTTTTGCTGATAGTTTATGTTTAAGAACAATGTATGTTTTATTTAAGAATATAAGGGGGTATTATAAAATGCATTCAATAAAAAAACATTCCGACACATCAGAATTCTTTTCCTGGCCTCTAAGGGGCTTGGCAAAAGCTGTAGCATTGAAATAAATTTGCTCAACAGCATCTCAGCAGTAGCTTCTCTGGGAACGGTGAGTGTAACTCATTCCTTTTCACCATCCACATGCTTAAAGCTGGGTGTGAATTTCAAACCCAGACTTTATTCAAATATTGATTCCTATTACTCATAATCGTGCAGAGCCTTCATACCGAGAAAATAACCACTCTGGTCCTAAACACACCGTAATGGAGCAATTGCTTTGGCCTTCAAAAACTATGATAAATATATCCTTTTGGAAAATGAGAAACACAGAATCCTTTGTGAGTGGAAGTGAAATGGTTCTTGCAGCCAAGCTAGGATAGAACAAATGTGGTGTTGGCGTTAAATGTAATAGTTCTCCTCGTGACAAATTGAAGCAGCATAACTTCTTGTTTCCAGGAGAAATGTAGCCAAATGTACAGATAAGCAGAAATCCAAAAGTCAGTGTAATTAATAAAACCTGTTTGAAAGCATGGTTTGTGTGTTACAGTATGACATTAACCGTCCATCTTTCACCCTTTTGTTTTTATTACTGGACAGTGTTTACTGTAAAATAAACTGGAGCAGGATTGTGAGATATGTGCATGTATATAAATTAAGGGAATTGAAAAACAGTTTGACATTTTGGAAAACACACTTATTGACTTGCACTGTCCAACGTCAACCACATAAAGCACAACTAATATTTGCAACATAGACAATTCCGCATGAATTACTAAATCACGAGTGGAGAGGTCCGTGCCTTCTAGAACAATTCTAGTGTTGCTGGTCCTGCAATTCCCCTCTCTTAAATGCTATACTAATTAGCACATTTGTAGTAGGCCATAGCACAAAACAGATTAGCCCTGCAATACTCACAGTTTCTGCATCTTCACTAGCCATATGTATGTACATTGAGTATAATCCTTGTTAATCTACTGTACCTTTCAGGGTGGAGCCATCTCTGAGAAAAAGGTAACATGTGCACAAATTGTTTAAAATGAAAACAAGTGAAACTAATAATGACTTTGATGTTTTATTTAGCAGAATGACATTATGTTGTTCTATACTATTCAATATTTCCTATATTTCCCTCGGGCCCCCCCCCCCCCCCTGACTAATTATTGGTCCTCCCTGTGCCACCCCACTTCAAAAATCCTGGAATCGCCCCTGGCGGGGTGGGGAGTTGGTACCTCTCTAGTCTATATCAACGTTACATTTACAGGATAGTTCCGGTGGCGCCGAAGATTCCGCCAGATGTCCCTAATTTTTCGGCCGGATGTCGGTCAACTTCCGCTTTCTTTGTGTTGGCATTCAAAACTCCGGTTATGAGGACTATGGTTACCTGCTTCTCAGATCTCTGCAGTTTAAATACAGACAGCTAGCTAGACTATCTGTCCAATCTGAGTTTTCTGTTGCACGACTAAATCAACCTTTGGACAAGCACACGTTCCACCACAACAAGTTCCTTCCCGAGGCTATATATATTGCAAAGGCGCCATTTCTCCGTACGGCACTTAGCGCCACCCAAGACGATTGTGATTGGTTTAAAGAAATGCCAATAAACAAGAGCACGGTTTTCTCCTATCCAGGAATGCTGTGTGGACTTGCCAGACCCTCCTCCGCAGTGCTGTGGGGAAAGGTCTGGCAATGCGGGACTAGTACCTCCCTAGACAGCTGATTGCGGTTCACGGCTCTGCTACCCACGGAGAACCGGCGAGCCAGCGGGGCGCGGGTTCAAAAAAGCGACTAGTGACAAACTTTCTGTAGAAGAGACATGCCAGTATTGTCCGGAGTAGTATTGCAGATAGGGGTTGTGCACTGTGCACTGTCTGTGTGATTTTACAAGTAAATACAGCCAAACTCACAGCTCAGCTGTTGTCTTCACCTTTTGTTTTAGGTGATTTTGTCAGATGATGTTATAAGATGTTATAAGTTATAAAATCATGATTTCAGCAGTGCAAAACAACAAAAACAAAAAAAAAACATACTGGCAACCAAACAATCGGCCCGCAACAGGCACGCGTTCCAAACGCGGACTACACTAGTATAGTAGTAGTCTATCTATTTGGCTCCTGTGATGGGTAGGGGGGTATCCCTGTGCGTTGAGCCGACCAGATGAGCCAGTTGTTTCCAGAGCTGACCGTCTTGTGCCAGGTGCTCCGCATCTTCCACCGCAACTCCAAGTTGTTGGAGGTTGCCCGCAAGAACGTCCAACCATCGGGTGCGGGGTTTACCTCGTGGTCGTCTCCAGCCTGCGGCCCTCAGATCAAATGGAAGAATGGCTCTCGTTGGATGGTCGGAAGGAAGGCGGAGGACATGGCCGAACCAGCGGGTACAACATTGTGCAGCCAGGCAGGATGCTCTGGGCTGGCACGTGCGGGCCCTAAGCACTTGATTGGAAACCCGCTGGGGCCACTTGATGTTCTCAAGAGTTCTGAGGGCCCTGCTATCAAAGCCATGTAATCTTGCAGCCAATGTCTTATTTAGGGGCCATGTCTCCGAGCCATAAAGCAGGATGGAGAGTACTGCTGAGTTGTAAATCCGGAGCTTCGTCTTTCGTGAGATGGTCTGGTGTCCTGGTATAGAGCTTGCTGGGGATGGATAGAAGGGTAATGCCTCTGTGGTTGCCGCAGACTAGCCTGTCACCCTTACGTTTCCAGAAGGGCAAGATGACTCCTCTGGTCCAGTCGCTGAGAAGCCTCTCCCACACAGTCTCCCACACCCCGTTGAATATGTGGGTAAGCCACTGGACAATGCTTTCGCTGCCTGATTTTAGCATCTCAGCGGTTATTGCACAGATGCCGGGGGCTTTCCTGTTGTTAAGTTTTCCCAGAGCGGCTCTGACTTCCTCAGGTGAGACAGGGTCAGTACTACAGACCACACTAGGGGCTGCAGCGTTAGCGGGCAATAAGATGATGGGATCAGCCGGGATGGTACCGTGCTGCAGAAGGAGGCTCTTTTTCAGCGTTGGAGGCAGTTTGCTTCAGTTGATATAAGTTGATATAAGGTTGCCGTCAGAATCTTTCACCAGGGCTGTCTTGATGCGGGGGTCATTACGGGCTTGGCGCAGAAGACTGAAGACACGGCTCATGTTGTTATTATTGGCCGCAGACTCTAGTTGTATAGCTTCTGCTTGCCAGAACTTCTCCCTATCCTCAGCTATAGCCATGTTGCGCTGGCGGTTTAGTCGCTGATACTCCGTCAGATCACCTCGGAGCCGGGCATCGCGCCGCTGGTCGATGATGTTAAGTGTCCTCTCTGATATTCAGGGATTTTTTAGGGAGGGTCGAGAGCGTCCGAAGACATTGTGAGCTGACTGGATGACACTCTCCTTGAAGGTCTGCCAGTCGTTCACCTTGTCAGTAGCCAGGTTATCAAGGGTGCGGCGAATGGCGCGACTGAAGTCTGTGGCAATGTTTGGATCACTGAGTAGGGAGGAGTCCAGGCGGGGCTGAGTCTTGGCGTGCTGGTTGGCTCGCAGCTTTAACTTAAGCTGGGCCACCAGCAGGCGATGGTCTGTGTTGCCAAGCTCTGCTCCTCGGTACACGTGGCAGTTGGTGACAAGCGACTTCCAGCGTCGAGAGATGAGGATATGTTCCAGCGCTTTCCTGGTTCTGGGCTGTACCATGTCCAGTGATGGATGAGCTTCCGAGGAAACCAGGTATCAGTGACATAGAGGTTATTGTGGTGGCAGAGAAGGAGGAGGTGGTTACCATTGTCGTTTGTAGACCTGTCAGCAAAGGTTGTGCCAACAGGTGAGCCTGTGGACCGTTCACTGCTAGACAGAGTAGCGTTGGCATCGGTGAGTATGATGGTGATAGCATGTGGTGAGGCTTGGCCAACAGCCTGGAGGAGTTGGTCAAAGAAGGCATCCTTCGCATACTCATCAGCGACATCGGTGGGGACATAAGCAACGATTACTGTCATTTTGCCGTGTTGATGAAGGAAGCGGGCCGACAGTAATCTGTCGCTCAGAGGTGTCCAGCTGATGAGGGACTTGCGGAGGTCCTTTGGGACGGCAAGTGCAATGCCATCAAGGCCTGTCCGTCTCTCGGGACCACTCCAAAAAAAGCAATGGTCGCCTGCTGTTGTTTCGCCATTGCCTTGCCATCGGACTTCACAGAGCCCTGCCAAAGAGATGTTATAGCGGCAGAGCTCTCGGGACAGCAGAATGGCAGCTCCGGGACGAAGGAGTGTCTGGACATTCCATGTGCCGACTCAGGTCCTGCGACGAAGGTTGATCCGTACTCGTTGGTCGGGAGCAGGCTGGGGTCCGTTACCGTGTTTGGCAGTCCGGCATCTTTCTCTGATTGGTTTCGTAACAAAAGGGTTTCTCCTGGGTGGGTTGTTAGCCCTCCGCAGGATAGTCGGTTGCAGAGCATGTGAGCGGAGTGGAGCGGGAGCGAGCGGGGAGCGCGAGCGGGGAGCGCGAGCGGGGAGTGCGAGCGTGCGGGTCTTAGACAGAGCGCAGAGCGGCATTTTTAAAAGGATGGAGCGTCGCTCTATTTCCCCGCTCCAATTTCGCTCCGCTCACACCACGAGTCTGAAGCATGCTCAGTCAAGCCTGACCCAGAATCCATCTGTCTTGCACTGTCATCAACGGACTATTTTCATTCAAAACTCGGCTCAATAATGGAGTTCAAAAAGTACTTCTAAAAAGAAAACGAGAAATCATACAGGTGTACTATTAAAAAACTAACAGTGATAATGTGGTACAAGAAAATATGATATACATGTAGATTTTTTTCCTTTTTTGGAGGGAGCGGGGGGGGGGGGCAATTTGAGTGGAGCGCGAAGCAAACTGCGTTGAGCGCTGAGCGATAATGAGCGGATCGGCCTGATGTAGCCTTGAGCGGGGTAGCGGAGGGGTGAACAGTTCCGTGAGCGATGATCGGAGATTCTCACCGTTCCGCTCATATGCTCTGGTCGGTTGGTGGGGCTGCCACCTTACAGTGTACCGACATGCGGGGGTCTTTGTTTGTCTGGAACCTACCCTGGAGACCGGCCCGCCTAGGGTGACCCTACCAGGAACAAGCTCCCGACGGTATCGCTCTCCAGGGTCACTGGAACACGCAAGCTCCCTCGCCACGTCAAGGCCAGATCCAACAGAGAGATAGTAGTAGTGCACTAGTATAAATGGTGGGAATGTATTTTAAATATTACTTTTCATGTGAGATATAAAGTATGTCTCTCTAGAACCCTTCACTGGATAATCTGTGTGCTGTTTGGCTTTGTCAAAATCTCATCTGGATCTCATATGTCTTCTTCCCTCCTCAGTCACTCACACACACACCAGTGTGTTATTAACAACACCCACAGTGCTATATAAATAACTGTTTTTAGTTTACATTAGGGATTTACAGTTCGCCAAAAAAGTTTTAACTCTGACAGTTTAATGCTTTTACTGCCATGGTTTTGTAGGCAAAAAAGAGGTTATAATAATTATTGCTGAAATATGCACAAAGCGTATGTAATTAGCAAAGCAGGTCAGAGCCTGCACATTGTTATATGGCTGTATGAAGGTGAGGGAATATCACCATCTGTTTACATCTCTAATAATCTATTCTTGCTGTCAGTAATGAAAACAGGCCATCCAGAAGTGGACCTCTACTGTATGCCAAACTAAAAAAATTTAAATAAATCTTGCAAAGATCCTGGCACAGGGTCTGTGTGTGACTTCTCAAATATGTACTTGACCTAACTTTAATGTTTCACAGGTTGTCATTTCTGCATTTCCCCATTCGCCTTCATTCAGCAGCCCTTTCATTAACATTCCTTGGATTTTTTTTTTTTCAAAGTTGGAAGCGTTCATTCATATGGCTGACATAAGAAGAGGGCGGAGCAGACGTGATTTCCACTTTTTGACACTTAGCAGTGTTTTATTTCCATTTGTGTCTTCTCATATGTCTGTGCCTCCTCTTGTCTTACCAATTACCAGTAGTGGAATCTAAGTAAGTACATTTACTCAAGTACAGTACAGTTTTTTCTTTTCATGCCACTTTTTACTTCTACTACGCTACATTTCAGAGATAAATATTGTACTTTTTACTCCACTACATTCATCTGACAGCTTTAGTTACTAGTTACTTTACAGAATTAGCTTCTTATACAGAAAACACATGTATAAGAAAGGCCATGTTTTATTATAAATTAAACTAACCAACAACACATAGGCCTACAAGTCCAGCTTAATGATTAGACCATTAAACACTTAGTTTAACTGACAGAACTGTTTGGATCGCTTCCGTTTCTGAAGTATGAGGATCTTTCTGCATTGAGTACTTTTACTTTTAAAACTTTAAGAACATTTTCCTGATGATACTTACATACTTTTACTTAAGTAACAATTACAATGCATGATGTTTACTTGTAAAAGATTCTCTTTACAGTGTGGAATTAGTACTTTTACTTAAGTAAAGGATCTGAATACTTCTTCCTATCACTGCTAATTACAGAACTCCACTTTGAGGTGTTGCAGCTAGGAAAGAACTGCTACACAGATGTGAGCTCATCTGAAGGGGACAGTGTGCCATGGCGGTGGAAACAGTGGCAACAGTGGCACTGTGTCCATGGAGAGGCAAATGACTCGAGCCCCAGATGTGAAGAGGCTCTTTAATGTGTCTCCCTGTCTTGCAGCTGTGGAGCTGATCTGATGACATGATATATAACAGTCTCTGGCAAAAGATGACTCCGCTAGTCACGTTGCACGAATATGCACCGTGTTATTATTTATTGCTTCTTCTCCTCCCTCCTGCCAGTCTGCTTACTATTGCAAGGTGAAATGACTGACAGATTTTAAAGGGCCAGTTCACTTAAATTACAAAAACACATTTCCCCCTCTCACTCTTACTGGAGTGGTATGTAGATTGCTTTGCCAGGTTTTAAGATATCAACCACAGAGATTTCTGGCAACACCCCCAATACTGCAGGTGAATGGAATTTCGTTTCTGGTGCTGAAAGCTTCGGAAACATTGCAAAGGTCACGGTTTCTCAGACCAATCCAAAGACCTCACTCTCAACACGTTCCACTATATGTTCCTGTCAAAAAGAAAAAAGCCAGGTACATTTTATTTATAGTGGCCACAATCACAAATTTGCCTCAAAAGGGATTTCCAATCTGTACAACACAGATAGATGGACAGTCCAACCAAAACAGGTTTTTGTTTTACAACAAGAGTTATGTTATGCACCCTTTTTCGTGCATTATCCTATGAATGTCAAGCAACACAAGTGATTATTGCCTGCAATGCAAAGCCCATTTAGTAGGGGTGTCACAATTTCGATTTTAAACGGAAAATCGATCGAAGTGAACTTTCGATTTTGATTATCGAAATCAAATGCACGATCGCCGATTCCCACAGAATTTTTGTTATCTCTCCACCCCCGCCTACTAGCGCACGTCCGAAGAAAAAAAGAACATGACACAGCGGACGGTAACATGCAGCAGAGTAATGTTAGCTTGCCAGTTGCCTGCAGCTGCACTTTTCCAGACATCATGTCCACTGCTGGATGACGGATAAACAACAGAACTGGAAAAATCTTGTGCTTCTGAAGTCACCGGTGTAGCAACATTTTGCCTACAAGCTGGTAAAGCCTATGAGCGCCGACAGGACTTCATGGTGCGTCCAGGTGCACCTTGTAAAACTCATGGTGCCTTCAAGTGCACCTTGTAAATTCTGTGAAATTCAAAGTGTTTATGCAAAGTACTCTTCTGCCATGGTGGACCATATTGTGGCATTGCCGTCTCTCCTGAAAAAAAAAAAAATTTAATTTGAAAACTGAATCGAATCGTGACCCTAAAATCCAAATCAAATCAAATCATGAATTTGGAGAATCAGGACATCTCTAATGTTTAGACAACAAAACTACTTAGTTACATTTTGGAAAACATTGTGCTCTGAGTAAAAATAAGTACGGTTGAACTACTTCGTTAGGGTTAGGCAACAAAACTTCATGGTGTGTTTTAGTAAAAGATTGTTTTTGGGTAAAAATAAGTAAGATTGTTACGTGACGTCTGTACGTGGCGTTTGTAAGTTACGTGACAAAAGTAATTTTTACATGGGACACGGACAACGGTCTCCTCGGTAAAAGTCCTGTGTTTTCCTTAGAGGAGGCCCTCTACTTTCTGGCTCATGATTACCCGTGTTATATACAAATTAAATAATGCATTATTTTTCATAGGTATAAGTACGAATGAATGAGTATGAATGAGAACAGTCTGCTATGAGTGAAACTTTTACAAAAAATATAGTAATTTGATGCATTGTTATTATAAAAATATTGATTAGTGCAGCTTTAAAGCACTTACATGTACATCTCACATCTCTAGCCAATCAGAACGACTTAAAACACAAAAAGATTCTTTCCACTTTATTAAAGTGGTGTAATTATAGGCACACCCCCCTCATAAATATGTAAATAAAGCAGATAAGGGAGATGACTCAGGTAGCAAATGACTTAGTGAATGTTGTGCCAAATCATGACAACCACCTAATAACACTGTCCTTAGTTTGTGACCACATTATATGAGACGAATAAAGTGGTTTCATTGAATACATCTGGCTGTTTCCCTTGACTCTGACCCAGAGAACACATTTACACTCTCTGCTACAGTGCATTTAAAAAAATCACAGATCACTATTTCACTCATGTTACACTGTGCCATGAGGATAAGCCTGGTGGATGTTTTTCTCACACTTCTCGTGAGGCAGGTAAGCTGAGAGGCTTTTCTTGTATTTTCCTTGATCAGGCACGGCTCGCTGAGAATGAGCAGGATGGTGGTGTGTTGAGCAAAGGAATGTAAAGGTGCTCTGATAGGAAGGTTATATCTGTTTCTAAACAGTAGGCCAAAAAGTAGGACAGAGCATACGAGTTGACAGAAAAATGGATGATAAAACTATTCGACTTGTGCCAAATAGTCTCCTGTATTTTTAGAGCAGCGATACATTAAGCTTCATGTTACACACAAGCATGAAATCACACAGCTCACTTATGCCAACGCATGAATGCCCACAAAAAACACGCTTGCAGTCTCAGACTTTTTATTTACTGCTTTGGCACCGCACGACAGGGACATGGGATATATTATGGTGGAAAATTCCTGGTCCTGGTTTCCTGGATTAATACGGACCAAATATAAAGTGTCAACTTCGATTTGGGTATTCGCGTGAAAATGAAAAGGGGAATTCAGTTGCTCATGTTGAAGCAGAGTACAGAAACAGCATGATATCCTCATGAAAGGAGGTTTTGCTTTCACTGGCTGTTCCAGTGGTTGTGACATTTAGTGCTGTCACGCCTGCCAACAGAAGGCTGGGATTAAGCTAGTTCATGTGGTAATCAGCAACATTTAGGAAAAGATATATGACTGACATAACAGTAATTCAACCTATAGCTAGAACACGGGATTGCGGTCGTAACCCTCAAGTGTCTGGTTGGTGTTTTTAGTTGTTCTGGTTGGTTAGTGAGCCGGTGCTGAAGTTATCGCTAGCTCCGTGACTAACCGCCTTCACTTTTACCAGCAGGTAGCAAGTAAGACACAGGAACTTGGCTTGGGTATTGAGGAGTAGAATCATTTATTCACTGAAAGATAAAGGCAAGGCAAGGCAGCTTTATTTGTATATCACATTTCAGCAACAGGGCAATTCAAAGTGCTTTACATAAAAATGATTAAAGAAAAATTTAAAACAGATAAAATACAAGAGTAAAAGTTACAGTGCAGTATAAGAAATTAAACATTAAAGAGCAGTTACAAATATAAAAGAAGATAAAATAGGAGATTTTAGGCTGCTAGTATGGGACAATGTATAAGCCGTTGCTCTATACACGTAATCCAAGCGCAATCCTTGCCGTTCCCAGAACAAGCCGGTCCCACCGGTCTTACTTTTTAATTCTCTTTATAAGCTTATATAGATTGTCATACAGTTTCAACAATGCAACTTCAGTATAAGAAATGAACAATTATTTAAAAAAAGGCAACATCAAAAAGAAAGGTCTTCAGCCTTTATTTAAAAGAACTGACAGTTGCAGCGGACCTGCAGTTTTCTGGGAGTTTGTTCCAGATATGTGGAGCATAAAAACTAAAGTGTACAGTGTTTGTATACATGTATACAGTGAGCGGCTACCTTCACAGCTATAACGTTAGTGCTAACTTCATACTCACTCACACACACCACCCCGCTCTCTTTTGCGTGTGGCCTGCAGCTGCTGCTGTGTGCAACATATATGGTGTGTGTGTTGCTCTCACAATAGCCAAAAAAGTTCAAAAGCTGGGTAAAAAATCCATCCATCCATCTTCGTCCGCTTATCCGGTATCGGGTCGGGGGGGGGGGGGTAGCAGCTCCAGCAGGGGACCCCAAACTTCCCTTTCCCGAGCCACATTAACCAGCTGCGACTGGGGGATCCCGAGGCGTTCCCAGGCCAGGTTGGAGATATAATCCCTCCACATAGTCCTGGGTCTTCCCCGAGGCCTCCTCCCAGCTGGACGTGCCTGGAACACCTCCCTAGGGAGGCGCCCAGGGGGCATCCTTACCAGATGCCCAAACCACCTCAACTGGCTCCTTTCGACACGAAGGAGCAGCGGCTCTACTCCGAGCTCCTCACGGATGACTGAGCTTCTCACCCTATCTCTAAGGGAGACGCCAGCCACCCTCCTGAGGAAACCCATTTTGGCCGCTTGTACCCTGGATCTTGTTCTTTTGGTCATGACCCAGCCTTCATGACCATAGGTGAGGGTAGGAACGAAAACTGACCGGAAGATTGAGAGCGTTGCCTTCTGGCTCAGCTCTCTTTTCGTCACAACGGTAAATTGAATGTAATACCGCACCCGCTGCGATTCTCCGACCAATTTCCCGCTCCATTGTCCCCTCACTCGCGAACAAGACCCCAAGGTACTTTAACTCCTTCACTTGGGGTAAGGACTCATTCCCTACCTGGACTAGGCACTCCGTCCGTTTCCTGCTGAGAACCATGGCCTCCGATTTAGAGGTGCTGATCCTCATCCAGCCGCTTCACACTCGGCCGCGAACCGATCCAGTGAGTGCTGAAGGTCACAGGCCGATAATGGCATCAGGACCACATCATCTGCAAAAAGCAGCGATGAGATCCCCAGCCCACCGAACTGCAACCCCTCTCCACACCGACTACGCTGGGTAAAAAATAACCCAGATAATCGGCGCTGCTTTTGCATTATGGGGCCCATAGTGGAGGCACACTAGAGACCTCCGCCGGCCGAGCCGTCTACTTCCGTTTAGTGCTCTCCTAAGCTAAATAGGGATTAAATCATTTAATCGTGCAGCTCTTCTGGACTTTTCAAATCTTATCAGACCGAATGGATAAAATTCTGATAGTGAGACGGGGTTTGTGACACTCACAAAAAATTATTCATATTTATTTTTGGGCCAAAGGGCATCCCATTCTGTTTAATTCATTAATAACTAAAGAAAAAAAAAGACTTCCAGAGTCCTGGAGCTGGCGAGAGAAAGTGATTACAAGTAGATATGAGACAAAACAAGGTTCCCCACAGCCTGCTATGTGGATCAGGGTCCGTTTACCCCTGGGCAAGATTAGTCATCTTGGGGAATGAGCACAAGTAGGTATTAGCCCAGTGACACAGCTCCATCTCCTCTCCCCCGGCTTACATAAAACACTGTCTGGAGCTTCCTGGATTAAATAAATGCACTGTGGTAAACGACTGACTTTAATGCCAAAGGAAAATTTAATGTTTTGTTAGTTTCGCATTAAAGGGTCTATATGTAACTTTTAAATGTTTCTGAAACTGTAATGTTCCATCTGATGATAATAAATGACCTGTAACAGCAAACGAGAATAACAAACAGTGAAAAGAACACTATTTTTATATAGTTTATATTAATGCCTCTGCCCGGGTCCAATTTTCACCTCAAAATGATTTACGGCAGGTAGATGGCGCTACAGAGCACACATTCTGAAGGGTCACAGATTTCGGCTGAACACCGGAAAAGCCTGCGTTAGTGAGTATGCAAGTAAAAGGCAGCTGGAGATGTCTTTATGTAGGCCTAATTGTATTTTAATTTCATTTTAGAAGTGATCTGCTGTAGTTATGGCTGATACTGGGGCAGGGCCATAACAGAAAAGAAGGAAATTAAACGAAGAATAACTAAAAGCTCAAAGGCAAAGTGAAAGACAAATGGCAAAATCCGAGTCACACTCGGTTGGGCTTTCAACAGATGGAGACAATTACGGGATTGTAAATTATTCAAAACCGACCGAGAATTGGCCCTCAGGTATGTATTTCTTTCATAAAATGTCTTTAGATTGTACAATGTGGTTGTACAACAGTAGCAGACATTAAATTACGTCCCCCTTCCATTTTTACTTTATTACGTTGGTTGCTACAACAATCTCTTAATGGTTTGGCTTGTGGCACAGTGACCATGATACCCGGTTTAGCTCACAATACATCCAAAGTAGGCTAAGTTACCGTATGCAACACTTGAAATGCAACGATGCATCTGTAAGGTATCTCTCTCGTATTCTCTATTCTCTTCTCTTGTATATGAATGATTTTCTGTCTGAGCAAACATTCATTGCAACTATATGCATACCTGCAAACTTAGAAGGGCTGAAAAAGATGACACATTTCATACCCATACATATTTATTTTCTTAAAGGAGCACAAAATGACAGTCGGTGACATTAAAGAACGGCTTGTTTATTGCTAAGGCCACTGGGTCAAAATTAAATGATTTATTAAAAATGTAATAACAATAATTGAACGAACAACTTATTTCACCAGTAAATTCCTGTTAAACGACAAAAACAACCACTGGATGGGAAAAGGGTATTTTACAATAACTTTGAATGCAGCACGAGGCTGGCAAGGTGAGTTTTAAGTGAACGCAACATCTGTGTTTTTCCGACAACAGCAGCTCCACACTGTCATACGTTCCTCTCAAGTGAACTACATACAAATTTTTACGCTGTTTAGCTGTCAGCATTTTAATCGTGTTTCCTCCAGCTGCTAGCTAACGGTAGGCTTACATTACCTGATGCCAAGTGTAGTGTTAACTAGCGTGACATGCAGCAATGTTTAGGTTGCCTCTAACGTCCGTTTTCGGAGCATCAGAGAGAAGTGCAGGCATTTCAGTGGCACCGAAATCCACGTTGCAATTTGGTCTATAATCCCTATAATCCTAACTCCTTTACTTTAAGACCTTTACGACAGCAAGTATGGTAAAAACACTACCGCTTTTGTCTGAAGGGGCCGCTGAAATCAACACTAACTGAAAGTTACATATAGCCACTTTAAATTGAGCTGAAGAACCACAACCAGAGGATACAGTAGCCTAGTCCAGTCTTGGTGATGTATTAAGGTTTCCATCTGCTTCTATTACTGCAAATAATATTTGCGAAATATTTCTTTAACAGCTTAACAATTGTAGAAACTGACAGTGGGGTCCAATTGTAGAAACTGAGAGTGGGGTCTATCTATCTCTATCTGTGAGGGTCAGTATCATTTTCATTATATTTCGTAGTATCATTTCAGCACCACCAAATCACTTACATACCGTAATTCCTCAAATAAAAACGGGGCCTTTATTTACCTGAACTGCAAAAGGTAACAAGCTTTTATTTGAAGCAGGCTTTTGTTAGAAGCAGGCGTTTATTTTTAATTCCATCTGTTTGATAAGTATACTTGTTTAAATAAACTGTTTTAAATTAAAAGCCATAGCGTTCCAGTGGACAGAGATCATTAATTTTTTAAGAAACATTTGCAAAAATATCACCATATACAACAACAACAGCCAGAAGGGCGACAACGAAATTTGGGTCAGAATTAATCAAACACCACCATTGTATCAGCTTGAACCCTGTAAATGTACCGGGTATTTAGTTCAAATACAGGTACTACGGTATTGCTGGTAGATTACAATAAGAGCATACGGTAGTTTTGGAAAACACATGGCTGGTTTGCAGCACACAGTATCTGATTAACGTTACAGACGGTAGCTATAACCAGCATGAACATGACAAAAAAAATCTATGTTTCCTCAGAGTTACACATATGCTTAATTACACGTGTGTGTAGTAAGCATATGTCACATCACGGCGTCCAGTGTCAAAACATAAAAACAACAACAACCACGACCCTGAAGTAATGCTACTCCGGATACCGTAACGTTACCGTCAAAAGACATTCCTGACAGCACAGTCAATTGCCAGTCTCTAATAAGATTCAGCTGCGAACAAATTCCGGACAAAATTGCTTAAATATTAACATCATTGCATCTTACCTTGTTAAATGAAACAGTGTAATTACCCATAACTGTCTGGGTGCCATGCTCAATAAGTTGTTGAAAATTCTGTCACTAGCACTAAATGAGACCTGTGTTACATCCTATCTAACTACTGCCATCTATTGGCATCTTTACATTACTACAAACTACACTTGGCTGAGTAACACATACAGCCGCATTGACTAAAATACCGGTAGGACAATAATACTTGTACCATAATTGAGTACCATAATCCAGAAAAACAGTGTGGAAAAAAGCATGAATATATTGTTGAATCTGTACAATTAAATTGGTTGAAATGTACATTACGATGAACTTGAATGCACATTATATGAAAGGCACTTAGGAGATTGTCCACACTAATTTCCCCCTGGCCTTAAAGGTGCCGTAGGTATGATTGTGAAGATCCAGGACTTAGCCAAAAAATGTGAACATAGACAACTTCTCAGTCCCTCCCTCCTTTCTGCTAAAGCCCAAAACTGTCTCCTAAGCCCCTCCCCCCACAAGGGAGAATGAATGTGTGTGCATGAGCAGTGATTGACACCCCCCTGGCCATGATTGGTGCATCTGAACAGGGAGCTGTCGATTTTTGCAATTCGCACTACAGGCTGTAGGTGATGCCAGAGGAGCCAGATCTTTTTTTTAAATTACCTGCTTCATGTAGTTCTACTGGAACATAGGGTCAGTTTCAGCAAATATGACAGAAAGTTAGTTTTATAAGTCTTACCTACTGCACCTTTAATTTAAGGCCGGTCTTTATTTGTCCGTGTTGACCATGCCCCCGGCCACTATCAGAGGCCCGGCGTTTAATTGACTACCGATTTTTATTTGAGGAATTATGGTATTACTGTTTTTGAAGTGTGCATGAGAGGGTGTTTGTTTAATGCATCTCTGGTTTATTTTTTTCTAAACAAGAGATACAACTGATAGAACTGCAAATCGATACTCAGCCAAGCCTGAAATGGCGCTTAAGGAACTTCAGCTGCCTGAAGCTTTATGTATCCAGTACAGCCTCCCTGCTTCTTGAAAGAGTAAAAGATACTCAACTTTGACATGAGAGAGACACAAATGCTGTCCACGAGCAAATTCCCAGCAGTGCAAAAAAGATGCTTCTCTAAACTCTGTGTTCCATCCAGAAAGGTCTTTCCATCCAAACATTTCTAAAGGCAAAAGAGTTTATACCTGTTCCGAAACACATAGGAGAGCACATAAAACCATTTCCGCCAGTTCACCTCCTGTTCCAGCCGTCACCCTACAGGAGACGCTGTCAGTCACTGCCATCCAGGACAAAGCCTTTCAAAACCTTTCTTCCCCTCTTCAATACGGACCATAAACTACTTGGCACCTTAGCCTTCTATTGCAAAAATAAAGACAGTGTCTGCATTTGAAACCACCTATGATACTAGCAGTGCATACTGATTTGGTCAAAATGCAGCATGTAGTATGCAGTAGGCAAGCAAAAGCTACTGTACATCTGCAGTATGCCAAAATACCTGAATGTCATACTGATTAGGAGAAAATCTCCAGTTTTCTCTTGTGCCACCTTAATGTTCACGGGTTTTAGGTCAAATATTTTGGCAGCTGTTAGATGAATAGCCATTAACTTTGGTAGAAACATTCACGCTCCCCTCAAGATTAATTGTATTAACTTTGGTGATCCCTTAACTTTCAAAATACCATTATCATCATCAGGTCAAAATATTACTTAGTCCAATAATTCTTTGGTTTATGACCAAATACCTGCAAAACTAATGACATTCCCACCCGCCTCAGATGTACTTTGCATTTAGTGCTAATTAACAAATGTTATCATGTTAAGTACGCTAAACTAAGATGGTGAACATGGTACAACATTACTGTATTGACCCGAAAACAAGACAGTACAATATATATTCAGGGTCTAGACTTTTAAACGCCAATAAACATCCACAACAACATGTGGCGCCAAATAGCAATAACCTGAAGGTGCATCTCGTGACCGGAGCCGTCAATCAAAACTCCCAACAGTGCCAGGAGCCTGAAAGATGCAGAGACACGGTAAGCATCCCGAACAAAGCGGCTCAAAAGTAGGGCAAGTTAGCAAACAAATGAGAAGTTTTGATGCTAACTTTAAGATGATGGTGATAAACACAGCAGTCGTCAAACAACTGCCAAGCACTGCACCAAGAGTGAAAGAAAAGCATCCCGTGGTCCCCAAATCGTCCGCTTCCGTGATATTGACCGGAGGGTGTGTGAATATGTGATTGAAAAAAGAAATGAGGGACTGCACATCACTCGAGCCGTCATTCAAGTGAAAGCCTTGGAAATCACCGTTTAAAGCCAGCCTCGGCTAGTTTAGTTTAATTTAAATATTCCACAGACTGTTGTACAGACTTATTTGCTGTTTCCTATGTGTTTTATTATTTTCATAAAAAATATTTTCTTTAACAAAACAAGATTTTTTTTTTTCTTTCAGATGAGTCTTGAAGGGGGGTGTCCTATTATCGGGGTTGTCTTATATTCGGGTCAGTACAGTATACCTGCCAAAGATCATCATGTTAGCATTGTCTTTCTGAGCTTATCATGTTGACGTGAGCATTTACGTAAGTACACTACAGCCTCAGATCAGAGCTGCTAGCATGGCTGTAGGATCTTAGTGTTGTTTCTACTTGTGTGCATATACAGTACGTGTGTGTTTATGTTGATGGCCCATTTCTACACTGCTCCTTTGACACACAGCAGAGTTGTCTTGTGGCTTAACAGCAAACACATGGATCCTATGTGCAGCTCTGTTTTGACACCCTGTATAGTGGAACGACAAACACACAGTATTTTTGGCAGCAGTTCGCGCAAAATGGAAGTTAGGAAGGAGCATAAGAGGGCCTTGCATAATGTCAAGAAGAGTGGTGCTCTTCACCAGCCTTTGACACTTAATGTTTGAGGGGGCATGTGTGAATATGATCAAGGAGTCTTGTGTTGCCCCTTAACTGGAAGGTCCTTGTCCCTTTGCCTGTGAATATCCTCAGCTCGCTGCACGTGTCAATGTAGTGCTACCAGTGTGAGGGAAATGCACAGAGAAGGTCAAATAGGCAGCTTGCAAAGAACCACAGAGTTTGCTCACAGACAGCCTACAGAAAAGATTCCACATCAGCGACCATATGTAATTAACTGTTTTAGGTAGGTAGCAATAAAACTGTATTTGTCCGTTCTCTTGAATTCCTGCCTCTGGCCACTGAGACTTTCTCTATCATGCAGGCCTGACCCAGAGGTTGCCAATTTGTGTTTGTGTCTTTGTCTGCCGCTCTAGTACAGGCGTGTGGTTTTGGCGTGGAAACAAGAGAGGAGGACAGAGCTGTGGCGACGCGGGGGGATGGAGCTGGATGTGAAGGAGAGACAGGACAAAGACGAGGAGGAGAGGATGATGTATTTCAGCCTAAACAAGCCATAAACAGACCTGAGGTGAAGAGTTCATGCCAGGGGAAGGACATATATATAATTTCTAGTTCAAAAGTATAGAAATATGCTAAAATAGAGCTCCGGCCACAACAGTGAGATAAACAAGACTCTCTTCTACTGTCATATTACAACTGGAGTTTCATGTGTCCATGAAAAGAGATTCATAGACTCTACATGCTAATCGGCCAGTGCATGATTTCAATTTTTCATTCTTTCACTTCATTTAATATGCTCTGCTATCACAAAGAATTCTTTAAGCCCAATTTACCGTGGTACCACGGACATGTCACAGTCAGTCATTGTGCCTCGGGCCAGGCCTTTCTCACTACCATCCCCACGAGACTAAATAAAGTCAAGCCAATTTCTGGTTGCTGATGTCATCTCCACCATTTAAATGATTGCCCTATAATCAGCCCCATTCTGCTCTGTGATTGGAGCGGCCGGTTCAATCTGCCCTCGCCGACTACTGTGGGACTGATGGCAGAAAAGATGAAGGAACATATGGCATCCTTTCAAGTCAATCTCTCTCTGCATTCGGTGGAACCGATGACTTAACTAATCGTTTGGACTTTTTTCAAAATACAGCTCCCGAAATCAAATTTAAGCTACCGTTAAATGAGAATTTGCTCCGATGTTTGGCTGCCACCGGATATACATTTCACTGATTTTATTCAGGTCATAAGGCTCGTCCAGGGACCTGTTACGAAAACTTACTTTAATAGCTTAAATGTGTGTGATCCTCATTTTGTAGCTAACAGTGTATTTAAACCAGCAGCTTGGCTTTGTATATGGGTACTGCCATATAGGAAGATATATAGATTAATCATAAGAAACAGAAAGACCCATGAGATTGCAATAATGTTTCAGATGTAACGAGGAAAAACAATTCAGTTGACAGGTTGAGCACTGCAACTTGTTTCTGCCCTACAATGTTGTAATTATGTGATCAGAAGTAGAGCTTCCTCTATAATACCACTCACATTTCATTTGTTATTTTTTGTTAATATTCAAATAATATTTGAATATTTAATGCTCAAATGCAGCCTGTTTTAAATATGTACTACACTACTCAGGCTTATACATTGTCAATGCCACTATAAGCACGTGGTTGTTGTTACACGTTCTGTCCACTAGGGGGACTTCCAACATCAGCATGGCCTTGAAGGGGACCTACGTAACGGCGCATTGCATTTCTGGCACGCCGCTCTCTGTATACATTATATTCCACCACGCACACAGCGACAAACACAAATCAACAGAGAACTCTATAATGACATTTTATGTAACAAGTTTATTGAAGCGACTCTGTTGTAAAGGCTAACGGTGCTCGGTTAGCATAATGACATCATGTTAGAAAGCACAGCTGAAAAGATTTGTCATAAACTAAGTAGCAATAGTGTTAGCCACGATGCTAACGGCATTGATAAGCGGCATTGATAAGCCGCAGCCTGTCACTCCCCCTGTACTAACGTTACTTGGTACGTAACGTTAGCTAATGATGCCTTGTGTTTCTCACTCCCGTAACTTATTCTTCATCAGACGTGACATGAGAAGAGAGAGATTAGCTAACGTTAGCCAACCTATTTATAAAAAATTTTAAAAAATCACATTCGAATAGTAATTTTAGCATTTGAATAGTATATTTTTTTTTACTATTCAAATTATATTCGACTTTCGGAATTTGTTCCAATAGCCCTAAACAGAACACACCAATTAAAGCACTCTAGAAAAAGCTTTCCCTTGTCAAGAGCTGCTTAAGTGGCTGAATGTGGACGGGGCTAGTATTAAATAGGATATTGTATTTAGAAATTGGACATTCTTCAGGGAGAATTACTTTGAATTCCTACAATTACTCTCTCAAATATATCCACAGGGGCTGTATACACAAATAAAACATAATATGGATTGCCACAATATTCTGCCACAACTCTTTATCAGGACGCCGTAGCTGTCCTGATAAAAACAGGTCCCTAATGTATGTGGAGTCTACCAGAAGACCTTAGCAACTAAGGAGATTTCAGGTTATGAAATGCAGAGTGCATGGCATGTCACTGACAAAGAGCGACCCGAAAGGTCAAGAGTCTCTGGCAGACCCAGATGACTGGCCTGCTGCTGACCCCAGAACAGGCCTGTCACTCCACTGTCACTCCGTCAGCTGTCAGCCTGCAGAGAGCCACAACAGAGAACAGCAGTCTAGTCTGTGGTCAACCTACAGCATCAGGAGCAACAATCTGGGGTTAAATACAATACAGTTGACAAGAATATTCTGCAACTATGTTATAGAGAGAGAGAGAGAGAGAGAGAGAGAGAGAGAGAGAGAGAGAGAGAGAGAGAGAGAAAGAGAGAGAGAGAGAGTGAGGGAGAGTGTGTGTTAAAAATTACAATTGGAATTCTGTAAAATTATTCTAAAAGTTCACCCAAACACCCCAAACAATGCATGCAGAGCAGAACACGGTATATTCCCTCTGAAAATTAAAATCCAAAAAAGGTCATTTCAATTTTGGCAGCATTTAAATCAAGCAACCAGCAGTGTTCAGATGTCCACCAATATATCCAATTGGCCGAATATCTCAAAACAAAAAATCCAAAAGAAATATTTTAACAAAATACAGAGTCAGTGACCACGAGCTGGAAATTGAAAGAGGTAGACATTTAAAAGTGTGGAGACCAAGAGAGGAACGAGTCTGTACACACTGCCAGCAGGATATTCAAACAGAATTACATATTCCTATGTACATATCCCAAATATGAATGAAGACTTAAGAACCAAATATTTCCAAAAATTTGAAAAACATATACCAGGCTTCACTACCTACACTGAGGACAAAAAGCTTCCTTTTTTTATTAGGGGAAGATAAAAGCATGGCATGGCTAGCAGCTAAATATGTCTTCTCCTGCCACAATACAAGGCAAAATAAATAGCAGTCCTTCCAGAAAAATGCTGAGTTTTTTTGTGATTGTTGGGGGCAAAAATCCTTGATTATGCGGCACGTTTTCTTAAAAAATGCGATGGAATGTGCCGGATATTTATGCAATTTTATGGTGGCAAAAACTGCCGTTTCATCATGGCTTCATCGCGAGGTTTGCAGCGTTTCGATGATGTTCACGTTGCGTAATTATGTCACTTCATAATGTTACCATGGCAAAAGGGGAAAATGGCTGCTCTTGTGTGAAGTAAACGCAACATTTTTCAACTTTCTGCTAAGATATTTGTGACTTTTTTGCAACGAATGAAATCATGCAAGCCCCGCATTTTTTGCGCGGAAGTCGTAAAATAAATATGCGGACTTTGGCTGATTATGCATTGAATTATGCGATTGCATAATCGCGTTTTTCTGGAGGGACTGAAATAGAGTATATATTATCATTTTTCTATTCTTTTATTTATTTGTATTCTTTTTTATATTATTGTTTCAACGTACCCTTTGAGGGACATGCACAGAATTTGTTTAGTATCTGCATTTATATCATAATTATAATATGTTTAGTTGTATTATTATATCAGATGTATTTACTCCTTGTTGTTGTTGTTTGTTTGCTCTTATGCTTTGGCAACACAGATGTATTTTTTGTCACGCCAATAAAGCAACATGAAATTGAAATTGAAAATTGAGACAGAGAGAGAGAGAGAGAGAGAGAGGGAGAGAGAGAGAGAGACAGAGAGAGAGAGAGAGAGAGAGAGAGAGAGAGAGAGAGTAGATGCATTTTGCTGAAAAAACTGATAACTTTATTTATCACTTCATATTTGCTTTTATCTAATCCGGTGGTTCCTAACTCGGAGGTCGGGAACCCCAAAGGGGTTGCAAGAAAAATGTAAGAGGTCACTAATTAAACAAAGAAGAAAACTAATTGATAGATAAAAAAAATTTCCAGCACAATTTAGTTTGTTGTAAAATACTTGATAAGTTCTAAGCAACTGCTAGCTCATTTTGAACTACGTGTGATGTAGTGTAACTGCTTGTTTCCTCTAAAACTTAACAAGCCTAATATTATATTTCATAAAAATGCAATAATATCCTATGACTTTAGCAGAGGCACTCTTTGTTTCGACACAAGGTTCTGGGGTATTTTAAGTCCTCAGAACTATTTTGAAGAAAGTAGGAGATAAATGTTCTCCCTCATCCTAAAAGGGTCATAAATTGATATGATAGTACTTTCTTGTTTTATGAATGAAGCAGTTGGCGAGTTGAAGTAGCCACGCTGTGTGTTTGACCGATACGCAACGATCATCTCTACAAAGTCCACCCTGAAGGTTCCTGTACTTTCAGTACTACCTTCCGATCAGGGACTTTTTAATGGGGGGAAATAAAGCCCTTAGAACTTACTTTAGACTCTTGTCCCTATAGCCGAAACGAGTTCCTCAGAAGGTTCCTAGTTCCGGGGAATGTTTCTGCGGTCGAAACACAGCTTTGAACAAAATATTTAGCATTGCTCTTCTGACACTGTTGGACAAAGACAGATCAAAATCGATGCAACTGGGGCCCGTTTCAGGAAGGAGGTTTAGCAAACTCTAACCCTGAACTTTGAGTTAATTTACCCTGAGATCGGAAACTCTGAGTTTTCGGTTCCAGAACAGCTGATTTGAGTTGGTTCAATCAACTCAGAGTAGGTTCACTCAGAGTTAAGCGCGTGCACCACCACTATAAAAAGGCAGCATGAACGGAGCCACGATGCTACGATTCACCATTGCAACAACAAAATAATCGGTCGGCATACTTTACCCCTCTGGAACTGCAAATACTCATGCGCACATATAGCGAGTTTGAACATATATTTCATTTTAAAAAAGAAACACGGCTGCAGCTGCAAAAGAGCTAGAATTGGTTTGGGAGAAAATTGCTGCTCGAGTCAATGCGTAAGTTCCAATATAGTGGGTTAATTTCATGTTTAATCACAAGTATAATATTACTGGTGAAAACTGGTGGACGTTAGTGATATGAGGACAGATACGGTTATGTATATATCTGACGGACTGTGAAGCAAAATGATAATCTGAAAATGTATCCAGTCGAGGCCTCAATATCATCTCCTGACGTATGTTTACCTCCCTGCAAAGTAATAACATTACAGTTTCTTCATCAACGGGATCGTCGACAAAAGGGCATGCCATGTTCGACAAAAAAAAAGTTCTTTCTAACTCCAAACTTGGGCTGCACGATATGACGAAAGTATCTAAATGTGATTATTTTGACTGATATTGCGATCGTGTTATGATTCACAATATTAGAGGGAATGATCCCTTTTGTATCATTATTCTTATTTTCATTGAAAAATATTAAAATAAAAAAAAAATGAAATACTTATAGTGTGATTTTTGCGAGGATCTGTACCAAACAAAGATGTTTTCTTTAGTCTGTAGGATAGGATTTGTAGGCTGGGACGTGTCTGCACAGCCACAATACTTAATTCAGAATGGTTTAACACACAATTTGCTTTTAACAAATATTGCGCCCCCCCCTGCAATTTGGATATTGTACTAGTCCATATTGCGATTTCGCTTAAATTGTGATTAATTGTGCAGCCCTACTCCAAACCCCAAGATTGTTTTCATTTTCAAACTTGTAGTCTTCAGCCCCAACCGACACCCACTTGAAGCACTGAATGAAAATGATGATTGTTGATATTTTATTAGTTTAATAACTCAGGACCAGACTGGATTACGAATCAGGTAGAGTGGGCAACTGCCAGGGACTTTAACCCTTGTGTTGTCTTCGTTTCAACCTTGAAAAAAAACACTTTTTTTCATTTGTGACGCCTTTTTTCACAATTTGTTTTTGATTTTTCCAACGTTTTAAATTTTTCTTCTACATATTTTCACCGCTCATTTCTACGTCCAATATTTTCTGATATAAAACAAAAATTAAAAACGGGCCAATGTGACCCGAAGTCAACACAAGGGTTAAGACTATCAGGGCCACCAGAAGTTCCAGGTTCAATGTCTGTGTGGTTATTTGATTAATTGACTAAATCACTATATCAAACTTAAATTGAAATTAGGCTCTCAAAAACTAGTGTTCATACTTCATTATTTCAATGTATACCATGCTCCCATGCTGCATATTCTACTTCAAATCTGTTAAATTTACTTAAAAAGGTGACAGAGTGCAATGCACAGACATACAATGGTGGTGCAGGGCATGAGATGACTGAAAACGTTCTTGAAAGTAGAAATTATTGTTCTTTTGTAGCTGCAGGTTATAGAAACCATATGTCACTGAGGATTGTTAAATAAGAAAAAAGTCCAGAAGGGGATGGAACCTTTTCTGTCCTGGATTTACGTCCAAGGCATAAAAAGTGTTATCCAGTCTTTATTTTTACATTCCACAGGATCCTTCTCCTTTCTGAAGAACAGTAAAAGAAACAAGTTCTACCTGAGAACTGACAAATGCAGAGAAGACATGTGACTTATTTCTATATATGAGTTTTCCATCCCCCCTCATCATCCTGGTGGCTGATCCAGCCATACTGGTATTCTATATTCTATGATGTGACATCACTGTCCCCTGCTGGTGCTGCCAAGAAGGGTTTGTTTTTATTTTCCATCTGCCTTTTATTGTATAATTTCCTTCCTTCATTTCTTCCAGTCATTGATTAATTGTGTGGCTTGCAAATGATTATAAGAGTGAAAGACATTTTAGAATCTCACTGTCAGCATGTATTCCAGATGTGCACATTTAGGCCTGTCACGATAACAAATTTTGCTGGAGAAATTATTGTGATAAACGATAATATTGTCGTTCTGAGACCATTTTCATCTAAAATAATGATAATGACATAATGATGCAGGTACACCTTTTCCAAGATCAATAAACTTTTATTTCTAAAGAATAATTAACACTGGAACTGGAAGACATTTGAAATATCCACAATAAATGAACAAAACAACCAAAAACAATAAATAAAATGGACTCTCAGTCTCTGTTAACAAAAAATGCACTTGAATAAAAACCAAACACAATCAAAAACAATAAATAAAATGGAAATTTTTCCGGCCGCGATAATTTACATTTAAATTATGATGCTCAAATACACTTCATGTAATGTAGGATCTTATGTCTGCAAAGCAGCCCTGCAAAATGTTAAAAGATGGATGAAAGATACAGTATGTTTAGGATCCACTGGGTGGCAGCAGTGCAGTATTCATTCAAACTGGCAGCTCAAAAACAAATCTGCTAGTTTTCCTTTGGTTTATCTTTGTCTAATGGATGCATGACTCAGACCTCAATCCCAGAGCCGCACACAAATAAGACTGAGGTGTTTGAGTTAAAAGCATACAAGTCTATTATCGGTCATAAATCATGACAACCCAAAGTTGAAATCAGTGCTACGCGCTTCTCTGTGCTTCCGTTGGAGCACACTCATAGTCCCATAACCACGGTGTCTGTCCCCCGACTCAGATCAGTTAAATCAAAGGTAAACAAAAGATGAGCTATACTTAAGAACTTAATTGGAATTCAAACTACCACTGCAATGATAGAACAGAATAGTTAAATTAGATGTGGACTATTAGATATCTGTCTTCTAAAACAGTACTAGTAAACAATTTGATATCAGATAATCAAATTGATCTATTCTGTCTTACTGAAACATGGCTGGGCCATGAAGAATATGTTAGTCTAAATGAATCCACTTCTCCCAGTCATATTAATACTCAAATTCCTCGAGGCTCTGGCCGAGGGGGGGGGGGGGGGGGGGGGAGTTGCAGCCATATTTGACTCAAGCCTGTTAATTAATCCTAAACCTAAACCAAATTATAACTCGTTTGAAAGTCTTGTTCTTAATCTTCTACATCAAACATGGAAAACATTACAGCCAATTATATTTGTTGTTGTTTACAGAGCTCCAGGACCGTATTCTGAATTTTTATCTGAATTATCTGTTTTTATCATGTGTAGTCTTTCAACTCATTACTAGATTCAATTGGTTTCAGTCAGAGTGTGCATAAGGCCACTCATTGTTTTAACCACACCCTCGAACTTGTGCTGGCATATGGCATCGAAACTGAAGATTTACTAGGATTTCCACAGAATCCTTTATTATCAGACGATTCTTTAATAACTTTCAAATTCTTACTACCCAACTATACGAAATTAGATAATAAGCTACACTAGATGCCTATCTGACAGTGCTATAGCTACATTTAAGGAAGATATTCCAACAGCATTTAAGTCAATGCCGTGCCTTAATATAACAGAGGACTCTTATGTTAACTTTAGTCCCTCCCAAATTGATAATTTTGTAGACGGTGCTACAGCCTCGCTACGGACGACTCTGTTGCTCCTCTCAAAAAGAAGATGATGAAGCAAAGGAATCTAGCACCTTGGTATATCTCCCAAACGCGCAAATGAAATCTTCCACGAATCTGGAAGAATGTCGTTTAGATTTGCAAAGCAGTCTGAAAACATATGGGAGGGCCCTCAGAAATGCCAGAGCAGCCTATTACTCATCACTAATAGAAGAAAATAAGAACAACCCAAGGTTTCTTTTCAGCACTGTAGCCATCTATTCCTACAGCTCTGAGTAGTGACAACTTCATGAGCTTCTTTAATTATACAAATTATAACAATTAGAGATAAAATTCATCACCTCTTGCCCTCAACTTCTAACGGTTCACCTTTAACCGCTAGAAAGAACGACAAGACCTGACATATACTAAGACTGCTGTTATCCTATAGACCTTCAACAATGAATTATTATTATTAAAGGTTTATTTAGATAGGGACAGATACAAAAAACATAGATAAGCTTAAACAGTCATCTGATGTATGTAACAGTGTTTTTAGCTGAAGCTAATACGCCGCGACACTTGTCTCTAGTAGGGCTTTTGGTTAAAAATAAAAATACAGATTAAAGGTGCTCTATGCGATGTTGGGTGACGGCACTTCTTGTTGACGTTCAAAGTATTTTCAAACAAAAGCCAACGACTCCCCACCCCCAAATCCTTCTTGTCGGTTATTGGCTGCAACGCTGGAAGAGTGTTTGGCACAGTTTATTTTTGTTTGTGGAGCCTGGGCTGTCTACAGAGACCACGTTTTTTTACAGTGTGTTCAGGGGACAGGCAGCGCGCGGATAGTGAGGAGATGTTTGCTCTATGTGACAAAAAATGTTGTAACTAATGTTGACGTTGTTTTCTTTTGACCACAGATTCCCCAGGACACCATAATAATAGTGCATGTGGTATGACTATAATTAAAAAAATGTGCCATTAGCTGGGCAGCACCAGCTTCTAGGTAGCAATCCTCTTAAAGTAAATGGCAGCAGTTGCTAAGTCACTCTTTGAAAGAAGAAACATTTAATCAGCATGTATGGAATTCATATTGAAATTATAGAAGTGAGAGGAGTAATAGAAGTAGGCAATGCAAGCTTAGCATACAATATAGGGGAAGAAAACACTTAAGGAATAACAGACATTTTAGTTATTCTAGTCCTTTATGCTATGCTATGCTATGCTTTAAGGCTCTATATCTTCATGTGCACCACATACTTTGTCTCTATAGTCTCCAACTGAGACTGGTGACTGCTAGCTGCTTTTCATGTCATCCACTGGCTCAAAAACAAAGGGGTTAAGTTGGCAGACTCGAGAACAAAAGAAGTCTTTGATATGGTGTCAGAGAGTAGAGTCGGTTCATAGAGAGGCAATGGCATAGTACTGGAAGGAGAATCTCTTTAGAGCCCAGCATTTTAAATACCCTGGGGAGGGACTGTTAAAATTCTGTCTTCCAACTTCACATCTTTATAATTTAGCAGCAACCATCATTCAGGCTTTAAACTCAGGGGAAGTGGAGGAACCAGCAGGAGTGTTGTGGTGTGTTTTCTATCTTTCCAACAAAGATATTTGTGATTAACCCTTGACTTATCCAAAAAAAACTATATTACAATCTAAGGTTCCATAGAGTGGAATAAAGACACTGAGGCAATGATGTGCCAAGACAGAGAGTTTCAGCAGTATGTTGCCTTTAATTTGGCCTAATTTAGGGACTTATGTTACATCAATAGCTATTACTGGTGACAGTGCAGCAGGTTGGACAGGTTTAAATCATAAAAGCCCACTGAAGCATTACTAAAATTAATCAGTACGGGCAGATGATTTGTTATGTAGAACAAATAATGACTTATCTCTGCTGACACGCCGGTGCAAATGGTCAGCGCAATCATGGTGTCAGAGCAAAGCACAGCACTTAAACTCCTATTACTGTCATTAACTACATTTGTGTTTATGCCACAGTCTGTCCTTGGCAGGCTGCAGTGCACTCGCATTTCCCTTATGAGTCACTGTTTTTAGGTTATTATTACAAAGGATCCAACAGCAAGCAATCGTGAAGTTATTTGGTGATGATCAGGGGTTAAAGTGGGATCTGGCAGGGGAAGGAACCCTAAGATCCATCTACGGTGATAACACCACACAAACATTCCATTCTCAAACTTGAACATTAGGCTACTACTACTAGGCTACTTTAATAAAGTCTCTATCAACTACACAGCGCTTAAAGAAAACTCACTTTTATAGCTATAGTTTACCTGCTACTCTTATTATTTCATTCTTCCAAAACAGTGTGAAGTTGAATTTTCATAAAAACAAAATTATGACTGGTGTGTTAACTGCATGCCAAATTAATCAGAGCACACAAGGCCAAATTGCCTCCTAAGTTGCGAAGGCCATTTTAAACGACGCAGTCAGTCCACATAAAAACACACCGGGGCTACCTTCACTTCCAGCTAACTTCACTGAGAACAATGACGGAAGAATAGTATCACCGATCCGTTTTAAATATTCTCTGTCTAGCTCAGCTAAAAACACAGCATCTGCAACACGTTACTGCGTTGCTACCGTTTTACTTTACTCTCACTACTGAGCCTGTCCGTAACCAGTAGGCACCTGTGTAATTGACTTTAACAGACTGCCCTGCTATTTTTTTAACGACGTGTGGACTCACCACAGACAGTTGCCTTGTTTGGAATCAGGGTGCTCGCTGCTGAGAGTGACTAGGGGAAGCACAAATGGATATTTGGCGTTATTTTTAAGAGAACGGGAAATACTGATTTATAAAACAGCCAATTAGATTAATTTACTGAACAAAGGTGCCGGAATGCCGTTCCGGATCATTCCGGACGACGATATTTTTGTAGGATAAAGGTACACCCAGATCAAAATTAATTCCCCATTCATTTTAATAATGAAGGGTTGGAAGATGTATTCGCTCCTGTACCAAAATGTATCCAACCTTTTTCGCATTGATTGAAGTTTGAAACACATAGTCGAAAAGGCCCTCTGGACAATTTGAGAAAGGCGGTGGGCTTAAAGTCTCATTCCAGAAATATTGATTTGTTTTTGAACAAAGGGCTTGACATCTTGTTGCAGCTTTTGAATCCCCCTTTCCATCAGTGAAAGCATTTTTTTTTTCATCTTTCACAACTTTTCAACTCAACTACTTCGCTCAAGAGACTGTCCAAGAGTTTGCCATTTATGACCATTCGTAGAATTCATCCCGTCACGCTACAAAGAGATGCAAAGGGTATAGAGTTCTTGGTGAGAGATAAGGGAGGCAGTGTGATACAGCCAGGAGGAGGCTATGATGGCAGGCTTTTAAACCCGCCTTTGAATGAGTCCAGTTCACAAACAACCTAAAATAGAATAAGTAAGGTAAAAAAAATACAATAATAGTTACAGTGTAAGAAATGAATATTTTGATTTAATAAAAGGCAGTGTCAAACCGTAAAGTCTTCAATTTTGAGAGTTTAAGCTAACCTGCAGTTTTCCAGCATTCATTTCTTTTCAGATGCAGATTAAACACGAGTATTTGCAGCAACAGGACAAGGTATGATGGATTGACTCAAAATACTACAGTGCCCAGGGTTATTGTAATAATGAAGGAACGTGTCACCCAGCGCAACAGTGCGGCTTACTGTTTTAGACATGAAGTATCTGATGATTTACAACTTTTACTTAAGTTTAATTACGCCTGCATATTTTAATTTAAATGTATTCCATACAATAATGTGTTACTGAAGTCATGGTGGGAAGGAGAGGCCCCATACAGGAAAGAGTTTGAGGAGGATACAGATGTGGAGTCTAAGAGAATAACAGGAAAAGGGCCCTAAAACAAACGAGACTCTGTATCTTCTAGACCATGTATTGGACACTCGTGGTTGACCTTTATCTCAACTCATATATACACCCTCCCACTAAATGCACAGTATGTATACCATGTGTTAACTGCAGAACTTCGGAGCGACATATTGGAAGAATTGGGTTGGTTGTTCTCCAAACTCTCTGCAGGAGTTTGTTAAAAGGATGCTGAAAACTTGATGTAATAAACCTTTTTTATAATCAAGATCAGTGTCAGCAGAATTCCTCTTCATACAGCATCACAGCATTACTATTGAAAGTCACCACAGACAAAAACAGATTTTAGACAACCATGAAGTATGAAGCTCTATGGCACGGAGGACAAGCTATGGTGTATCAGACAATACTTGTTTAAAGAATTAATACATTCATGGTTTGGTCTTTTCATGGGATTTGTCAATAAAAATATAGAATATCAGTTATCGTTAAATGCAAGAGAGAATTGGAAAATAAATAAGGGAAAGCTGTTGTTTTGATGAGAAGGGAAATAAAACCTTGAAAACGTTATTGCTCCAGGATTTTTAAAGCTCCTCTCGGTACAGTAAAATAAATAAGTGGTGAGGATGAGAGATGAGGGCATGCCCTTGAGGATTTAGAGAGAGAGAGGACTTATGGTCTCTGGGGAAACAAAAGACAACAAATCAGAGCTCAGAGGGATTTGGAAGGTCTCGGGCTCAGCAGCATTTTATGCTGCCTGTCACAGTGCTGATCCGCCAGGTTCCCCTAGATTTCAGATACCTTATTAAGCTCACAGCTCTCCTGCAAATACCAAACCAGACTGTTGCACTCTGCTTCAAGAAAAAAAACTACTTTGTTCAACATTTTTTCATATTAACACATTTATTTGTATCTGCATGTGACAGCTAGTGTGACATTATGATAGGGCAGCCAGAGTTTTAATTAACCCATATTTATTAGCTGACTGGAGACCATAAGACACATGGTGTCCCCTTCTGCCAGCGATATGTCATGCTTTTGTTTGAAATCAATTAATTTTGGTAATTGAAGCATACAGTAGTTCTTAGGCCATAACTGACACCTGGGGTTTTCTTCATAATTGCTCAGCAGTCTAGTCTGGAGCCACTAAAGCATCCTGCAGTACAGATAGAACTGTAAATTGTTCATGTCTTGACTGAAACACAGCTGAAGGCAGGCAGCCGGGCGAGATCACCGACAGCCCGCCGGAGTCCATGTGATTAACTGTCATTTAACTGGCACATGTCTGCTTTGTTCCACCGCCACTCTGGGTGTAAGGGGTGACCCCCTGATGGTAATACAGTCCCTGCCTTTAAATGATGAACCTCCCGGGGATGTCACTCACGGTGGCTGCCTTTGATTTAAAAGGTTTTTATCACAGACTGAGGACTTCTGAAATAAATGTGTGAGTTCTGATTGGGAGAAAAAGAATTTTAGTGATATTTGGAGCTGACATTTAATAGTGCTTCATCTTGGTTGTGTGTTTCATTATAAATAGGACTTTATTGTGTGTGTTAACCCTTGTGTTGTCTTCCCTTCAACCTTGAAAAAAAAAACTTTTTTTTCTGACATTTGACACCTTTTTTTCACAATTTGATTTTGCTTTTTCCAATGTTTTAAATTTTTAAAATTGTCTTCTACACATTTTCAGCGCTTATTTCTACGTCCCATATTTTCTGATATAAAACAAAAATTTTAAACGGGTCAATGTGACCCGAGGTCAACATTAAGTTAGCCAGAGTGATTTTCAATGCATCGGCTCACCTCACCCTTAGGGTTCATTCGGTTTCTGTCGTCATTTCTGCAGCTTGCCTCGAGCTCTGACTGCTGCCATAGTCACCAGCTGTGACCCAGGCCCCCAGGAAGTGTGCCGTGCTTTTAAGCAAATTGAACATAGCGGCCAAACGGTGGACGGTGGCAACTCCCGTCCTGTCATGTGATCCCATTGGGCCCAAAAAGAGTTTTCCCCATAGACTTAAACTTAACATTAGCTGGATTGACAACAGATAGCATGTATCAGGCAAAAGTTTTGCAACACCCTGCAACCGGATGTTAAAAGTTTTTTATGTTTACTAGTTCAGCAGTTTGCTAGATAGTAGTGATGGCCAAATGGAGCTTTATGAATCTTATGGCGCTTTATGTTCAACAAAGGGTTGCTATTCTTTGAGTTTTTTTTTTAAAGGTCCAATATGTAATACTGACAGCTAGCGTTTAAAATAGTTACTGCAGTCCAAATTCAAAATACTGGACAGAGTCATCTCCCCCGCCCTCTCCTCCCCAGACTCGGAGTTCACGGAGGTTGCCACGTTGAGAACACAGCATCAGTGTTGCTAGATGCTAGTCTTACATAGCCAGAAATTACTCCACAGCACAGCGGAGTACCTAACATTAGATGCTGGCTATGTTGACAGGCATAAAAGCCCGTGCTTACGCGTAGGTCTGTATCTGACTGACAACCACCCTATCTCGGCTTATAATTACGGCAACAGCCGGTAATAACACCACTACCTCGCCATCCATCCTTCACGACTGATAGACACACTTTCTTGGCCTAAAATGATGGCAAGAGCCGCTAAAAACACCACTAACGGTACCTCGCCGTCCTCTCTACCCGACTGACACACTTCCTCGGCTTAAAATTACGGAAACAACCTTCAAAAACAGCACAAACTTACGGTCCTCTCTACTGATTTACAGCCACCCTTTCTTGGCTTAAAATTAATCACAGTTTGTCATTTGTTGAAATTAAATGAAAATAGAATTTCAGCTTGGCATGTTACCTCAATATCTGATGACATATTGTGGTCATGTTTGGATTTAATGCAGTAAATATATTACATATTGCACCTTTAAAGCAAGATCGACATCTAGTGGGCTAAAAAAAACAAAACAATGGTTCACAAAGCTTTATGAAGCTTCATTTGGCCATCTCTACTGGACAGTAAGGTGGTAGCTTTAGTTATATTAGTTAACGTTTGTGGTTTAGGGTAATTGTGACAAGCTGTGGCTGTACTTAGCTGGGGATAGACTATGGCCATCACTGTGATTATGGCCTGGCAGTGGATTGAAATGGTTGATTTGGCTGGGTCATATGGTGAAGCTATTCTTGAACTCCTGTGGTGTATTTGTAACACATCTGTCATATATGATAGAAGAACCAGGTTCAAATACTGGTGGGTACTATCTTAGGTTCTGTAAAGAACAACCAGCCAGTCACAAAAACGTTAGTCTATATCCTTGACGTCCCACTTCCGGAATTGCTCTTTTGCCGACGAAAATTCCACCAGATTTCACTCATTTAGGCCAGATATCCGTTGCCTTGGGCTTCCTTTGTGTTAGCATTTTAAACTCCGGTCGATTTCTGAGGACTATGGTTGACCTTTGCTCAGATCTCTGCAGGGTAAATCCAGACAGCTAGCTAGACTATCTGACCAATCTGATTTTTCTGTTGCACAACTAAAACATTTGAACGTACACGTTCCACCAAAACAAGTTCCTTCCCGAGGCTATTTTGCAAAGGCGCTGTTGCTCTGTACAGCACTAAGACAATTGTGATTGGTTTAAGGAAATGCCAATAAACCAGAGCACCGTTTTCTCCCAACCCGGAATGCTCTGGGAACTCGCCAGACCCTCCTCCGCAGCGCCGCGGTGGAGGAGGGTCTGGCAAAGCAAGACTACAAACACATTAGTCTGGCTCACCGGATTTGCTAGGATAAAGCCTGACATCAGGTTTTATCCCTCCCCTTCCGCTCTCTTCGCTATCTATTTTGCAAGGGCAAGCGTTTTTTCCCCCCCTATGCCAGAATTCTTAAGCAGTGTAGCCAGATCATACTCCAGCACTGACACAGTGCTGTGGAGATAGGTCTGGCAATGCGAAACTACAAACAAAGTAACAGCTAGCATAATAGCTATAGCATTAGCCATATATAGCTACAGCAATAGACAGCCATAGCCAGGGCAGTAGAGCTGCAAAGTGTGAGGTGCCACTGGTTCCAGAAGTGTTTTTCCCCATTCTGTATTTCCATCATACTTTCTACAATATCCTCAATGTTTCTGAACCAACCCGTTCTCATTCCTAACTCGACATATACTGACACTTGGTCAGTGGCTGTCCATGTCAGATAGCGACGCAAAAATCACACTTTAGCGTCTGTATGGGATGCACCGGGCATAGCAGTAGCTCGGCCGCGGCACCGTAAAATGACACCTGACCAAGCGTTGCTTTTTGACGCACTGAGAGTGAGAAGTGCTGTCTGAACATTGAAACACAGGACTTTCCTGGATGATGAAACAATCATAGGTATCCATTATGTTATGGCCACCATTTTGTCCATCATGTCTAAACCTATTAAATATGTAGTCTATAAAAGCATACATAATGTATGAATCAGGAAAGATCCATGGCGGATCATACAACTTGTGCTTTGAACTCAGTATTGTTTTTCAGCTTTGTGGTCAGATATTATAGACGAGGAGGTCAGGGTTGTTTCCATGAAGTGTCCCTGAAATGATGGGAGGGCGACGGTGCTTCGACAGTCTGGCAGCCAGGTTGCCTTTCATTTCAACTCACACAAGCACCGTGGAAGACAGAAAGCTACTTTGCCAATGACACTGTGAGAAAGCAATAACATCCCACCAGCACTGTCTGGAGCTGCTATTATTTTTAAACAGAAAACAGAAGGCGGCATTATCGAGAGAGACAGATAGTGATTAGGGTGGCAGGCAGTTACATTTAAGCCATATTATAAGAGAGGGTGTGATGTAACGCCATTATTGGTATGACAGTGATGTGGCTAAGCGGCAAGTTCTGTAAGCATCACTAAGTGCCAATTATATAACGTTAAATCACATCTCCTTGGGTGCAATATTGCGATTATACATCAATACCACAGAGACGATTTCTAGTCCGTCCCTGTTTAGTTAGCAAGCCAACTTAAGCTAACATTAGCTTTGTAAAGATTGTGGGATTTCCCAAGCTGAAAACCGCACGTTTAAACATAAAACATTTTTGCTAGCTCAATCTGGTCGTAACTAAGATACCTGATGAAAAAAAAGAATTCTTCCATTGACAGATTTAGCTACTATATGTCTTTGAACTTCACACGTAGCAAGCTATTTGTAACATAGCGCTGTGTCACAATTCCAGTAACAGTTAATTCCAGAGCGTTGTAAAAAAATAAGTTGTTTAATCGGATATATCACTTTGTATAAATAAGCTGGATACTTTCTGTGTTCCACTGTGGTTCCTGATTTATTTTCATTAATAAAAATGTTTCTGATTCAACTCTGGTATGTTGACATGGAAATGGCGGAGTCATGTTTTAAGTGATGAGTATGGTGTGCACAAACGACTCTGGATGCATTGTCATGCTGTTTTAATCACGTTCTAAATGTTTAGTTGCCTGCCTGATCAGATTGCCTGGTCGGATCTACTTGTTATATAATTACCTCCATGAGATTTGATTCCAAAATCACATCAGGAAGATTTGATTCCAAAATCACATCAGGAAGGATTCCACTGTGTGACTTATTAGAATTGCTTACATTTTTAGGTCACGAAGTCCTCATACCTAAATGACAAAAGACGTAGTTTGTCAGTGTCTTCCAAAACAACCTGACTTATCTGAAATGATTCATACGAGTATATTGATCTCCATTGTTAAATTTTAGCAAAGTTTAGTTTAGTTAGTTTTTATTTTATTTATGTATTTATTTAGCTATTTATTTATTTATTGATGTAGTCTTTATTTTTAATAGCCTCTCATTATAAAATTAAAAATAGAAAAAGACAATTTGATCACAATTTGCCTCCAATCTTTTTAGTGGGCTCCTCCATCTCCTCCTCTACGTACTCCCTCACAAATTGTTTTTTTTACGGATAGAAAAGGGCACAAGCCCTGAGTTATCTTCAAGGCTCAAGTACTACTACTGTTACGTATTGAACAGAAGCAGGAGTACCGGCGAGAGAGAAGAGCAGAGAGGTGGAAGAAAACAAGAAGGCGGTAGCATGTACCAATATTAATCATTGGCCTATGACAACTTCCGAAATGTAGTCCTTAAATTGCTTGTTTTATTCAACCAATAGTGCAAAAACTAAACATATTTAATTCACAATCATATCTGATACAAACAAGCAGCAAATCCTATTTTAAAAGCTGGAATTTTTCAACCAACAAAGCCAAATGTTTGCTACATTTGTCAATTGTTTAATTAATAAATGATCACAATAGTTGCCAATTAATTTTCTTTTGGTTGACTAATTGTTTAACTGACTAATGCAGCTTTGCAGAGTTGCAGCTCTACAATCATGGCAGATAGAGATTTTTCTAACACAGCTTGCGGTATCTGCTCTGGCTTATTCGACTGTAGACAGATGATAGCTGTTACTCACTGTTACAGGGCTCCATCGGAAAGAGCTCACTGTCACTGCCCTATTAATCATGATAACAGCACAAGGTGCGCATCTTGATAGGAGCAATGTATACATTCCTTCAAAACAGAAATGTCATCTGAAGTGGGAGGCAGCAGTGAAATGCCGTGACATATATGATATATAAGAGCTCCTCGTGCTCCATTAATGATGAAATCTCCCCACATCCCCCTTGCATGAATCCGAGGTAAGCGATAGAAACATGTCCTGATTCATATTTGTTTTGCTCAAATGTCATACACTAGCGACAAGTAGATACTCGTTAGGTTTTTTGCACAAAAACAATAATGATAAACACTGAATACATTAAAAATATACAGGATAGAAATTCTCCACGATGGAAAAAAACAGCCCATAAGCTGACCAGGACACAGTCATCCCTGACCCTGACTGAAGGAAAAAGCTATTTACAATTTTACTTATTTTTTCTTTCCAGCAACCTTTCTTTCCTTTCCTGCACCTTGTTGTTAGAGTGTATTTTGTCCACAGCAGGAACTGCGTGTTCCACAGCTATTTTTTTGCAGATCGGTGGGGCTTAATTGGAAATCTCATGTCGAGTAGCTAGGTCCCTGGCTGTTTCTTTGGGCTGTTATTTTTCCCTGATTTCAGAGAGACTTCAACTGAAAGATTTTTCTTAATCAGCTGCATGTGAAATGAGGAAGAATAGGGACAAAGCAAGGCGATGTTTGCTTCCTTATCCTAAAGTTGCTTAACTGAGCAGCCCTGTCTCCTAAAAACTATATTCCCATACAACAAAACGGCATTCTCAATTACATTTCAAGGGAAACATATTTTTGCCGGATTACATTTGTATTTGACAGATCACAAAAAGATTTCTAATCAAAGAACGAAAAAGTCCACGTATGGAGGAGGTTGGGGTGGATCGATGGGTCAAACAAACACATCGAATAGAATATGTTTTATTGTCACTGCTTTATAAGGAAAGTTTTCTGCAACTCACCCTCAGTGGTACAGAAATAAAATGACAGTACCCTTATAAAGGCAAAAGACACAGAATAAAAAACAATAAACATAGTAAATACAATAATAAAAATAAAAAAGTCAGATATTGCACATTTGTATTTGCAGAAAGACTGCTATTGCACCATTAGTTGTTAGTGTTCAGTTCTTTTATGGCACATGGGTAAAAACTGTTCCTAAGTCTGGATGTGCGGGCCTTCATGGACCTGTAACGCTTCCCAGAGGGCAACAGGGTGAAAAGGTGATTGACTGGGTGGGAGGAGTCCTGTGTGATGCTTTTGGCCCGACGCAAACATTGAGCCCTGTAAATGTCTTCTAGGGTGGGTAGTTGTGTGTTTATGATGCCCTGTGCAGTTTTAATGACTCTCCATGATGTTCGTGTCCCGTGAATAAAGGTCAACATTGTTCATAGGGTTGCACGATATTTTGTTTTATCGTCTACATCGTGATGTGCGCATGTGCGATGTTAACGCTACACCTTTTTTGCTGCTTGATAGAAAAGTAAACTTTCACCGTTCTCCTTTAACGTGATTGTTAGCAGCAGACCCTTCCCCTTTAAGACAGGTGGCCATGTGGGCAACATGTGTTGTATGTGACGTAACGTATGTGACGTAACGTTAGTCCGACAGGGTTTGTTATGGGCAGTGGGGCTCTCCGTGTGTATGTAGTAGGTTGAAAAGGCAGTATGTTTAGTTTTTGTTTAAACTGACACCCCCCCCCCCCCCCAATTTTTGTTTAATATTTGAACCATTGTAACTAATCCTTACAGACTTATTGAAGCTATTACGCTTCCACGTCAGTAGATGGCGCTATGGCGCTGCTGTGGATCCATTAGGGAGACCGTAGCTCTTAGCTCTGCTCATGTGCAGCTCAGAAATAAACGTACTTTGCCGTGAGCAACACACTAACGTGCTCTCTGTTGATTCACAGGTACTGAAAAACTCACTTTTTCGTATTTTATTGTATATTGTATTCTCACACTGCTTGAATCAGCAGATTATCTAAATGTTATAGAAATCGTTGTGTGATGTTGTGAGCTGATTTTGAGGTGTTTGTTTTAGGAGTAAAAAGCGTAACTTTGAAGCTAGTTGTTCCGACCAGTGTCGGCAGGCTGAGTAGTTCTTATGAACTTCGGTTTTACAGTGTAGTTTTTCATAATAGCTTGTAAGTTTAAGTTACCGATATTAGCATCCTGTAACATAAGAAAATATGTTCTATCTTTTGTTCAGAGTATTAGCCAGCCAGCAGTGAGGAAATGGTGATGAGAAATACTGTTTCAAGCTAGTTTTACATTCCCAGTCATTCAGTAACATGGCGACGCCATCTTGTCAAGTGCTAATATTAAGTGCACGTGTATGAGAGAACATGATGTGTAAGAATTTTGTATGTATGGGTGTGTATTATGCTACGGTTAAATTTGTGTTAGCAGGATAGCATTGGTTACATGTCAAAGACTGTAGTTGTCCAAGTCCAGTGAATGTGAAGATATATTATTTTGGTATCATTTAGTATTTTAAATTAAGCCAAGTCTTGTATGTGTTAAATCATTTGAATTTATGTGCATTTATTTTCCAGATTACCCCTAGGTCTGGTGCCGGTAACATGTAGAAAAGTACTGTAAGCAGCAGCTGCCGCTGACACAGTGATGCACATGCTTTTCCATGGGCAGTGAACCTACAGTAGTCAGTGTTTTATGTTCAATGCAAAGACAAACTACATCACCTAATTTATGTCTTGGCCATCTCCTGGCCATTTTTAAGCGCAGAGTTGCCAGAAAGGTGCTACCAGCCAGGCTAAATATATCTAATATAGTTAGCCTTAAGAATCAAGGGGTCTGGCCGAGCTAACGTTATGGTTCGGAGCCACGAAGCTGGAAACGTAACACTTATCTACAACAGAAGTCTGTGTCTGACATAACGTAATTTACACCGATTGAAATGTTCTTGCATACACAGATGTGTTGCTAGTGCGTGACATGCACGCTTTGCATGCACAGACAACCACCAATCACAATCAATGTTGATCAATTTATCAAACAAACAAATCAGGATTGCAAGCAATTATTTATTTACAAATAGAGCTATTTGTGTCATCTTGTAGAAATTGTGTCTTTTTTCCTATCGCAATATATGTATCACAGGAAGAAAAGAAAAATCGCAACGTCAGCTTTTTCCAATATCGTGCAGCCCTAATTGTATACGTGCAATTACGAAACAGGGAGAGGACACTCGCTCAATGTCTTTTGAACTTTTATTTTGCTGGGATCACACTCTGATGGGAACTTGTGAAAAAAATAACTGATACATTGTGTTACAGTCATGCTTACTGTGTGCACTGATTATCACTTAATTAGTGGGAATGCTGATTCAGCAGCATTCCAACTATTGTTATTCTGTTCTTTATATCTTCTTATTTATTCCGTACATTTTTGGCTCGCTGTAACTTCTGCATACTTTCAGCTATTACTCTTTCATGAGATGATGGGACTTCAACTATTTATACTTTTTAAAATATTAAGCTTTTAAACATTTTATTTTAACATTAAAGTCAATGAGAGCAAGCTTAAAATCCTTAAAATCCTCTTCTGCTTCAAAATGTATCTCCTCCTACATTCTTTCACCTACAGACGTGATTCAAACTTTACACTGTTTACAAAATATTCAGGTATTAGGCTTTGGCTTTTTAGTTTGATATGTTTTACAGTTTTTGTGAAAAGGCTGTTTAAGTTTAGTGATAATTTCAGGATTTTTCTGCATTTCTAATGAGTGTGTATTGCGCGAGCTAGAGTGGATGATGTCATCGCCAGAGCACAGAGCCTTAAAATAATTATCTTTGTCCCTTTGCTTTAAATTGGTCTCACTCTCACAATTTGTACTGGTCCTGCACATATTATACATCAAAACGTAGGTATTTTTGTCTAGTTTCAGGCAATGTGCTTTAAATCACTGATATGCCCACATTTTTAAGTTTATCAACATAAATTTTACATTAATACGTTGACAAAGGCCTTGTGGTGGTCACGATTACATCATTTCACTGATACCCCTTATCGTTTTAGCAGTCTGAGCCTTTAATTAAGAGCTTGCTCTGTGTCTTTGAATAGCTCCAGTGTGGCACATGGTCTGTCTGTCTGTCTGTTTCTGTTTCTAGTCCCTCTTCTGTACTTTTTTTGGCTCTCCGTAAATTCTGCATACGTTCAGCTATTATAACAATTCAACTTTTAAAATGTTCAGCTCTTTCAGCTAATGATAGGACTTCAATTTTTTTCTACTATTTATACTTTTTTAAATATTAAGAAAAAAACTTTCATCTTTGATAGTATTACAGTTCATCTTCCAGCTTTTCTAACAATGTATTTTAGCTCTTTACTTATTTAGGTAATGCAGTTTAGCTTCCAACTCTGACAATTTTCCAGATGTTTCAGCAGTGCAATGCATTTGGGCTTTAAGATTTTTCATACAATTTGTTTCACATTTCTGCATTTGTGAGTCATTATCAGTTAGAAAATATACTCAGACCTCACAATGTTCTACATCTTTTCCAATCCTTACAATTTCCCCTTTTTCAAAAAATCTGTCTCTGAATAGCTATAGCGTGCCACAGGTGACATATTAACAGCAGGTGTGGTAATTACAGCTCAAAGAAAGGCTTTATTAGAGCTGAAGGAACACCAGTCAGCTATATAGATGATAGTGTAGTGGATATGGAGCATTGCTTTTGGTGTGGGAGACCTGGGTTCAAATCCTACTGTGTTACATCTGTCAATGTGTCCCAGACTAAGATGTTATTTCACTTTTTCAACTATTCTCACTACTTCAACTTATTCTAACGGATTTAAGCTATTCAACCAGTTTAGCTTTAGCAATTCAGCTATTCATGTTTTATTTTGGCTCTCCAATAACTTCTGCATATGTTCAGCTATTAAAACCATTCACCTTTTAAAATGTTCAGCTCTTTCAGCTAATGATAGGACTTCAACTTTTTTCTACTATTTATACTTTTTTAAATATTAGGAAATGTTCAGGTAATTCATTTCAACTTCCATCTTTGACAGTATTACAGTTCATCTTCCAGCTTTTGTAACAATGTATTTTAGCTCTTCACTTATTTAGGTAATGTTTAGCTTCCATCTCTGACGATTTTTCAGCAGTGCAATGCATTTGGGCTTTAAGATTTTTCATACAATTTGTTTCATATTTCTGCATATGTGAATCATTATCAGTTAGGAAATATACTCAGACCTCACAACGTTCTACATATTTTGTTATTTTTCAACTTTTAAAGCCGACAATTCAGTTTAGCGTCAACTTTTAACTTTTTAATGAAATTCATACTTATTAAAACGATTTCCACTTTTTCAACTACTCTCACTACTTCAACTTCTTCTTACGGTTTTAAGCTATTCATCCAGTTTAGCTTTAGCAATTCAGCTATTCAGCATTCCCACACATTTTCTACAGGAAATGCATTTTCTAGTTTTCTTTCTAGTCCAAATCCAATTTCCTCAGTGCCTTTCTTTTTATGTCCATATACGAGGAAGCAAAGCATACACTATTTAAAAAAGGTAAGTCTGTAATAAAAAGTATAGTATATATCATGTATCACATAAATGTTTGGAGCTGCTGCAACAGTAGAGAAGTAGACCTCCCTGCTTTTGCAACATGCTCCAAGGCTGCACACCTTTGACCTCAATGTGTGCTCTGCTAAAGATAAAACATTTTCTCTGCAGGGAGTGATTATAACTGAATACCAGCTTTATTACAGATGTCTGGCAAGATCTCAGTGTTAAGTATTTCCTCAGTAGATGTCTCATTAATAGAATGACACCTGGCCTGTTGAAGGAAGCAGAACCTTGTTTTAATTATGCACATTAACATTTTACCATTCACTGTTCTGCTTGCAGCGTTATGTAGAACTGTCTACGTTTTTATTGTGGTGGTGCACGCGCGTGAACATACTCTGAGTTGATTGAACCAACTCATATCAGCTGTTCTGAAACCGAAAACTCAAGAGTTTCCCATCTCAGGGTAAATCAACTCAGAGATCAGGGTTAGACTCAGAGTTTGTTAAACCTCCTTCCTGAAACAGACCCCTGGAAGCAAAACACAGAAGACTAGCCACGAAGACAGTAAACAACTTGGCATGGGGCAACACAGAACAGAAGTAATGCTGCCACAATACACAAAGGAAAACACAGAGACTAAATACACAGAGTAAATGAGGAAACAAGCAACAGGTGACACTAGGGCTGGGAAACAGGTGAAACACATTAGGGCTGGGCAGAACAATCAAAAAAGGCGGGAAAACACAAGACAGTAAGTAGAACCAGACAAGACAATACCGAAAACCACACTATCAAAATAAAAACAGGAAACAGAGCAAAACAGAAAAACAAGACTACCACAATAAGACAAAACACGGAACAAAATACCAAAACCATGACAAGCTGACCATCCAGATACCAGAGCATTCTACCCAGAAGTGTGGAATTGGTATCAGGGAACTAACATTATTTCACCTTATTTCAATGAAGATTTTTTAAAATATACAAAATTATAGGCCATGTCTGCTTAAATTGCATTAATTATTGCGATTAACACTATGTTCTTACCCACCAATTCTCCCTCAGCAGACAATGGCTCACCTTCGAAATAAGCCATGTGAGGCCCCTAATCCTTTCATTTGCAAATCAAGGCTGTGTTGGGGAGACGAATGCCGAATCCTGCCATTTGCCTTTCCACTCAAGCCTAAGTGCTTTTCAACTGCAATGCTTTTGAGTTGAGAATGAGGTCATGGCCAGATTCTCTGTAATTCTTTACCTTGACATGCAGGCACACAAACAGAATAACACTCCATTGATACAGAGGCAAGAAGTGATGGGTAGTTCAGCAGATGGACAAGAAAAGTGGGAAAGCATGGACTATTATAAACTTTGCAAAGTTCCAAAGGTCTTAAAGTTCAACACGCAGAAATCATGCAAAGTTCAGTTTGTGACTTTTAAATCCTCATTTCCTGTGGCGCAGTATTACTGACACCAGGATTTTATTTGGTGCCAGAAGAGTAAATTTACCTAGTATAGAGGAACAGGATGCTTTAACTCATCTAAAGCTACATTGAGTGATTTAGGCTGATAAGATACAACTAAAGCAACACAGTGCTACCATAGAAAACTTTATGAAGCTTCCAGATCTGAAAAGTTAAGCCAATGTGCCTTAAACCTGCATTCTATCTAAATTCCAGTGGGGGGGGGGGGGGGGACTACACTATAGAAGTCTATGGGAAAATGACCCTACTTCTCACTTGAATTATTACCTCAATAAACATATTCATAATGAGTTAATAGCCTCAATTGCTAGTTTCAAGACTTCTTGAATACAGCACGATGTTGAACATAGAAGGGGCGTGATTTATGACCTATACTGCAGCGAGCCACCAGTGGGCGATCCAGATGTTTTGGCTTCATTTATGCAGTCTATGCCTCACCCACTGTTCTAAACAAATCACCTGTCCAGAAAGTGGGGGAAAAGCAACATCCTCTGACATTTCCTGTGTGCTCCTGAAAGTGTGAATCATTGGCAGGTTATGGCAAAAGGTCAGCCCGTCAGCCAGTGTCTGTAATAAGACAGATACACTAATTTAAATAGTTTTGCTAATGCATATCACCTCAGTCATTTTGAATGAGTACAGCAGAATGAATTAATATATCTAAAAACTTTATATGCATAGCACTGCAGTATTACTTGCATATGAGGACGCTTACCTCGTGTTCTGGGTTTAAACCTGAGCACTGGCCAGAGCTTTCTTTCTGGAGTTTATATTTTCTCCTGATATCAGATGTGCAGTTTGGATCAACCAGACTCTAAATTGCCTGTGAGCCCTGTGATAGACTGGTGACCAGTGATGCATTCGGAATACGCTGTAGCCCTCCAATACCTTAAGAACAGACACCTCTTCTTTCAGCAAAATTGCACAAACATGTCAGTGTTGCCAACTCATTTCAAATGCAAGTAGCTAGCACTGGCTTTGAATGTCGCTAAGACGCCAGATGATGTCATAAGCTCAATTGCATATTAGTGACATTTTTGCTGCCTGCATGCCGCTAACGTTGTAAAAGAGATAAAGACAGAGACCCTGTGCTTTTGGCAGAAGACAATGAATTACACTATAACATATCTCGCTCTTCCCCTGATCGTCTGAAGTGAAAAAACACAAGCTGTAAAAAGCAAATTGTTCGTCGGATTCTCAAAATTCCGACCCTCTCAGAATGCGTCTCAGTAAGCGGCGACATTATATAAAAAGCTCCAAAGTTAAGCAAAAAAAAAATACGTGGATAAAAAACTCGCATTGAATATGTCCTTGCAACAAATCAACCATTTGCATGATCAAGGAGCTGTAAAATGCATAATATTCTACGGCTTTTTATCTATAAGGGGCAATCATTCTGGTTACAGTTTGAAGCATAGCCATGTAATGAAAATTCATCCAATCCACGGCGGAGATGGCAACCCCTGGCAACAAACTACAGCACAGCTTAGTGTTAAACAGTGGTAGAAGACGTATACAGATTATTTACTGCAGTAAAAGTACTAATACCACACTGTAAAAAAACTCTGTTACAGTAAAAGTCCTGCATTAAAAATGTTACTTAAGTATGTAAATCAGGAAAATGATCTTAAAGTATTAAAAGTACTCAATGCAAAAAATAGTAAAGCTGTTAGATTAATGTGGTGGAGTACAAAGTACAATATTTCCATCTGAAATGTAGTGGAGTAGAAGTAGAAAGTGACATGAAAAGAAAAGTCTCAAGTAAGGTACCTCAACATTTGGACTGAAGTACAGTACTGGAGTAAATGTATTTAGTTACATTCCACCACTGGGGTTAGGTTTGTAAAAATGTAAATAATTCTTTGTGTGAATGATGTACTGCAAACATTCTTTGTAACAGCCACGTAACAGCCTAGAGCCTTTAGACATACCTTTTTATGGTGCATACAATACTAAGCTAAAATAATCATTGTTGACATATATTAATATATCATGTTTTGTTAAAATGTGGAACAGTTAATCCTAAAGTTTAACTGCATCTGTGGATAGCTTCCTTACCTATCGGCCAGTAAGCCTATCATCAATGTTTTGTAAATTAAAAAAAAGATGTATCTTTACAAATAATATGTTGGATTCATATTAATATATATTTTCAGATTTTTTTATCTATCTATCTATCTATCTATCTATCTATCTATCTATATCTATATACACACACTTTTTTTTTTTTTAGCTCACGGGGATTTCTCTAGAATACGTTTACCTCATGTGAAACGTTTAACTCAGACAATCTGACATTATAACACTGCAGATATGACAGCAGATATGACAGAAAATACAAAAAAACCCATAATATATCCACTTCAGGAACAGAGGGGTCAGAATGCAAGTCTATATCTCTACAAACCGGAGACTTTGAGAGGGCAGGGAAACTGTCAATCATTTTTAAATTTTAAGGCCAGCTTAGCTTGATATTTTCACCACGCTTTCATGCTTATTACACTGCTTAATGTTACAGAAAATGAGCTGAACAGCGGGATGGTTTCGATTTACGAAATGCTACGTAAAGGCCAATTTTGACAACCCTTGTGTTAAATGTGTGGGTTCAGGTAAAGAGGACAATGGTTGTTCTGGGACACTAGAACTCTTGATCATTCTTGGTGTCGTTGGCCCAAACTAACCAAACACCAGTTTTTGAGATGGCGCCCACCTGTAGACTTTCCAAGAGGGAGCAGTCACTGTAGTTGAGCTTAAGAAGATGCAATGCAGACCTGATTAAGCAGTTGAGTATCTGCTTGTGTTTGCTTGGGTGAGAGTAGGAGTTAATGGCAGTAGATGGCCCAGTAGATTTATGACAGCACAGCCTGACACCCACTGCAGGGCCTACATAATTTAATATTAAAACTGGGTTTCCATAGCAACACATTTCACTCTGTTTGGTTAACTTACTACCGGCTGATTGCTTGGCCTCCTGTATTGCTGCATTGCACTACAAATGGGAAGTTGGCATTTTCAAGGTTACTACAGAGCTTGCAGCTCACGTCATGCAATATTTCCTAACTTTAGCCTTGCCAAAGTTGTGCTTTGGGTTCGATTTTCACGGTTTCCAGGGAGGCATGGACATGGTCATAACTACATGCAGTTCTAGCATTAGAATTGAAATCTCCATCTTGAACAGATGTTAAGTAAATTTAGAGGTAGCCACTGCGAAGACATGCTTGACTGGGAAGCCATGAAGCTTCAACCTTTATTCTGGGTCGTTTAGTTTTAATCCCATATTGACAACTGTTTTGGGGATTAAACTCATATTTATTTTACTTAACCGTTTTGAAAGGCTTAGTGTCTACTTTATCATTGCATCAAATCAAGTGCAAAATATTAAGACATGCATATACTGTATACTACATGATATGGATGTATTTTACAAATGTTACAGTTTTATTACATTTTGTTCCTGAAATCCACCCTTAATCCACCCTTCTGCTGGGATCAGGATGATCAAGATTTCATGATTCAAAGATATCCCAATCCTACTGAAAAGTTTTGAACAACACATACTGACGGTTTGATGCAGATCAGGACCAAGATCGGACTCCGTTATCTAATATGATCTCAGAATCCTTTTCTTTTGAACAACTCATTTGACAGATTTGATCCAATCCGAAAGCTGAAATCCACTCAGATTGCTTCTCAACAACTGGGCCCAGTTTATTGATATCCAATATCCAACGCTGTCCAAACTGCTCTTAATTCCAAGCGCCAAATTCATTGGGTACGCAGTTCCTGAGATATTTGAAAGACAACGGACACACACACACACATACAGATGTTCCTCCATTTAAAGTTAGATGCAGAGGTGAGATGAAAATAATCAATCAAGACTTTCACAAAACCACAGAGATTTCTGTTGGCTTTGAAAAGTGGCATCATGCAAGATGTTCACATGCAGACATTTCCTCAAAGTTCCTCCGACGCTTTTTTCTCTGTTCTCAGAATCCGAAAGGGTTTTATTGCAAAGTACGTTTTTTGACACATACATTTGTTTTGGTGTTGTTGGTGCACGTCACACATTCTCTAGATGGAATATTAAACAATATAAGTATAGGTATAAACAATATAAGTATGTGTACACAGTATGTATTAAATTAAAAATAAAGATAGAAATAAAAAAATAAAAAATAAAGAGCAAAGAGCATTACAGCAGAGAGAGAACAGTGGCATGAAGAGCCAGGGGTGGAGAGTCAGGGTGGGTTCCGGGCCTTGTTGATAAGGCTAGTGGCGGAGGGGAAAAAGCTGTTCATGTGACATTTTGGTCCTGATGGACCTCAGCCTCCTGCCAAGCGTGCAATCATTCCAGTGTTTCCCATACATCGGTTCTACTTGGGCGCACCGCCCAGGTCGATTGAGACCCGCCCAGGTAGATAAGATCCAAATTAAAAAAAAATTCCAAATCAACAATGTATTTTTTACAGCGCATCCAGACCAGCGGCCTCCAGCCCCTTTCCCCTTATGAAGTCGCGCTCCGCATGCATGACAGCATCACCGCTTCACTTCAGGCTCAGAGGCTACCGTTAGTAGTAGCATGCTGCTGGTGGTCTTGTCGTGGGATTAACTGTATTAACAAACAGTAGAAATGCCGCAGCCACAGAGTTCGGTTGTTACCCCTGTTACCGGCAGTCTCCTCCACTCTATAGCTTTATAACGGAGCTAATCGTTGCTAACTGAGCCTTCGGTTCCCGTTCTCTGTGCCTGAATCCATGTATTTATGGACTTGACCCTGAATAAAACCTGAGATTTTATTACGTTGGTTGTAAAAGTTTTAAACTACAACTCAGAGTTGTTTGAATGAATGAAATCTTCAGATTAGATCTTAATAAATGCAACAAGGACATAGCTATAGTAGCCTACAAAACTGTGTGTTTACTATCCCCAAAACACTGATTAAAACAATTTAAAAAAACAAAGAAAGATCTAACAAACAAAAAATTACTTTATATAGCCTTAGTCTTATATGATTTAACAGGAATTAGGAGGAGACGGTGTTGAGATTTTTATTGACATGTAACTTTTTCTATGGATCATAGTATTAAGGTTAAGTTACATGAAATAGCCTATTTGGTTCTCCGGGTATTCAGGTATTTTATCTGCTGAAACATAATTTTTGACAAACCAACCAGATTTAAAGGTGCACTATGAGTTCCTGCATGGTTTCAGCGAGATTTCATTTTTGTCTCAAATCGTAGTCATCTCTCCTTGATCTGCTAGCTGCCTGCCCCCTGAACACACCGTGAAAAGCCCGGTCTCGGGAGACAACACAGGGGTCGTAAACGTCAAACAAACACTAGGGGGACAGGATAGGCACCAAAATACAACAAACCAGCTATCCAGCAGCTACTCTCAGATACAACTCACGCTACTCAATCAACTCTGCTTACTGCCCCGCCCCCAATTTACATTCACAGTACATGAACATTTGAACTAGGGCTGCTTGATTATGGAAGAAATCATGATCACATGGTCAATATTGAAATTATGATTATTTAACCCTTGTGTTGTCTTCCCGTCAACCTTGAAAAAAAAAAAACATTTTCTTTCGACCTTTTTTTTTTTTTGCTTTTTCCAACGTTTGAAATTGTTAAATTTTTCTTCTACATATTTTCAGCGCATATTTCTACGTCCCACATTTTCTGATATTAAACAAAAATTAAAAACGGGTCAATGTGACCCGAAGTCAACACAAGGGTTTAATAAGATTACTCATTGAATTTTGAAAATATGTTGCATTTATTAAACTTAACAGTGAAACAGTTAAACTATTCAACAGTGAAAACACCTTGAACTGTGAAATTTCCCTTAATACTTTTCCCGTTTGAACTTTTTTTTCGTTTAGAACACAAGACAAAATAAGAGTTCACTTCCACAAGGTAATGTGCAAAATAATAGTTTTTCTTCATTACATTGTTTTTGGGATCATTAGGAGCCAAAATCGCAATCTAAATTTGATTAATTGCACAGCCCTTTTTTGAACCCAGTTACATAGGTGCAGTCAAATGAAACTAATACATTGACACAGTTTTCAGCAGAAAAAGAAAAAAATCTTCAGAATTACTGAGAAAGACAATCTGTTAGAAGAAAATATGGCTGGCCTCTTTGCCTGCAGATGGTTTATGATCAGCTTGCCAGAATTCAATTAGAAGTAAAACGAAATTACAGGATGCCACGGTGCATAAAAGTCTTGCTGATGATAAAAACCGTAAAAAAAAAAATAGGGGATATGAAGGAGGGACCTTATCGACACTTTTGAGTGAGATTAGGTGAACATACTATAAAGTCATGCTTCACACAGCTACTCTCCTGACAGGATTATATAAAATGACACGAAAATACAAATTTTAAATCCATGAGACACAAACAGTGCACAAATAATGCTAATCCACTGAGGACCTAGCGAGCCATGTAGGGTTACCAATGAAGCCAAATGATCCCATTTGGTTATGATGCAAAGCACAAGAACGTGACTTACTGCCATGGCATCACAACAACACCTGTGTTACTTCTCAGTACTGTTGTTACTCAGCATTAATATTATTCTTCATGCAATACTGAATCTCTCCAGTGGATCCAGAGATATACTTTTTAAAAACCTATGCATGACAAAAGCCTGTCAATCTCTGAGATCTCCCATTTCCTTCAGAATAGTCTACTTGGTTTTGGAGGAGAAGACGAGGCTCTAATTCAGAGGGAGCACTGCAGCACAGCTTGATACCTTTCAGAAAATAGAAAACCCTGGAGGTTGGCATGGCCTTTTGTAAAATAAAGCTTTTAATAATAATGTTAAGTATATGATGTTAACTTTTATAGACTTTCTTGAGGTTGTTGGCAGTGAGAGCAATCCTTCACTTTTCACAGTTTTAAATAAGCTATCATATAAGACCTTCTAATGAAATGAATCCATCTAAATGACAACGGATGGAATTCTGATAACCAGTGCACTAGTCAATAAATAAATCAGTACAGGAAGAAAACTTTGATAAGCTCACTAAATAAATTAACTTAGATTACGCTACAACCAACGCTTAATAAATAATCCCAAAAATAAAAGTATGCTATTCTCTCTATTAGTGGTGTCTGTATACTATGTACCCATGGATGCACAGACAGCTATCGCCAGATTTTTTTATATGATTTTCTAAGCGGATTAATTTATTCGTGATGGACGGACATCGAATTATACCTTTTGAGTCAGCTACTACTTTGTTTCCTTCAAAAGGTACATACGTATAAGTGCTCATGATGTGGCAAGTACGCTATATCTGTAACATTGGTTTGCTCCTGTACCTCTATTTGAGTGTATAATCACTTGAGATGATCCATTTACACACATGAACATCAGTGAAAGTAGGTGGGCAGGTGGGCATCATCATGTTCATCTTTCCATGCTTTACTCTGGACATTTATGAAAATTAGCATGCAAATAAATCTAGAATATGTTTCAATAACGATACATAATTTGCTCCTTTAGAACTCGCTTTCAAAATGTGATATATAGCAGTCAGATTTATTGGAAAAAGCTGTATTACATAAAAAAAAAGAAACCAAAGTGTTTCCAAAGGCTCTACGATCCTTCAGCTACTGATTATGCTTTTTGTTGACTTCACTGTCTGAAGCAGGTTTTCACTCTGAACTCTTAAAAAAGGGGCAGAGGTTCAACTCTTCAGGCTATGTTTGTTCTGAGAAACAGACATGTAATGTTATTTCCAAGTATTTTAGCCAGAAAATTGGAAAAAAAAGGAGCCAGCTAAGGGCTTTGGACCTTTTACACAGGCATCCAATTTGGTGCTTTTTCTCCCACACTAATGGTTACACTCTCCACCTGTGCCATATTGTGTGGGGATGCTCAGATTGGAAAACTGTGGCTGACACTGAGAACTATAAATCATTACTGGCCATAACATCACATTATTAGCCTGGTCCTACCAGACTCTGGTCCATTTCATTTGTACAGAGAGTCTGGCCACTCTCCATTGACAAGTGTTAACTTCCTTGAAGGCGGGTACTCTAATCGCTAACGTTTGGTCGCGACGTATGTCATGCGCATGTGCAACAAGAGGGGAGACTGACGAGAACGTCATCGTTCTCAGCCACTCCCTCTGTTCGTTGATTGGAGTGCCAAATATTGTGCCAAATTTTTTCTTATTGTGAGAAGCCAAATAGCAAGTCTGGCTTGCAGAGCATCAATTAGCATCACTTTGAAATGCTGTTGCATTTCAGGTGAGGTGGTGATGTATAACACATATTAAACACATTGTAGAACAAAGAATATAGATAGTGCTGACATAATAACGTGAAGCTTGCTGTTAGAGACAAACCGTAAGTGATTTTATTGTATGGAGTAATTCTCCATATCACATGACGATCACCAGTGATCCTAGAAAACATTTAGTCAACTAAAAGAGTGATTTACTGTCACATTCCTTTCTAGGAAGGTGATGTAAACAAACGAGGGCTGTCAAAATTTGTGCGATAATAACAAGGTAACGCAAATTCCTTGTTGACCCGCGATTAACACAAGGTGTTCTGCGATTTGGGAATCAGGTCACTGCGTAGTTTGGGAAACCAGGAAGCGAAGAAGCACTGCTGCACTCACTGGAGACTGATCACTGTTAAGTCAGGGTCACAGCACATTATTTTGACCCACAGCGGGAACTTTGGTCGCATGCTTTGATTGTTATGAAGATAGAGGAGAGGCATTTCGCCTGAGCACTTTCTGCAAGTAGCCAGACAGTGGGACATGAACATAAAGCCAGTCAGTTGTCCTGGGCCCAGGGTCTGACTCACATAAAAGTTCATCGTTTTTTTTTTTTCCTTGACATGGTGGTTAAAAACAATTTTACTTTCCTTCCCAAAAATACAAAAAAAATATTTAAGTTGCGGCCTATTCTAACGCTGGCCACTGGTCACATCCATCCCAGAAACAACCTCCGAGTGGCCTAGCAGTGGCCTGTTTTTTCTGAACAGCAGACCCTGATCCGGGCGCACTGGAATGTGATAGAGTGAGGAGCTCATAATCATCTAGGACCTCAGTGTAAAGATGAAGTTGCACAGGATGAAGGGGTTAGATTTCCCAGATGGCCTGGATGTGATTGGGAAAGGTTTGAAGAAGTTGCTGGAGCAACGGTTAGCTGCTCTGCCGCCATGTTGCACTCCATGATCCTACCCCGAATAAACATCTGGAACGAAGGTTTTACACTACCTTCCCTGCACCAAACAAAGGTAAGACAAATTGAGCAGCTAGCTAGTGAAGAAAGTTAAATATATAGCAAGTAAAAGACTTAAGTTACAGTTGAGTTGAAGGCCAAATCAGCTAAGGCCAGTGTACTGGACATCTGGTGGCTGAATATACGACCTAAAGGGGACATATTCTGCTAATTTTCAGGTTCATACTTTTATTTGGGGTTTCTACTAAAACATGTTTACATGCTTTAATGTTCAAACACTTTTTCCTCATACTGTCTGTCTGAATATACCTGTCTTCCCCCTCTGTCTGAAACGCTCCGTTTTGGCGCTTGTCTCTTTTAGAACCATCAAACTGACTTAATAGTATAAGTTAGCTTTATCTCTTTAAAGTTTGCCAACATTCGCTAGCTATTGGTCATACCAGTCCAAGGCTGTAGCCGCTGTGTGTATTAAAGTGAGCAACAATGTGTTTTACTGCTTGTTTTAAATTAACTACCGTACACCAGCAAAACAAGGGTGCCAATGAGTTGCATGAATTTGGGCCAACATCGATCACAATTCGTCCTTAATGTGATTTTCAGAAAAGTACCATATCCAGACCGCCGCCTTATATGACGCCCATTTCGGAAAAAAAAGTTTGTGAGGTGTAAGTCTATTGAGAAAGCACAAGGAGAATAAGAAATAAACTGACAGGAAATGCTGAGAAGAGTTTGGCTAAGTAAAGGCCAAAATAATTAACATGTTCAAAGGCATCAAATGTTAGCATTTGGTTTGGTCCCGCCTTTTGAGCAGCCTAATCTCTGAAGCCTCCTTGCTCATTCTTGATAAAAAGGTCAGTGCCTGTTTTGGAAATATGAGTCACTGTCGGTGTCCACAAAAGGCATGCATAATGCAACAGCTTTTAGAGGGATATACATTACAAAAGTATACTGGGAAACAACATAATCCAATACACTGAATGTTTTTTGGTTGAGAAAAGTAAACAACCACCCTCTCATTTTTAAATGAAGACCTGTGTTTTTGGTGATCTTTATCCGACAGGTTCTGAAAATTGGACAGTAATCATATTTGACTAAGGATAACGTCGCGTGAATCATCATTTATAGGCCAAGTAATAGTTATTTGCATTAGGTCTCAGTGGAGTAAGCATGCTTTCTATATTTTTTTTTAGTTCCAACAATTACCAGTATTACCCAGGGCCTTTTCATCCCTCATACCAGCCCAATTTTGTTCACTAGAGATAAATAATTATAGCTTTACTGTGTAAGTCCGCTACAGTGCACTATACTCTACAACCTTGGTAATCAGTGGGGTTTTTTTTCAAGAAAATCATAATTTTCAATTCAGTTCAAATAAGTGTAGCTTCACAACATCACAATATGGCATACAATTCTATGACACTAAACTTGAATTATGGACGTATATAGGCAATGTTACACGTTATATTTTGTTTTGCACGCATGATCTTTGGCACTGTCGTTTGGCAGTTTTAAAAGTGTTGTTTTTATTAGGCCTACTCTGTACTAGTAGTTACATGAATTACAAGCAAATAACTTTGACTAACCACCATACTAAACACGTTTTGTAGACTTTTGTTGTAACGTTACCCTCTGTTGGTCAACGTTAAAAATTACAATAGTAATACAGACCTGCCAACCTTGAGGAAATTTTATGAGTATCATCCTTTTATTTTTAATATCATTATGTTTTGGGGGTGGGCGGGGAGTATTTGCAAGAGTGTATAGCTGCAGCCTGGAGACCTCTGTCTCATGCTCCTCCCGTCTTATGCCTGGGCACGTCCAACGGTAAACTCAAATGTTCAGAATACGACGGTAAATTCAGATGTTCAGAATAGCCTACAACATCATGAATTATTTTCTAAATGAAGTCACGGTTAAGTTAGTGAGCATGGGAGGCATGAGACAGGAGGTCTCCAGGCTGCAGCCATACCCGACTCGGTATTTGCGTGTGGGACTGTGTTCGTGTGTCTTGCACACGGTGCAGAACTCGTGATGAGGTGGCCTGGACATGTGGAGTCAAGGCCATCTCTCCCGATAGCTGTCAAGAAATCGCTGTGGTTTCCGAACATTTTTTTGAGGCGGTTCAGCCATGGCATGCAAGCCTACAGTTATCTAGCCAGCCTGGCTTGCTTGAGACACTGAATTGAATTAAACGTGTGAAGCATTTGGCTAGGAGGAGCAGGTGGGCGGAGGGTTAAAATGCAGCGCTCTGATTGGTTGAAAGCTTTTTACTCCACTTACACGCTGTGGCTCAGCGGCAGAATCATCGTCATAGATGTAGATTGCGTAGAAACTGAAACCGGCGAAATGAACGATGCAACAAAATGCGTACCTAGAGAGCAGCGAATTGTACAAGCGTACTTAAGGGTCAAAATGCGTGCCGAGTACGAAAAATGTGTACATGTTGGCAGGTCTGGTAATATTTCATTTTCAGTTTGTAAACAGGAACAGGAAATAAGAGACAGATCCGAAGAAATATTTAACATATTTTCTACTGTATATTGGGGGGAGGAGCGTTTGTTTTTATCTCAGTACTGGGGGACAAGCGTTGGCAGGTCGCTGGGGAGTGCTTCATCAAAAAAAAATTCAGATGAAGCATTGCACTTGGAATTTGTTTCCATGACAATATCTTGACAACACCAGCTACATTCAGTATCCGGCCGATCTGCTGCCACAAATGGGCGTCTTTGTCTTTGTTGTGATAGTCTGTCTGATAATGCAGCTCAGGATAGACAGATACAGCCAGAACACCCTTCTCCGTTTTCTCGGTAACAAGGGTGACGAGTCCCGCCCCATCCAATAGGATGCGATTGGTTGCGTGCAAAGGAGCAACAGTGACGACACCTGCACCTTTCTGAAAAGTTTGGAGATTTTCAACTAGAAGCGCTCTGAGCGGTGCCCCATGCAATCACCCGCAATTGTTCTCTTGTCGTCGGGAACAATTGAACAAAGACGTTGGCACTAAGGAAAAAACTAAAAAATGTATATACATTATTTATGGTTGCAGCTTTCATTTTATTGTAAAATTATGAAAAATAAGACTGGACGCACTCAACTCACATAGACACTTAAAGCTTTGAAGACTGGGTGCTGGATCCTAAAAGTGAATAGTTAAAGAAAGTTACTAGGACAGCACTCCAATTTAATATTTTTATTGCCACACAACAAACTTTTCAGGCAGCGCCCTTCCTCAGCGTGTGCATAGCCAATTACAAACAAATAAATAAAAATATTAGAGTGCTGTCCTAGCAACTTTATCGATTTCAAAATTTTGCAAATACTATATTGCAAAATACATTTAATTGGAAAACTTTGTTGTCTATGTTCACTTGGCAAAAGTCAGGCAATCAGTTTACCAACATTATTTCTGTGAAATGTTACACATATTTTCAATGTACCTAGTGTAGCTAAGTTGTCCTTTAAAGCGTAACTCTCGCCGAAATGCAACCCAGGGTCTTTTTGTGAATGTACCCGAGTCAAACTTTTGTTTAAAAGCATAATTAGGACGGAAGTGTCACTTTGAAGATTTACCGTACCTACGTTTTTCGGTCAAATGGCCTTTTGAATGGGAGTGCTAGGGGCGCTTTTATGCTAGCCTCAAAATAGCTATTTTTAAAACACTAAGAAGGCTCGACACAACATGAGACTTTGCTCCAAGTATGACCAGGGGCTCTACACCTTAACGAAAGCATTGAGAACATTGTTTGTGTACCCAGAGTTTACTAAAAAGAAAGGTTTTGAGCAACTCACGTTAGCAGTTGTTGTTTACGCTATCCGCCATTTTCCCAGTCCAAAATAGCCGATCTCAAAATGCAAATGAACGGACTCCATAGGAGGAAATGTCATTCTTACAAGGTCAATATTGTGTTTCACTAACGACAAAACAACAAATTATCCGTGCATTTATATGGAACTAAGCTTTTGGAGCTTTCCATCTTTACTCTCCTCCCTCGACTATTTTTGACTGGCTTGATAGACGGTGACCAGAAGAACAACAGCTACAGTGAGTTGTTAAAACCTCTTTTTAGTAAACTCTGGGTACACAAACAATGTTCTCAATGCTGAGTTCATGTGTAGAGCCCCTGGTCATACTTGGAGCAAAGTCTCATGTTGTGTCGAGCCTTCTTAGTGGTTTAAAAATAGCTATTTTGAGGCTAGCATAAAAGCGCCCCTAGCACTCCCATTCAAAAGGCCATTTGACCGAAAAACAAGAATACGGTAAATCTTAAAAGTAACGCTTCTGTCCTAAATATGCTTTTAAACGAAAGTTTGACTCTGGTACATTCACAAAAAGACCCTAGGTTTCATTTTGGCAAGAGTTAAGCTTTAACATAGTTTTTCATTTAACTATGACATAGAAAATGCATACATAAAAAGGGAAATACATATAATAATGTGTTGTGTATTTTACTTTAATTTCGGCATTTTAAAATCTTTCATACACCTGTATCACAAATGTTTGGTTATTCTGTCAGCTTACTAAAAGTGAATCTTCACCTTACAGCCAATCGGGATCCAGAGTTTTCAGTATTATGAATTGTTTTAGCTCAACAATAATTACAGGGAGTAAAGTGAAAAAAAATCTTTTGACTCAACTTTTTTTCAGGCCAAGTCATAAGCTGTCCAAGCAGTCCATCTACCTATACAGATAGCACCCCTTTTTCGATCGCGCTATATTGGTTTTTAATGTACAACAAGATGCAAACAGCAAAGTAAAGGGAGTATTGCGAGCGTTCTCTTTTTCTGATGAACAAAACAATATTTCAGTACCATCCCACGACTAACCATTGCTGTTCTTTTCTACTGTAGCAATCATATTGTATAAAGGCTTTACCTTACACTCTATTTAATTACTTCAGGCCAAAAGTGTTTAAAGGGAGATTTTTTTTTATTGTTAGTATTAGGGCCGTCAAAATAACGTGTTCATTTCGATTAATTAATCTGAGAAAAAATAACGTGTTAAAAAAAATAACGTAGATTAATCTATTCCATATTGACTTTTGACCCAGAGCCGTTCTAGCCACCATTGGACTGTAAAATGAAGGCGGGAGACGAGAATGTGCTGCCTGGATCATTAATTGGAACATTTACTTGTAAAAATCTTCTTCCTGCCAACCCTGGCTACTGAAATCTGGAGCCACTGATATGTCTGCGCTTCTCTCTGGTGCTCTGAAGATGATACAGGCAACACAAACACCGCTGCACGTGACACTAGTTAACACTATACTCGACAGCAGCTAACGTTAGCCTACCGCTAGCTAGTAGCTGGATTAAACACGGTTACAATGCTGACAGCTAACGCTAAACGCTGTAAAGTTTGACTGGGTTTTACTGTAGAGGATTCAACACCGCTATGTAACAATCGGTAACAATCTGCAGCTGCCGTCGGAGAAACAACACAGACGGTGCGTTCAATGAAACTGGTAAACTACAGCCTCGTGGTGCATTTGGAGTTATTGTAAATGTCCTTTTCCATCTGGTGGTTGTTTTTGTCCTTCAACAGCAATTTACTAGTTACTGAAATGAGTTATTGTTATAAATTATTATTAAATCTTTTAATTTTGACCATATGGCCTTAGCAATAAACAAGCCGTTCTTTAATGTCACCGACTGTTGTTTAGTACCCTTCTTTTTTCTTTTCTTTTTTTACTTTCTTAAAAAGTATCGGTTCAGGCACCGTTAATTATGTATGCGATTAACTTTGATTAATTAATCACAAAGTATGTAATTAATTAGATTACATTTTTTAATCGATTGACAGCCCTAGTTAACATGCAATTCAACACCAAGTTAAATCTATAAAATCAAGGTTGCAAGACTTCAATGTTTTTATTCAAGGGCTACTAATAATGAAACATATATACGTATATACATTCACCTAAAGGATTATTAGGAACATCATACTAATACCGTGTTTGACCCCCTTTCGCCTTCAGAACTTAGTGGAGATAAGTGGTACCCGGTGGGGTCTTCTGCTGGTGTAGCCCATCTGCCTCAAGGTTGTTCGTGTTGTGGCTTCACAAATGCTTTGCTGCATACCTCAGTTGTAATGAGTGGTTATTTGAGTCAAAGTTGTTCTGTCGGCCTATTCTCCTCTGACTTCTAGCATCACCAAGGCATTTTCGCCCACAGGACTGCAGCATACTGGATGTTTTTCCTTTTTCAGACCATTCTTTGTAAACCCTAGAAATGGTTGTGCGTGAAAATCCCAGTAACTGAGCAGATTGTGAAATACTCAGACCAGCCCGTCTGGCACAAACAACCATGCCACGCTCAAAGCTGCTTAGATCCCCTTTCTTTCCCATTCTGACATTTAGTTTGGAGTTCAGGAGATTGTCTTGACCTGGACCACACCCCTAAATGCATTGAAGCAGCTGCCATGTGATTGGTTGATTAGATAATTGCATTAATGAGAAATGTAACAGGTGTTCCTAATAATCCTTGAGGTGAGTGTGTGTATATATATATATATATATATATATATATATATATATATATATATATATATATATATATATATATATATAAACTTTTCAGTGACAGCTTTTTTTAATTATTTAAATTCAAACAAAAAAATGTTGTAGGCTACAGCATAAACAAAGCGAAACTCATTGCTGACGCATCTTCTTGAGCTGTCACTGATTGAGACACAGGAAGTTCTCAAAAACACTATTAGTTCTGTAAACATTAAACATCACAAAATTCACATTAATTCAACGGACCTAATATTTGTAGTTGCCTTACAAAAAGAAAAAGTGATACAGACCCCACTAGTTTTTTCTCATTAGATATGCATCGATCTCAGATATGGCATTTCTAAAATCAAATTGACGGAACTTTTTCCATCCGATTACTCTCTCTCTCTTTAGATACAGTCCCTGATGCTGTTTTAGCAGATGACTCTTTACACCATGGGCCCGTCTCTGGCAGCACAGAAACACAAAAAAGCCTTTTTCACGTTAGTTACCAAATTTCATGGGGTTCTGAGTTTTAGCAGCAAAGTTATCCGATTACCTGGCCCAGACAACACCCCCACACTGCCAACAAGCTAATGAGTTTTTTTACAATGTTTTAGTCTGTCTACTTATTGAAATCCATGTGATGCTGGCAGATTGCAACATCCCATATATGCAAACAGGAGAATGCCGTCTAATACCATTGTCTGTTCCAATACAATGCACTAGTTTACAGACTACAAGCATGTCATGTCTAAATTATGGCAAGATCTTTGACTCATCCATCCTGATGAAAACAGAACCAGCCATACGCAGCAGGGTCTGTGCAGACACACGGCAAGCATTGTGGAAATATTGTCTGCAAACGATAGACCAGCTCAATCGAATTAGGAGGCTTAATAAGGGGTTTTATTGCAGGTTTCCAAGATTTGTTTGGCAGGTTTGAGCATTGGAGCCGTCACCCAGTGTTACCCAGACAAAATGTCACCACAAGCAACACAGAAAACAACCAGGCAAGTTCTCTGAGCCACATGCTGGGCAAGTAATGATGTTGACAGAAATCGATTGATTAGCTTGTAGCTATACTTGATATATGTATACATGATATATTTAATACAACAGCATGCTTAACGCTTAACATAAAAAAAATAACATCACACATGTCCACTGAAATATCGCAGTTGAAGTAATTCCCTAAAATTGTGTTGAAAGTGCGTTCAAACTTAGCCCCTCCTCCCTGGCTCAACAGCCAGAGAGAGAGCGCAGCAGTTGTCAAGCGATCTAGAGACTAAATAAAGAGAGAGAGAGAGCGCTGTACACAGCAGTGAATCAGAGGAATAAAACATTATTTTCTTTATTTATTTTTTTTACAGCAGTTATGTTTTAAAGCACAAATAAACACACGCCGCAGGAAGGTGCCGCATTGGCTGGTTTTGTGTGAATAACACTCAAATTAAAGGGGCTCTATTATGTAGCATTTTCAGGTTCATACTTGTATTCAGGGTTTACAGTAGGCATACAGTAGAGAAAGTTTTGGCACCCCCCAAAGAGACTTTTTGAGGAATATAATATATATAATATTTTTCAGCAGCCAGCAGCCTTCTCATCCACATCCACTACTGTACACGTGTGGCTGACGCTAATTTGACTGGATCTGAACGCATACATTTGTGTCTGAAACTGTATTTGAATGCAGGAAATTAAGTCTTTGACGCTCAAAATTTATTTTAAATATTACACAACCGGACATGCTTCAGCAGTAATGTGACCCAGAATTGGGTAGAAATTAACGACATTGGCAGCCAAGATTACATATTTCCCTGCTGTTAGCATGCAGCTACTATAGTTAGCAGTGTACAGTAATATATCAGCACTTTCTACTGTCAAAAAAATCACAGATAAGTGGCCGGTTAGCTCAGTTGGTAGAGCGGGCGCACATATGTAGAGGTTTGTTCCTCAACGCAGAAGGTCAAGAGTTTGAGTCCGCCAGTGACGGTCTTCCCCTCTGTCTCCCCTTTCATATCTCAGCTTTGCTATACAATAAAAGGTAGAAATGCCCACAAATAATCTTAAAATTAAATAAATCACAGATAAAGGCTTTTATACCAAATACTACATAACTGGAAATGTTTCAGGAGTAATGTTGTGGCAATAAACACTGCAGTAACGTTAGCCTTAAAAAACGCTTCAGTAGCCTGCCTGGAGCAGATGACCAATCATGGCAACCCAGCTCCGAGTTACGTGACATGGAGCCGAGAGTAGAAAAAAAACCCGTTGAAGTTCAGAACAGTTGGAAATCTGAGGATTTTGCTCACGGGGATTCTCTGAAATTCGTTTACCTCATTTATTACCTCATACTTATTTGAAGCTTTGGCCACGTTTAACATGAAAACCAGACATTGTAACATTATAGATATGACAAAAAATATGGAAAAGCATAATATGTTCCTTTAAAAAAGTAATTCATAATAACAGATAGCACTTTTCAGATAGCACTTTTGCTAAATTCAGAACACTCAAGGGTTGATCTTCGATGCAAATAACATTTCTTTGTATTTCACATTGTGGCTTTGTCATTACTTGGGAACGATGATAATTGGGGGTTATTGTTGGATGGTTATGGATCCCCGCATTTCTTTGTATTTTAAAGCAATGACAAAATGAATCTCCTATCTGTGCTACTGTTACATATCATTGTAGCATTCATCAGTATCCCGTTATAGTCACGTGTGACCACAGTGGCCACAGTTTAGCAAAAGTTACATTTTGCATACGCAACATTTTAAGTTGTTAAAGTAAAAAGCCAGTTCCTTTTGCATCAAATGTTTCCAACTTGGTTTGGGGCTGGATGAGGTAACAGAGGCAAACACTTCAAACTGACTGGAGGCAGAGCATCAGACATCATTTTGATTCCGTTAACCACTTTTTATGTACTCAGTCAGGAGCTGCACGGTACTGACTTGCCTCATCTCAAACCTTTGTTTAGCTGCTGATTACTGTAAGATATTACAGAATTGTTAAAAGCGTTGGTGAATTACAAAAAAAGCATTGTTGGCATCATCAGTGAGCCTCTAAATAAACGTCATATCTTTTTAAATAGCCATTTTGCCACATTTTCCAATAAGTGCTTCTTCACCAGATTATGTTTTAATAAGAAAGGCAATGTGACGGCTGGAAGGCATTTGGATCACAAAGATGTATCCAGTGAAATCTCACAGTCACAGCTTGGCTCTAAATGCATGCTGCTGGTGTTTATGTGGTCTTGCTATTTACAGAGACATCTGCTCCTCTGGCTCACTTGGTTGGTTTTCTACCATTGAAATTATTTCAATCTGTCTATAAATTTCAAGAGTAAGACTCTAATTTGTATATATATATATATATATATATATATATATATATATATATATATATATATATACACACACTGTGTTCCAAATTATTATGCAGATTATATTTTTCACAGATTTTCCTAAATAGTCAATGCAAATGACAGTCAGTATAATCAAACCGTCACTAACCGTTAAGGCCTTTTTATACTTCTGCGTCAAATCTACGCCGTAGCTACGCACGTAGGTACGCAAAGACACAAACCTACGCAGAACCCTACGCCGTAGCCTGACGCGCACCTCTCGAAAAATGTAACTACACGTCAAGGCGACGCAGACCGCAAGGACTGTGATTGGTCAGTTAATACATCATTTCCGGCGTGTAGCTTTTCCGGTTTTCCCGACCCTCTATAACGCCATTGTTTTGCTTCATAAAAACAACGATGGATCAAGTTGAGGAGCGTCTTATAGAACTGACAAATTTCTTTGTCTCCGCAAAAAGCTGGCGCCAAGAAGCGGTGATCCAGGTGGCAAAAAGGTGCCTGCTTTATACCATTTTCTGTCTTGGCTGGCACCCCATGTGAAGCACCGGGACACCGAGTCGAATTTCGCATCTAAGGTAAATATGAGTTCATTGTTTACCTCTGTTTTGTGTGGGCTACTAAGCGAGCTAGCTAACAATGCTATCAGGTTGTCCAAACACATGTCGCCATGGTACATAGTCTGGAACGTCTGTGCTAGCATGCTGAAAATGTTGGTTTGATATGCTGTTTTTATAGCGCAAAGTTTGTTATTTACATCTGTTTATGTGGGCTATATGCTTGATATGCTCTTTTCATAGCGCTGCTAATTCCATATCTTATAACAGACTTCTGGTCGCAAATCACACTGCATAGACCACAAATGTAATTACCTGCACAGACAAAGACCAACCAACTCTCTCTTTGTCTTTCACAGGAACAGACCTCAACAACAACATCCTCAGATTCCGACTCTGTGCCATCCACTTCACCTACTGAGCCATCCTCAGTGCCCCCCCAGCCACCAGCCTCACCTGCACAGCCATTGTCAACGCAACCACCACCACCACCTGTGGCTGCTGTGTGTGGGTCCCCACTTTCAATGCTGCCAGAGTCACCTGTGTCCCAAGTGGGGTTGAAACGGAAGAGGAACCCGGATGACTGGCTGGTAAAGCAGATGGCGCAGCTAGATGAACGCCGGATGGACCTCCAAGAGAAGCTGCTGCAGGACACCGGCGACGAGTGTAGCAGATTTGCCCAGGCAGCTGCTGATCTGCTACGGAGGGTGCCAGAGGGCCAGAGGTCTGATGTCATGTTCAATGTGTACAAGATGCTGTTTGACAGTAGACAGCAGCATGACTGAACATTTGCACCCTTACTACTGATTCAGTGCACTTTTGTAAATGGTTAAAATTTTCATGTTGTATATTACAGTGAAGTTTTTTTTTAATATATATATTTCTTCTACTTTAACTGTTGCCCTTTTGTTTTTGGCACTTTACTTATTTTTACATTAATAAATCCAAGTTTGTTTTGAAATAAGTTTGTTTATTTACAATTCAACATTCATGGTTACATTGTGGTATCAGAAAAAGCTTCATTGCCAAGTACGTTTTTTACATGAGGAACTTGTTTTGGTGTTGTAGGTACATGTCACACATTCTCTAAATGTAAGAAGGTTAAGAAAATCAAGTATTAGAATATAAACATAAGTATAACATATATACACACAGCTGTACAGCAGAGTAAGTACAGTGGCATGTAGAGCCAGAGGTGGAGTGAGTATATATATATATATATATATATATATATATATATATATCACTCATTGACCAAGTGTGCCACGGCACACTACATCATCCTGCCATGGCACAGTTCCATGTGGAGACTGAAAAAAAGCCTTCAGGTCATTCCGAACAGCTATGGAAGCTCGGGTGGAACGGGCCCTGGACATCTGTGTTGGATCTACAGGGGCAAAGTTTGTGTCGTCTGCCACCATTCTGCGCCACTCTCCAGGCTGCACTGTTCCATCAGAGTCACAGTCTGCAAAATGTGGGGGTAGGTATCGGCTCCCTGAGGTGCTCGCTTCATCTGTGTAGGTGAGGTAGTTATGCAGTACCACACACGCTTTAACTACACTCACAGCTTTGTCTGGCTGGAACTCAATTGGTCTTCCCAGAATTCTCCACCGTGCAGCCATGATGCCAAAGGTATTTTCAATCACCCGCCTTGCTCTGGAGTGGCGGTAGTTGTAGATCTGTTTGTCCTTGGTCATGTTCACTCCTGTTAGGAAAACAGAGTATTATTCACTGTACCAGTATGCAGTATAACAATACAATTTACATAAAATATCCAATAACAGAGAGGGATCAATCAATCTTAAGGTATAACAAACATGTTATGAAGCCACAATGTACTATGCTTTCATTTATTGTATTTACATACCTGGAAAAGGACGCATGAGATTGCAGTGTAGGGGGAAGGCAGCATCAGCAACGATAACGTGGGGAATTTGGACTCCGGTCCCAGGAAGTTGAGCTGGTTGGGGCAGATTCAACTGGTGGTCCAGCAGCATCGACCCAAATGCACTCTCTTTGAAAACGCCACCATCGCTCTGCCGTCCATATCCTCCCACGTCCACCATCGTAAACCGATACCTGGCATCACATGTTGCCATTAGAACAATGGAGTGAGCCCCTTTGTAATTAAAATAGTCACTCCCGGCGTGTGGTGGTGCCTTGACGTTAACGTGTTTCCCGTCGAGGCTTCCAACGCAGTGCGGGAAGTTCCAAAGTCGCCAAAAATCTGAAGCCATGGCTTCCCACTGGTTGGTTGAAGGGCAGGGGAAATATTCAGGCTGCAGTGCAGTCCACAGCGCTTTGCAGACCTCCGATACTATTGAGGACACTGTGCTTGCAGCCATTTTGTAGCTCAACCCTGTGATCTGTTGGCTTGCACCTGAAGATAAAATCTTCAAAGTCACTGCCAGTCTCTGAGCGACGTCAATAGGCCAACGGTGTGTGCTCTGATGGTGTATTAAAGGTTTTAAACGACGAGCAAGATCGTCAAATCGACCTTTCGACATCCGACAATACTTGAAGTGCATTTCTTCGTCCAAGTCCCTCAGCGGTCGAACAACCGTAACAAATTCCATCGTTGGCCTCTCTTCGTTCACTGGTCGTACAGACCACCTTCGCCGACGTCTTCTTTTCCTTCTGCGATTTAACATTTGCAATAAAATCATTTGTTGTTCAATGTCGATCATCTCCAGCTCCAACAACACTCGCTCTTTCGCTCGCCATTTCCGGAAACAAAACAAACTATCAAAGAGTTTCGCAATTGACCCTCTGGAAACCACACACCCTCTAGTGTTCTGGTGGTGAAATGCACCGCGTTGCAAAGACACGCGTTCAACCCCGACGCAGAACTACGAAAGGTTACGACGCCGTAGAAGTGACGCCGTAGAAGTGACGCCGTAGCTACGGCATAGATTTGACGCAGGAGTATAAAAAGGCCTTTAGGGTATAAGTCGAATTTCATTGAACTAACCACCCAAAGAAAACAGTATTTTTTTTTAAATATTGAAATATATAATATATATGAAAATGCACTGTTCCAAATGATTATGCACAGCAGAGTTTCAAAGCATTTTATAGGTTGTAAATAACTGAAAATGGTCATTTGCTGAATTTGCAGCATTAGGAGGTCATATTTACTGAAATCAAAAGCTATTTCAATCAAACCCATCTTAACAGGGCAAGTTACATGTTAATATAAGACCCCTTGTTTGATATCACCTTCACAACGCTTGTATCCATTAAAGTTGTGAGTTTATGGAGAGTTTCTGCTTGAAATTCTTTGCAGGATGTCAGAATAGCCTCCCAGAGCTGCTGTTTTGACGCAAACTGCCTCCCACCCTCATAGATCTTTGCTTGAGTTTCTCTCCTTATCATCATTGCAACATCTTAGAGAAATATAACTTACTGAGTTTTGATAATTTTTGTAAATTTTCCTCAATGTGCTTAATTTATAAAGTACTACATGGCCTGGCGCCACCTCCACTGCTAGAGTTTATTAAATACAGACAGACTCGGATCACTAGAGCTGTTGTAAACAGGGACTGTGAGGTTCCTTTCAGAAAAACCTCCTTCAGCCAATAATCTATTAAAGGTAGTGCATTGTGGAACATACTACCCCCAACTATAAGGGAATGTCCCACTTTGGCCACATTTAAGTAAAGTTGTGGCTTAAAGCTTACCAAACGTGCAACCACCTTTAACTGTATGTTGTACTGTATTAGCCCAGTAGAGCACACTAATTAATTGTGTCTCCGTTTTAACACCTACTAATGAATTGTCCTGTTTTTCTTTCTGTTTATCCTTCTTTTATATAGCAAATATTACCATTGTATATCTTTTGTCATTTTTTAGTGTAACTTCAACCTGCCTAATGGACTACAGATGGAAATTAGCCCCCAGGCTTCAATCTGGCATTTTTACGTGTACTGCTATACATGTTCATCAATGTGCATTGCCCTGAAATAATAAAATAAATAAATAAAATAAAATAAAAGCTGGGAACCTGAAGATTAATTTGAGATGCAGCTCAGCACTGTGTGTCAAGTTATGTAGTCATAAATAACAGTTGACCAGAAAGCCAGTGACAGAGGTAAAGAATACAAGAGTGTAGCTATCGCGCAAGTTTTATCCGAATTAGAAAGTATTCCTTCATTGAAAGAAGAGCAAAAAACGGCACTGGAGGCTTTTCTCAGAGGAAAAGATGTTTTTGCTCTTCTCCCAACTGGTTTCGGCAAGAGTTTGATATGCCGTTGATCTGATTGGTTAATTTGGCCAAAATGAAAGTTAAACCAACATAGGTGGTGATAGACAGATGGTTTATCCAATCAGCTAACCAGTATTTTCGCCCCTTCCCAAAAGTTCTCCAACTGAAAGTTCCCAGATGGATATGCCGAGCAAATGCGGAGTCAGGTTAGGTCATTAGGGCTGGGTACCGAATTCAGTTTTTAGGCATGGACCGAATTGCCTCTAAAGTATCAAGTCATTCAATACCCAATTTCAACACCTAAGGAGTAAATCTCTTAAGCGTCAGTGAGCCAATCAGCAAGCAGCATGCTCCTACCAAGATCTAATAATGTCTGTGATTGGCTGTTTAACATTACACGTCCAAATCAAAAGTAGCCCTCAGTATCTGGTGTGGCCACCAGCTGCATTAAGCACTGCAGTGCATCTCCGCCTCATGTACTGCACCATACTGGCCAGTTCTTGCGGTTGTTGTTGCCATCCTGTACCTGTCCCGCAGGTGTGATATTCGGATGTACCGATCCTATGCAGGTGTTGTTACACGTGGTCTGCCACTGCGAGGACAATCAGCTGTGCTTCCTTTCTCCCTGGAGCGCTGTCTTAGGCGTCTCACAGTAGGGACATTGCAATGTATTGCCCTGGCCAAATCTGCTGTCCTCATGCCTCCTTGCACCATGCCTAAGGCCCGTTCACACAGATTAGCAGGGACCCTGGGCGTCTTCCTTTTGGTGTTTTTCAGAGTCAGTAGAAAGGTCTATTTACTTTCCTAATTTTCTTATAACTGTGACCTTAATTGCCTACTGCCTGCAAGCTGTTATTGTCTTTTCGACCTTTCAACAGCTGCATTTTCATTAATGGTTTATGGTTCATTGAACAAGCATGGAAAACATTGTTTAAACCCTTTACAATGAAGATCTCTAAAATACAGTGTCGTGGTGGTGGGTTCCAAAATGCCGTGATCACTGTTCAGTGTCGTAGTTCTGAAGGGTCTGGTGCTAATGGCTACTTGGCTATGTGTATGCTGTCATGATGTGTAGGCACATGAAATGTATTTGGTTTTGTGTGGTAGGAGGGTGTGGCTGTCATGCTTTTTGCACCACAACCCGTTGTCTTTCATTATTTGTAAGGAGGATATGCATTTTGCTGAAATTAGCTGTTTTTGTTTTGGTGTCCATGCCGTTTCTTTTGTTTCTCAAATGGCTTCTCTCCTGTATGACTAACCTCTTCAGACCTAATAACTGCCTCTCTTCTCCTAAACCCATCCCTACAACCTATTAATCAAAAAGTTATTAATTTCTTACACTGCCTATAACTTTTATTCTTGTATTTGTATCTTATTCTTTGTTAGCCTGTTTTATTACATGACCATTTTTAATTGCTCTTTAATATTTTATGTAAAGCACTTTAAATTGCCTTGCTGCTAAAAGGTGCTATAGAAATAAAGTTCCCTTGCCTTGCCCTACAACCTCAGCCTGTCAGTCTGTCACAAGGACATATGAGCGCTTTTGTCTTGTGCCCGTCAGTCAGTCACCAGGGCAACAGAGAACACCTGTCTGTCTCAGAAGTGTAACATTACCTGCTGCTCGCTATTAAATTTCAGTTTTAAAAACTGTAACTTGTGTCCACTTAACCGGCAATGCCGTGACTCACTGTGACTTAAACAAACTGCAGAGGTCCTTTCACCCCGTCTGCACCACACCTCTGCGTGTGTGTGTGTGTGTGTGTGTGTGTGTGTCTGTGTGTGTCGCCGCTGAGCCCCGCTCTCTGTGAAACATGCAGAGAGGACAAGGAAGCTTGCGCTTACTGAGGTACTGAAATTTGGCACTGATTGATTTAATGTGAATTGGTCCTTGGTAGTACCAACGTAATTCTGCATTTGTGTACTGATATCACGAGACAACTTTTAATCTCACAAGATCTCGTCACACCTGAATATTGATCTGCTGGTGACAGTTGTTTTGGGCTGGAAAGAGAAGGCTGCTTATGTTTACTACTATGTGAAATCAAAGACACATTGTTGCAAAAGTATGAAGCTAGCATGGAAAAGCTTTACAGGTACTGTATTAGGGCTGCTCGATTATGGAAAAAACGATTATTTGGGTCAATATTTAAATCACGATAATTTAACACGATTAATCGTTGACTTATGGAAAGATGTTGCAATTACTGAACTTAAAAAACAGTGGAAGAAGTTAAATAAATAAACAGTAAAAAAAAACACATACAACTGTGAAATTTGCCTTAATACTTTTCTATTTAAACTTTGTTTTCATTCAGAACTCAAGAGCTAAATAATTGTTTTTCTCGATTATTCTGTTTTTGTGATCAATGGGAGAGAAATAATAATCCTGATTAAATGAATTGCACAGCCCTATACTGTATTATATAACAACAGTAACATGGTGTACACCTGCACCTCTAAAAAGGTAATTTAATACATTTTACAGAATCTTATTACTTGACAGGTAAGTCGATCAACGTGCTCCCAAAACTTGTATTGCTTTGCATTCCCATTTAAGAAGTTAATTAATCACTGTGACATTATCTAGAAATTGAGTTATGATCTTTTCCTAATGCTGAACTTCAGCAGCAGTTTTGAGTTTGCATAGAAGTGATCAACAACTCAGTTGACTGAAATATTGAGTTGTGGAGCTTGTGGTTTCAGAGAAGTCAATAAATCAGGATGTGTGTTTTACAGCGCACAACAGGAGACTCAGTGGTGTTCAAAGTACCAGAGTCAGGTGCTGAGAGAGCATCGTAACTTATAGTTGTAATGTGGGTAAAATGTAATGTAGTATGGAGGGATCGATAGAACACCCTCCAGCAGATGCTGCAGGCCTGATCACACGCAAGCACACACTCTTTGGTGAAGCAGAGCAAAGAAAATGAAAGTATCAATAGGTGGGTGATGATTTGGTAGCAGTGAGAGCCTGGACACAGAGCGTAGGGGTGGAATGGCAAAATACTTGCAGGCTCTGTGGAGTCAACTGTTTTCTTTAAGTAAAATTGTGTTATTGAGTTGAATATTTTCTTCACAGACTCAGGTCCAGGTACTGTAGACTGTTCCTTAAGGTTTAATTGCTGCTAATGCCTTAAATATGAAGCATCTCAATGTCTGAATCTTACGTCCATTTTTTTTTACGACACTTACTCCTGATTTCCACCAACTGCAGAACGTCTGCGGATCAGCTCCACTGCATGTCGGCTCCGTGCTCCGCCATCCTTCAATACCAACCAGCTCCGGATTTGTTGCGCAATGGCTGCGGCCATGACTGACAGCTGAAGTCACAAGGACCCACGAGATCTCAGGAATTCACGAATGATCGCGCGATATAACATGACATAGTTTCTATAAAAAGAACCACAAAACCAACAAGTTTGTTTCAGGCCTGTCTCTGCCCATTATCACGTTTTCAAGGTGTAGTGCAGGGAAATATGATCCGCAGTGAGCACGGTGTATTTTATTTTGAAAATTAACCGGATGTTTTATTTTGTTTCTGTGCTCGACTTCCTGTCCCGCACAATTTGCCCTGTGCTGAATTGCTGCGGAGCTCTCCGGCGTCCGGCAAAAATAGAAGCTCTGTATCTGCTCCGGAGGGCTGCGGACCGCCGGAGCTGGGATGGAGTCGGAACGCAGCCGTTCTGCAGTCAGTGGAAATACACACATTGACTCCTCAGACGCTCCGCAGTGGAAATTGGGGGTTAGCCCACCCTAACCTGACACGCCAGATGGTTTGTTACACAGAACCATCTGAGAAGCTATCATTGGAAACTGTTGAGGGCTAGCACTTTCAAAAAATACCTGCCAGGAGATTGAATAAACTAGAGGTCGACCAATTAATCGGCCGATTTTTGGCATTTTTTTACATAATCGGCATCGGCCAATATCCCAGTATATCAAGCCGATTATTAGGCAGGCGCATCTGCGGGCAGCCTAGTGTTAAAAACATGAATAGGCGACATTTTTTACAGCGCACCCAGACCAGCTGCCTCCAGCCCCTCCCCTCGTGAAGTATGGCGCCGTGTGTCTCGCACAGTCACTTCAGGCTCAGACGCTACCGTTAGTAGTAGCATATTGCTGGTGTTCTTGCCTTGGGATTAAGTGTACTAATAAAACCGTACAAAACAGCTAACCACTAACTGAGCTAACCGCTAACGGAGCTAATCGTTGCTAACAGAGCCTTCAGTTCTCCGTGCCTGTATCCATTAACTACATCTGTGGACTCGAGCACGAATTGGCTGGACGAGTTTTAAATTACAACTAAGAGTTGTTTGAATGACAGAAATCTGCTCAGATAAGATCCTAATGAGTGCAACAGGACATGTAACAGTAGGATCCCCAAAACACAGATAACACACTTCAACAAATGAACAATGATCTAACAAACAAGGTGAACAAGAATTGACTTTAGACCCTAGTCTTATGTGATTCAACAGGAGTTAGGACGAAATAGTGTTGAGATTAATAACATGTCACTTTCTGTGAAGCTTGCAGATTTGTATTCTCAGAAGTTTAATAAACGCTAAGTGCACTAAACTTTATTTTTTCATTGAAAAGTTTATTTTCTTCTTAGTCTACCTGTTTCGTTTAATATATTTTTCATACATTATTTATACAATATACAGTATGTTTTTACATTATACATTTTTAATTGAAGTAGCCTACAAGTGTAGATTGGTGAAGTGTTCAATTAATGTTAGGTTTAATAGAGGTAATAGAGGTTTAAAAACAAGCACATATCGGCCAAAATAAATCGGCAGCGTTTATCGGCTGACCCTGATTTCTAAAGATCGGCAGAGAAAACCCATATCGGTCGACCTCTAGAATGAACCACCTGTCTATCATGTTTGCTATTGTGAATGTAGCCCTGGTGTGTTTTATGTGGAGTGCTGGGTCATATTTTGTTTAAAAAATAGCCTTTGCAACCAATTATATAGTAGTTTAAGTAGGTGAAATAGGTAGTCATTGTGTTTTCTGATTAATGTTGCATGCCGTAAACACACCAATCACAATTTTGTTTCAATGAAAACTCAACTCACGGCAATTGCTCCTGCTTCAGAAGGAAAAACGAGAGTAACAGGTAAACTGGCTTTGTAAGTGAATTTTCTTAAAAGGTCCAATGTGTAGGAATTTTTCCCATCTAGCGTTGAGATTAGATTCAACTGTATTGTCATTGTGCAGAGTACAAGTACAGAGACAGCGAATTGCAGTTTGCGTCCAACCAGAAGTGCAAAAAAAAGAGCAGAAAAGTGCAATGCGATGTACAAGTATAGACAGGTGGTGCATAGGCAGGACAAGAAATATATTGCAGTGTTATAAGAGCAGAATAAATATGGCTATGTAATATGAACAATGTATGAACAACATGTACAAATATGTGCAATGTAGTAGCAGTGACATTATACTAGTAGTAAGAATAATATAGATATGCTGTGTATTAACAAAATATATAATAAGAAAAACAGAATAAATATGGATATACTGAATGAACCATATAGACAGTTTCACATGACTGATGAGTGCTAAATACTTGGGCAGTAGAAACAAAGAGAGGTGGTCTGAGTGGCCTAGATGGGCGAGGGGAGCAGCTTTGTATGCATCAGCTGCATTAGTGAAAACTTGTTCTAAAATCTTTTCTCCTCTTGTGGAGCATGATACATTTTTTATGGATTTTAGGCAGTACAGTCTTTAAATTTGAGTGGTTGAAGTCACCCACGACAATGTAGGCTGTCTCAGGGTGCAGAGTTTGATGTTTACTAATAGCAGAATGCAGTTCATTCGTGGCAATCTTAGCGTTAGCATCAGGAGGTATACAGTTGATGTAAACTCTACACTTAACCATGAGATACTCAAGGTTAGCTGAGCAGTGACTCTCGGTGATGGTGATGTCCGTGCACCACGTTTTGTTAACATAAATGCACAAATCCCCACCTTTAGTTTTGCCGGAGTCAACAGCTGTTCTGTCCGCACGGAGGAGGTAGCGTCCAGCTAGCTCGATAGCCACGTTGGGTATTCCGCTGTTAAGCTAAGTTTCTGTGAAAATCATGATGTTGCAGTCCATAATCATTCTGTGTGTGGTGATCCACAGCCGCAGTTCATCCATTTTGTTTGCCAGTGAGCGAACATTGGCGAGGAAAAGGCAGTTGATGTGGAGTTAGCTTTAGCCTTGCTCGAATTCCACCGCGGGACCTCTGTGGCGGTATTTGCGCGTCCGTCTGAAGAGCCCTCCAGTCAGGTGTGTAAATATTCATGAAAAAGGAACGGTTTGTGAACGGGCAACACAGATTTTGATAAACAACTAAACACGTTACACACTAGACCTTTAAAGTGCATTTTCCAATATACACTTCCTGCATATTGTTTAAAATGGTCTTTACACCCCAACAGCTTTAAATAGCGTATGGGCTCTGAAAAAGGAGCAAAAGAACGCCATCATAACTGCTCTAATCCTTTGAAAACTCCCACAAATCAAACCGATTGGACCGCTTTTTATGAAACAATTAAATGCCTCCTTGCCCCGATGCTCGTACTCTACCCCTACCGTGAACGAGCCCAAGCTCAAAGCGCATCTTGCCACTGGAGTTTCCGCAAGTCTGCTGGATAATGGAGGGTAAAACTCAGCAAAAGTTGCCACTGGCAGAGAAAAGAGACTGAAGCCGAAAAAGCGGTGACTAAAAAGGCTGCAGATACAACTCAAGGACAAACTAGAGTAAACATTGGCATGGGAAAATCAGCCAACGCTAAAATTATAGTGCATCCATATACTGAAACTTATGGTAAATGCATTCAAACGGCTCGGATTGAGGCATGGAGCTGACAGCAGCTAACTAGCGATCTAGTGTTGTTACAGTCTATGGACAAAGCTGAGGGAGTTAACAGGCATAAAAAGTGAAGCCATGACTGCCGTCTTTCTGGTGGGATTTGTTGTTTTCATTAAATGTCTAGCCAACGTAGCCATTTATGTTGTGCTAGTCATATTATTAGCCAGCTTATGTTTACACATTCATATCTAACAAAACGCTATGCTGTGTAAAGTTGTTTGCCAAAGCAATGGTAACGTTAATGTTGTTCATTGGTGGTGCCTTTCTATATTCCAGACTGATCTCATGAAGTGGCGTATGTATGACACGCCAATTGGTATGCCGTTATTGGCGTGTTATCAAGACGCACACTCGCTTTTCAGCGTGTTTATCAACGCCATTTGTCCTCCATTTACTTACATTACCTTGCATTTGCGTGTGAATTGAAGCCATAGCGAGTAGTATGAAAGGGCGAAAATCCGTGTAGCGAGATTGGTTGGGGTGGCGGATGGGTCAAACACTGGACTTTCACACAGGAGACCGGGGATCACGTCCCACGTGTGAAGTTTCCTTCGTTTTCAGCGTGTGTTGTTTCCTTACCACGTGTTTCTTTTCCTAAACCCAACCCAGTTCTTCTTTTCCTAATCCCAACGGGTTTTTCTTTTCCCCCGCGTGTGAAGTTAAAACCAACCGTAGCCTCACGATAACACGCCACGTGGCTTTAGAAAGTGGCGTGTATGTTTACGCGAAGTCATGATGCCATGTTGCTTATTCTCTCTCAAGGACAATCACTGCCTGAGCAGTTTAAAATAAATAGTTTCTCACCACATTGGTTGTAATTATTTTGTGAAGCATGTACAAAATATATTAATAAGGATTAATGTCTTTATAGTTGTAATAACAAAAATGGGCAGTCATTATCATTTGGAATATTTTATTCGAACAAAGTATGAAAACAAAGGGTACTTGGGGGAATAAATAAAATGAAAAATATATGTAAATTGTGTAGTTGTATGTAAAATGCACCTTGCATCTTCTCATGTAGTACAAATGTGTTTATTTTATTATCTTTTCTAAAAATTGTGTATTTGAATCTCTCTGCATACAGGGGTCCCTAAAAAGACATGAGTTGCATAATCGGGTATGACCGGAAAGCTAAGACTCTTGTGGATTCAATGAGCCCAATTGTATTCATGTGTGATGATGTTAGTCCATATATTAGCCATTTAATTAAAGTTAATAGAAGTAATTCTTGCCAAAATCTCGAAATGTAAAAGGTTTTTGTGGACGCGGCCACAAATGATGGTCTAGAACTGCCGAACACATTTAAATTGATGATGATGCCGCTATTAAAAAGTAAGGATCACGAAAATCAGTAGGATTCATCCTTTGGGGACTATGAAAGAGTCTAATGTCTTTCTGAAATGCGACTGATTGGTAACATGTCTCTTGTTCTTATCAAAGCAATTAATTTCTTGAGCAACAGTAGAAACCTAACACAAGCTAAGACATTTATGTCAGAACTAATTTTTTTAATTATTGTCCACTGCATTTAAAACATCCTGAGCTCTTCCTCCTATTTAATCATGCTGTAGCTGCTTCATTAAAAGGGTGATAGGAACTCACCACAACGAGATGATGTGCAGAGAAGACATTGGTGTGAATGAGCTGTCACACCGTCTTCCTCCCGAGTGTGGCCATTGCCTTGAAATGTTTACCTGCCAACATAACTCCCAGCATTATTTTTTTCCCTTTCTTTAAATCCCTTTTCTTTGCTTTTCTTTTATTATACCATTCTACCTTTGTTTTCTTGAGCCATTATCCTCCATATAATTTCCCCCAACGCCCATTTTCATCCCCCAATCCCCAACCATTCTATTAATTTCAGAATGATGAGTGCTTACCTTTATCTACAGGCAAAGACCTTCACATTCAAGTGTTGTTCTTTTTGGTCATTATAATTGCCACTTTATCTCTTGACAGAAATAAGCTTTTCAGGCAGACAGACATGGGCAGTATTCTTCAGGCCCTGTTGGCCTGCAATGAAAAAGGGGGAAGAATGCAGCCCTATTATCAAGCAACCTGTAACCTTGCAGGAGCAATACAGAGTGCAAACACCGCTTTGACCTGAAACTGAAATTAGAATGTATCAGAGATCAGGGAGCCACAGATACAATATGTACTATATGCAATTTCAAAGTTATAGTCAGTGTTGTAGTCAAGACCACCTAATCAAAGACAACAAGGCCAACACTTTGAGGGGTTGATACTCCTGATCCATTCCAGAAACCCGATCCATATTGGTCTTATCCCCTGACCAATGGGCTATCATGACCCTAACCATTCATGTGAGTAGACGGTCAATGCCTAAAATCATTGCCGTCAGGCAATTATGTACTTCCGTTGATCCAGACTAGTTAATTGCTAACGTCTTAATTTATTTAATAGTTAACACTTTTTTTAATTTACATTTTTGTATTTCTTTTTTATAACCAAACATATTCTTATGTATGGGGGTGTATGTACTGCATATATGCATATATGTTTTTGCATATTTGTGCACATTTATGTGTGATGTATGTGTTTGTGTGTAAATGTGTATATTTTTATCTCAGCCTTTCCAAAAAAAAAAAAAAAAACTCATCCAGCAACAGAAATTATTCACGGATTTAAAAAAAGTCATTCCTGCGACTAGGAATGACCCTTGACTTCAATTATGGATTCTGTAGCGTCTACTGCCTTAATGGAACTCACTCTGCTCTGCACTGGATACACTATTGTAGATCCCTCGTGTACCCTGTCAAGCATAGGCTGCCGTTCTTGCATGAGCCGCTTTTGTCAAAAAGGAGAAAAGTGGACACACTTCTTCATAGAGGTAAATGGGAAGCCAGTGTTTGGTTTGTTCACAGCACCTTTCAGCAACTAATATAATATTCGGCGCCACTATTAGTCATATTACTCATTTCCTTTTCCATGCTGACCAGAGTACAGTGAACAACTGAGACTGAGGGCCCTATCTTGCACCCGGCACAGCGTGGCACCCATGGGCGTGCTGGTCTTACAGGGAGGTGTATTCAGGTGAATTTTTGGCGTATTGCTGTCTTGAGTCAGCGGGAAGTGATCGTGCCATTGACCAACAAAAACCTGGTCTAAAGTCAATAGCGCAGCATTTCATTGTTATTTTAACAGCGTGTTAGTAAAATGCACCTAGGCTTATGCACAGCGCGCACACTATGCTTGTTACACACTCACAGGGAAGGGTAGCAGCACACAAACATGCAAAAGATTACAAATAAAAATATTACGGTGCAAATCCGCCATTATAATAGCAATGCACCAAGGTCCAAACGCGCCTGGCTTTTAAAGGGAATGGGAGATGACACTCTGATTGGTTTATTGCATGTTACCCCCCAAACACACCTATGAATAAATGAAGTCACTAAGTACAACCCTTTCGAACCATGCGCACGGACCCTTTTTTCCGCCGTCAAACTAGCAAAAGCATGCACTTCACGCCGTGCGCTTGACATCTCAGGCTGTTCCTCATCTGTTTTGTAATTACATTGGTCACTATGTATTTGTACCCATTTACACGAAACATTTAGGAGGCGTTGTGATTTACCGGTTATTATGCAATGGTTCTACTGGTACGGCCAATTTGAGATTAAATTGGGCTGTATGTGGCCCATAAACTAAAATGAGTTTGACACCACTGTCTTAGACTCAAACATTTAAGGTGCTAAGCTGTAGTCAGATGATAGCTGTTTGAGGAAAAAAATAAAGATAGTGCATGTAATGCATATAGAATTACATTGTCAGCTTGAGGTTTTAGAGTCAGTGTGTGACCTAAGGTGCATGGGAATATGTTGTAGCAACAAGGGAAAGAAAGAACACTATATGACCTTATAACACATCATTGCATTACAGTACTTATTTAGCAGTACATCACTGTTAAATTGGTGACAATTTACCAACATTACTTGTAGGTTGGTGTATGTTTCCGATACCTGATATGCAGTAATTGACTCTAAATACAATTGCTTGTCTTATTTGTGTTTGGATTTATAACAAGTTATTGCATTATGTAGATCGACATAACTCTAAAATGAGCTTTAATTCTGTTTGTGCAAAAAAAAACAGTATCCTGCCTATTCATGCCATAACACCACTCGCGTGCTTATGCTGATAAAGTATATTGGCTTGTCTGTGACAGTGTGCCTGATTTCAAAATTATTAAAACAAAATATCACATGCAACAGTAAGTGTTGTTGTAAGTGAGTTCAGTTCTTATAAAGCTGACTTTTTGTTGTAAAGTCACCCTCAGGTTTGGGTCATTCTTTTGCAAAATGCAGAGAACCAAATTTTAACTCATAGCTCCATAAGGTGGTACAAAACAAGGTATCAAATTAATGGATTGGACAAGTACAACAAGGCAACTGGTTTAAAGAGACAGCCCTGAGAAGAAAAACGATAGTAATAGCTCCTTGTTTAAATCCCCCATACAAACTATGTTTATGTTTTTGTGATAAGGACCTCTAGCGGTGGATAAATAGCAAAGTGTCTCCATATCTCTAACCTAAAATTATGTCATTTTCCAAAGGAAATTACACTTACTCTTTCACACTATCAGTTTATATTGGTCCTATCCTATAGTGTGCAATACAACATAAGTTATTCTGTTGTCTAGACCACCAAGAAATCTGTGAGAAATCTATAACATTGTTGGGCTGGAAGGAGATTGTAAGATCCATGTGTCAAGTAATCTCAGGCAAGCGACAGCCAATAACCAAGCTTCGACCTCAGTATACTGTAGGTCGGTCACATTAATGTCAGAACAACAGGAACTATAAAGTAAAAAGGGTAAATGCTTTAGCAGCAAGGGAAATTATTTGAAAAAACCTGCAATTTTCCACCCGCTGAAATATGTTTATTTTGTTGTATGTACTTTATGTAACTTAATTACTGTGTCTTTTGTGTACCTCTGTTCTGTCATGTGGCTAAGTATTGTTTTAGGTTGATTACAGCTGTGTGTAGCAGTAATTGCCCAAGAAAAATTATCTTTGCATTGGCCACAATCAATCATTAACATGGGTGGATTAAGAGGATTACAATGTGTATGAATTTGGAGCCCCTTTTGACATAACTCTGGACAGTACAGTCAGGAAGTCCATTAGAAATAGGAAAAGTGGTGCACTGCGCTGTAAATAATTCAGTCTCAGTCTCGTCTTCAACTGTCTGTTTTGGTGAACTATAAACAGCAGCAGAAACAGAAGTTAAGAGAGCCTTTTTACAATATGCCCCTAAAATTGAAGGCAGCTACACTAAATCAGCTCTCAACAGAGAGGAATTTTACTCATCCTTGGAGGTGAAAGATGTCTTTTGTGGATGTCTGGGTTGGAGTCTGGACTGTCCCCAGGCAAACACAGCTGGCCATGTTCTACATTCCTGCTTTGTAATGACAGCGGTCTGTTTCTGCAGGCTGTCTTTGGCAAGAAATCAGAGGAAAACATGGCCCATTTTAACCTGGAGTGAAACCCTGTGTGTGTCTAAATGGCCAGGGCCTTAACCATGATCAAATATCTAAGCAGTTTTATAATATAAAGCTGGAAGAACAACAATGGAAGAACATGAGACTTTCTTATCGCGAATAAACTACACAAAAATTGCCTGTGAAAATTTTGCATCAAAACTTTTCATACCGGCAGCGATGATAATTTGCAACATGTTTGACAAAAGGTTCTAATATTCGCGCCAGCTTATCTACCATGTTGGTGGCACAGCTGAGGTCCTTCTGGGGACATTGCTGAAGAGAGAGAGAAAGTTACGGGAAATTCAGTGTGAACGGACGTACAGCTACATGTACAGTAGCTAGAGTCTGCAATTTGAGTACAACTAAATGCTGCAGCTCCTCAGACCAACTGAGGTTACAGTATCTCGTTTCCCCGGCTGCTGAGTGGAGTGACGGGGGGTTAGCTCCGGAGACTCCAGCCCCATCTCCCCCTGTGCTGTCCGACCAAGGTTGGAAAGCCGAAAGCAGGAAAAGCTAACACTAATCAACTGTTAGTGTATTGAGTTTCCTTTTAGCAAAATACTTAATTCCCTCTGGTAGCAGTGTAGCCATAGAATGTACAGTGAGGAAAATAAGTATTTGAACACTCTGCTATTTTGCAGGTTCTCCCACTTGGAAATCATGGAGGGGTCTGAAATTGTCATCGTAGGTGCATGTCCACTGTGAGAGACATAATCTAAAAAAAAAAAAAAATCACAATGTATGATCTTTTAACTATTTATTTGTATGATACAGCTGCAAATAAGTATTTGAACAGCTGAGAAAATCAATGTTAATATTTGGTACAGCAGCCTTTGTTTGCAATTACAGAGGTCAAACGTTTCCTGTAGTTTTTCACCAGGTTTGCACACACTGCAGGAGGGAGTTTGGCCCAGTCCTCCACACAGATCTTCTCTAGATCAGTCAGGTTTCTGGGCTGTCGCTGAGCTCCCTCCAAAGATTCTCTATTGGGTTTAGGTCTGGAGACTGGCTAGGCCATGCCAGAACCTTTATATGCTTCTTACAGAGCCACTCCTTGGTTATCCTGGCTGTGTGCTTCGGGTCATTGTCATGTTGGAAGACCCAGCCTCGACCCATCTTCAATGCTCTAACTGAGGGAAGGAGGTTGTTCCCCAAAATCTCGCAATACATGGCCCCGGTCATCCTCTCCTTAATACAGTGCAGTCGCCCTGTCCCATGTGCAAAACACCCCCAAAGCATGATGCTACCACCCCCATGCTTCACAGTAGGGATGGTGTTCTTGGGATGGTACTCATCATTCTTCTTCCTCCAAACACGGTTAGTGGAATTATGACCAAAAAGTTCTATTTTGGTCTCATCTGACCACATGACTTTCTCCCATGACTCCTCTGGATCATCCAAATGGTCATTGGCAAACTTAAGACGGGCCTTGACATGTGCTGGTTTAAGCAGGGGAACCTTCCGTGCCATGCATGATTTCAAACCATGACGTCTTAGTGTATTACCAACAGTAACCTTGGAAACGGTGGTCCCAGCTCTTTTCAGGTCATTGACCAGCTCCTCCCGTGTAGTCCTGGGCTGATTTCTCACTTTTCTTAGGATCATTGAGACCCCACGAGGTGAGATCTTGCATGGAGCCCCAGTCCGAGGGAGATTGACAGTCATGTTTAGCTTCTTCCATTTTCTAATGATTGCTCCAACAGTGGACCTTTTTTCACCAAGCTGCTTGGCAATTTCCCCGTAGCCCTTTCCAGCCTTGTGGAGGTGTACAATTTTGTCTCTAGTGTCTTTGGACAGCTCTTTGGTCTTGACCATGTTAGTAGTTGGATTCTTACTGATTGTATGGGGTGGACAGGTGTCTTTATGCAGCTAACGACCTCAAACAGGTGCATCTAATTTAGGATAATAAATGGAGTGGAGGTGGAAATTTTAAAGGCAGACTAACAGGTCTTTGAGGGTCAGAATTCTAGCTGATAGACAGGTGTTGAAATACTTATTTGCAGCTGTATCATACAAATAAATAGTTAAAAAATCATACATTGTGATTTCTGTTTTTAGATTATGTCTCTCACAGTGGACATGCACCTACGATGACAATTTCAGACCCCTCCATGATTTCCAAGTGGGAGAACTTGCAAAATAGCAGGGTGTTCAAATACTTATTTTCCTCACTGTATATAGAGTGCAGCATATGTCTAGGACTTTTATTGTGAAAGGTAATAATGTAAAGAGCGCCTCTAGTATAAGCTGCCTTTGTCAAGATAAAGTTTGCCGTCTACACAGCCTCCTGTTGCTGTATTATTATCCTCATAATTCATAATAAGTAAACAACACAATGTGATAGGTTGATGTCTTTATTCGCAGTGTGAACGCTCAGAAAAATCAACCTTGTTCCGGAAAAAATGTGTTGCTTGATGGCCGCGTAATATTCGCATTCTGTGTGAAAGCACTACGAAAAATGTACCAAGTGTGTAAAGGCTTTAATAATATATATAACATATTCCTTAACATAATAGCTTCCTTACTTCACTGAAGAGTTCCATTCCAGATGTACTCTTTGAGTGGACTTGAAGATTTATTTATTCATGGTGGTTTACATTAGCAACTAAATCACACAGGCAACCTAGTGAAATGTGATAATGAGAGCCTGTATGGTTTGGAGGAAGGTTGTATCTCTGAGCAAGCACTCTGAATTAAAGATGTGCAATATGACTCTGGGCTTACCTCTTGCATCCTAGAGTCTGATATTGTTTGTAAATTGGGCCCGTTGCTTCATTGCTTCATGGCCGATAAAAAAACTTACGTCACAGCATAAATAGGAAATGAGCATAACCGAAAGGCAATCACACCCAAATAAAGGCCTTTTATTCATTAAAGGTGGAAAACTGAGTGAAATGATAAACAGAATGGAGAAAGTTTTCACATTTCATCAGCAAAATATGGTAAATCTGCATTATGTTGTGAATGGGGAGCAGAGTATCTTTCAGCTGAATATCAAAATCACTGGCAGCTGAAGACACACACACACACACACACACACACACACACACACACACACACACACACACACACACACACACAACCGGTCAAAAGTTTGGGGTCACTTAGAAATGTCCATTCCACTCCATTCCAGACAGAATACCAGCTGAGATCAGTTGCATTGTTTTTTTAATCGGGGGAGCAGTTTTCAGATTACATTATGTGTTTACATAACTGCAAAAGGGTTCTGGACTGTTGTAGACAGAGTGGCTATAGAAACGCTTGACATTCCATGCTTTTTGGTCTAAACGTCATACCCAAATTAAAAGTGGTACAGCTCCCATATACTTTGACACTCTGGGGTGTGTCTGATATCATTGGAAAGGAAACACTCTCAAGTTCTTGTTACAAGTGTCAGAGTGATTCTAGGCCTTACTGACACAGAGTTACAGAGGCTAGAATGGAGCTTTTTTATTTCCGTCCAAGTCATACATCTGTAAAATTATTAGAATCACTGCTGTAAACACATCTGACAGGTGACAGACATCACAGGGCATTAGTCACATGTCTCAGCTTACTACAGAAAAAATGAAGCCAAAAGACTCAAAAATTGATTTTATATGATTTTCTTTCTACAGATATGTAGACATTTTTTTATTTCCATTTGAAAAGCACAGAAAAAATACAACACTTCTCAAATACACAAACACACCCACATCAGTCACCTTTCCAATGATATCAGACACACCCCAGAGTGTCAAAGTGTATGGGAGCTGTACCACTTTTAATTTGGGTATGACGTTTAGACCAAAAAGCATGGAATTTCAAGCGTTTCTATAGCCACTTCTGTCTAACAGTCGAGAACCCTTTTGCAATTATGTAAGCACATAATGTAATCTGAAAACTGCTGCCCTGATAAAAAAAAACAAAGCAACTGATCTCAGCTGGTATTCTGTCTGGAATGGAATGTACATTTCTAAGTGACCCCAAACTTTTGACCATACAGACATAGCAACACCATCGCTGCTCCATGGATTGTTATTGGGATGATTATCACAAAAGCCTGGCTGAATACACTCACCGGACGGCAGCTAGCAGCTAACGTCTACATCAGACGTGACATGATCTGTCCTCTGGAGGACATAGCCATACCACCGCTGCTCCATGGATTATTATTGGGATGATTATCACAGAAGCCTGTCTGAATACACTCACCAGACGGCAGCTAGCAGTTAATGGCTATCAGCTAGCAGGGCAAGCTAGCTACCGGCAGGATCGAGACAGGGACCAGGGTAGGTGAATTTAAACAATGTCTGAGTTATAAACGCATCTTGTTGACACGTAAGGACCCTGTTCATGTGGCACAGACATATTAATTGCATTTTGTGTCTGTTAAGAGGCACTAAGGCACTCTAAATATTGCCCTGACCACTGCCATTTTAGCTCAGTGGATGCTTGTAGTACGTAGCTGCAGCTTCTCCGTGTTACCTGCACAGATTCGGGTCGGGGTTTTTTCTATCAAAAGTACTCGCGTAGCTATAGCAATCAAGATTAACGTAAAATTGGCTGGAATTCTCCTTTAATGAAATGAAAACTGGTGTCTTGTTAATAAAGAAACGGATACTGTGAATTAGGGAAATACTTCCAGTATTAGGCATGGCTATTTCAAATAAAGAAAATTCTTCCAGGTGTAGTGCACAGATACTTCAAATGAAAACATAATTAAGTGCAAAATGAAAGCACAATAATTTAAAGAAGATACTTCCAGTATAAGGCACATATACGTCAACTAAAAAAAAAATGTTTAAAAGTTTCTTTACAGTAGTGCCATGCCATAGACAGTAAAAAGTGCAAAACAGTGACACACACACACACACACACACACACACACACACACACACACGCGCGCGCGTGCGCGGTCCGTTGCAGCGGCTTAAATCCAAACCAAGTCCAAATAATGGATGTTGCACCGGTCTTTTCCACCAGCTCCTCCATTTCACTTTCAGCCATGTTTACTCAAGATGACGATGATGCGTTGCAGCCGGTCGCAGCTCGTGGCTCTGAATATCGCGGGTAGATTGCATCATCAACATGCATTAGCGCAATATAAGGCCAATTTTGTATCGTTTATATTGCATATCGTTTCTATCGCCCATTACTAATCTCAAAGTCGTTTTCCTTAATGCAGCAAACAGTCTGACCATAATTGACTAAATAGGAACTCCTGCTCACACAACACGTTGCAGTAACTTGCTTCACCTGCTGCAGCCCCGTGCTCTCTCAGACCGCTGGAGAAAAAATAAACATCTGCTACTTGGATAAATGAAGAGAACATGATCAAAGACATGACTCTCACCTTTATCTGCTTCCAAGCTACACAAGTGAAAGTTATCTGGAAATTCGGCCTCAGAGTTTTCAAATGACTGTAATATAAAGGGGTCACTCATAGTGACAAACCCACAGAGAATTAAAGGGTAACTTCAGTTTTTTTCAACCCTATTTTTCTATGTTTTTCTGTCTAACATTATGGAAAGGATTCCTGTGGAGGTCAACCTTTTTGTTAAAGAGTAAGATCCTTTTTGTTTAACATGAAACAGCCCTGAAGTCACTATCGCCAAACCGAGAGATGTAACAGCAAACGAGGCTTACAGTGAAAAGAACACTATTTTTTTATATAGTTTTGATTAATGCCTTTGCCCGAGTCCGATTTTACCCGCAAAGTCACAAAATGATTTGCGGCAGGCAGACCGGCTCTACAGTAACACATTTTGATGGGTCACAGATTTTGGCGTAACACCGGAAAAGCCTGTGTTATTGTATCCAGCCAGGTAAAAGGTAGCAGGCGATATCTTTATATAGGCCTAATTGTATTTTTATTTTATTTTAGAAGTTAAGCCTAAGATTCACGACGAGACGAAACCGTTCAGAATGTCGCAGGGAAAAGTTGCAGTGGTCTGAAACGGCCCGTCTCAGCTCGACTTAAACCAACTGACGGTCTCGCTGCTACTCAGCTGTTACAGATATAAATGTCATTTAAAAAAATAAATAATTATCGATTTTCAAATATTGCACCTGTCAACACAGAACAAAATATTCTGTAGCCTATTTTGCCGTCAATACTGCCGACGTTGTCTTTGCTGTAATCAAATCAGCATACAGTGCCTTGCGAAAGTATTCGGCCCCCTTGAACTTTTCGACCTTTTGCCACATTTCAGGCTATAAACATAAAGATATAAAACTGTAATTTTCTGTGAAGAATCAACAACAAGTGGGACACAATCATGAAGTGGAACGAAATTTATTGGATATTTCAAACTTTTTTAACAGATAAAAAACTGAAAAATTGGGCGTGCAAAATTATTCAGCCCCTTTACTTTCAGTGCAGCAAACTCTCTCCAGAAGTTCAGTGAGGATCTCTGAATGATCTAATGTTGACCTAAATGACTAATGATGAAAAATAGAATCCACCTGTGTGTAATCAAGTCTCCGTATAAATGCACCTGCTCTGTGATAGTTTCAGAGGTCCGTTTAAAGAGCAGAGAGCATCATGAAGAACAAGGAACACACCAGGCAGGTCTGAGATACTGTTGTGGAGAAGTTTAAAGCCGGATTTGGATAGAAAAAGATTTCCCAAGCTTTAAACATCCCAAGGAGCACTGTGCAAGCGATAATATTGAAATGGAAGGAGTATCAGACCACTGCAAATCTACGAAGACCCGGCCGTCCCTCTAAACTTTCAGCTCATACAAGGAGAAGACTGATCAGAGATGCAGCCAAGAGGCCCATGATCACTCTGGATGAACTGCAGAGATCTACAGCTGAGGTGGGAGACTCTGTCCATAGGACAACAATCAGTCGTATACTGCACAAATCTGGCCTTTATGGAAGAGTGGCAAGAAGAAAGCCATTTCTTAAAGATATCCATAAAAAGTGTTGTTTAAAGTTTGCCACAAGCCACCTGGGAGACACACCAAACATGTGGAAGAAGGTGCTCTGGTCAGATGAAACCAAAATCAAACTTTTTGGCAACAATGCAAAACGTTATGTTTGGCGTAAAAGCAACACAGCTCATCACCCTGAACACACCATCCCCACTGTCAAACATGGTGGTGGCAGCATCATGGTTTGGGCCTGCTTTTCTTCAGCAGGGACAGGGAAGATGGTTAAAATTGATGGGAAGATGGATGGAGCCAAATACAGGACCATTCTGGAAGAAAACCTGATGGAGTCTGCAAAAGACCTGAGACTGGGACGGAGATTTGTCTTCCAACTAGACAATGATCCAAAACATAAAGCAAAATCTACAATGGAATGGTTCACAAATAAACATATCCAGGTGTTAGAATGGCCAAGTCAAAGTCCAGACCTGAATCCAATCGAGAATCTGTGGAAAGAACTGAAAACTGCTGTTCACAAACGCTCTCCATCCAACCTCACTGAGCTCCAGCTGTTTTGCAAGGAGGAATGGGCAAAACTTTCAGTCTCTCGATGTGCAAAACTGATAGACATACCCCAAGAGACTTACAGCTGTAATCGCAGCAAAAGGTGGCGCTACAAAGTATTAACTTAAGGGGGCTGAATCATTTTGCACGCCCAATTTTTCAGTTTTTTTATCTGTTAAAACAGTTTGAAATATCCAATAAATTTCGTTCCACTTCGTGATTAGCGTCTTGCAAGCTAAAAACTCATTCGATTAGCATGAAAACATGTTTCAGAAAGCAACAGAGTGGGTACACATCTGTTAATAATCCCTAGGTTTGTTTTGCGCCGGAATTGTCCTTTAAACAGGCTACTTAGACTTTTGCAGTAATGTTTTAAACCCCGCCATGCACGCAAGTGTAAACGCGAGCAGCTCCACACTGAAAACCGTCCATAGAGAGCCTGGGTCTGTCCGAGGTTTCTACCTAAAAGGAAGTTTTTCCTCGCCACTGTTGAAATTGTTGGAATTGTTGAGTCTTTGAAAATTATAGTGGGGTCTAGACCTACGCTATATTTAAAGTGTCTTGAGATAACTTGTTATGATTTGATACTATAACTAAAATTGAATTGAATTAATGCTTTGGCTTGTGACAGTGACCGGTTTAGCTCACGATACTAGGGCTGCAACTAATGATTATTTTCATAGTTGATTAATCCGTCGATTATTTTCTCGATTAGTTGTTTGATCTATAAAAATGTCAAAACATGGTGAAAAATGTGGATCAGTGTTTCCCAAAGCCTAATATGACGTCCTCAAATGTCTTGTGTTGTCCAAAACTCAAAGATATTCAGTTTACCGTCACAAAGGAGAGAAGAAACTAGAAGATATTCACATTTAACAAGCTGGAATCAGAGAAATCTTATTTTTGTAATAAAAAAAATGACTCACACGGATTAATCGATTATCAAAATAGTTGGCGATTAATTTAATAGTTGACAACTAATCGATTAATCGATTCATCTTTGCACCTCTACACGATACATTCTAAATTACTGTACACAAGACTATTGTGTAATGTATTCTCTCATTGTAAATGAATGATTTTCTGTCCAAGCTAAATATTCATTGCAACTATGACCTCCTGGTAACTCAGTAATCTACAGTGGTCAAACAGCACCGTAAAGAAAAGACCTTTACGACAGCATGTGAGGTAAAAACACTAATGGGTTTTGTCCAAAGCGGCCACTAGAATCAACATGAAGTGAAAATGACATATACCCACTTTAAATGGAGTCTGGTGAGTTTGTTTTTTAATATTAAGGTCATACATTATTATTTATTTATTATTATTTTTTATTTAAAGTACGTTCAGCCTGTATACCAGAACAAAAACAAAAATGGTAACAAGAAGCTGTACCACCAGCGAGCTATCTCTGGCCCTGTTTCTATGGCGATTTTCTCTTTCACTCTGCACATCGCTAATGCCTGACAACCCCGTGCCAAGGCAGGAGATTTTTCAGCTTTAGCCTGCTTCGGCTGAACAGATGGCAGACAACAACTGTGATGGCCCATTCCTTCTCTAACCGCAGTGGAGTCAATACAGTGTGGAAGATGGTTTTGTCTTTTTCCAGGAAAAACATTCAGCCAACCACAAATTCAGTCCTGGGCTATAAAGAGCAATCCAGAGTACAAATCTGGTAGCATTGCTGGTCATAGTATAGCTTAAGTCCTTTTTAACTTCCTTTCTATAGATACATTTCACATGCAAATAAAATCTAAAAGCATTATACAAGGTAATGTCATGAAATCAAAATAAAAACATAAATATGTAATAAAAGATAAATATGTTTTGCTTCACTTCCAAAATAGCATGTCCCAAGGAAGTGCGCCGGGCTTTGAAGCAAATTGAACATAGGGGCCAAGCGGTGAAGGTGCAGCTCCTGGCCTGTCATCTGCACTTTGGCCCAAAAATACTTTTTCCCCCCATTCACTTACACTGCAAAAGAGACGTCTGTAAATCAGTGGATAGATTCGTTTTCAGCGTCACAACCCCGGCAAAATGGCTAGTTTCACTTTTAGAATTTGATCTATTCGGTCTTACATTTGGAAAGTCTAGAAGAGCTGCAGTTCACAAATACATTAGATGACCTAGTTTGTTTGAATCATATACAGACTACACGCCATTTCCTGTCCTGCCTATTTTTTTCTACAACAAATACATTTGTCTCTTTGCCAACAACCCCATGAAAAGGCCAAAACCAACAATGTGTCAGTCCAACCCCTCGACGCTGCAATGGCACTCAGCCCCAAGCTCATTGGTTCTACCAGGCCCACAGGAAGTGCGCAGGGTTTTGAAGCAAATTGAACATAGCGGCCAAACGGTGAAATTGCAACTCCCGGGCCATCACGTGATGCCCTCTGGGCCAAAAATACTTTTTTCCACATAGACTTAAGTGGCGAAAGAGCGGCAAAATGATTTGTTTCACTATCAGAATTTGATCCATTCAGTCACACGATTCAATGATTTAATCCCCCTCAAAGTTGTGTTTGTTACTGTAATGACCTGGCTGAAAGGTATGACAAAATGTGGAGAACACACATTTGCTCAATTAAATTGAATTAATTTAAATAAACAAAGGTAAACGTGCTATCACTTTATCAGTAAAGTGTGTAGTGTATGGATGTGTGTAGGTGTATCAATGTTAGAACGCAAAAGTAACTCAACCCAAAGTCTAAACAAACCAAGCAACCTTGAGGAGGGAGAGAGGAAGAGTGACTGCCGAGGTACTCCTATTTATGGGCATGTAATCAGTTCATCCAGGTGTCAATCATCAGTCCTTATCAGCCAATCCCCAGATCCCAGCAACCAAAGGGACTTGATAGGTCTTGAGGCCTAGGAGCCGTAACATTACTAATCAAAATTTGTGCTCTCTTTGTAACCTCAGAAAGCAGCAGTAGGGCCAAAAGTAATAAGGACTTTTTTGCTTAAATAAAGAAGGAGTAGTGGGATTATGTCTGTCACTGAGATTGTTCAAAAGCAGCCCAGACTTGACTTGATTTGTTGTAGCCTGAAGGTGAAGTACGGATTATTGCTGTGAAGTAAAGAATTGTATGAAAGATCAGATATCCTGCTCACCTAGTAGAGTACATTTTTCCAACGTACTAGGTACAGTAGGTAAGTGCACCTAATTTAGCCAGCAGTTAACTAACCTGTCTCATGAAGAGTGAATCTGATTGGATGTCAACAAATGAAAGCCCAATAGAGACAAAAACTCTACACGAAAACATACGGTCAGGAAAATGTGTGAATGTATAACAAATGTATACTTAAGTAAAAAACCCAACATTGCAATTTCCGCTGTGATTATGCAAATTGAAAGGCAGCAGTTTTCTGGGTTGCCAGGGTTTGCAAAGTCTTCTGGGAAGGAATGGTTAAACCATCCAAATGTGACAGTAAACAAACAAAGGCATTTCCTCTGACAGTTTTTGATGTTTATCATTATTTTTTTCCTTAAAAAAAAAAAGAATTCAACACTTGCCTGGAAATTAAAGCTACATTAATCTTTCGGTTGTTTGGTCCCACCACCATTATGAACTAAAAATGATAGTCTTGTAGAGTTGATATGTGTTAGCAAATGATTGCCTCTTTACTGTACAGCCAACATGGTGCAATTAGCATTTATTTTCTGGACGCCCTATGATTTACGTCTAATATTCACTTTTCTTTTTGCTCCGTTTTTGGTCCCCACCAACTCCTGGGGAAACAAATAGCTGGTTCTTTAGCTAAATGCTCCACTGTGTTCACCAGCTAGTTGCTGACATTGTCTGTTTGTCGCTTGATGCTGGGCAGGGAGTGTACAGTGGCTTAATCAGAGCCTTGTCACTGAAAGCAGCTGCTTCAAATAACGCTGATGAGTGGAGAGAGTTGGAGCCCGTAAAGCAAACGATGTGCTGAAAGATGCTGAAACATCTAAAAAGGGAACTACGTAGCAGGGTCATTATAGTAAACAAAAAATAAAATGAAAATAAGCAGTAGAAAATATTTTTGGTAAACTGAAACAAAATAAAAATGAAAATTGAACTGAAACTATATTTCTAGGTTAATAAAATAAAAATGAATCATTTTAACTTTAAACTATAATATATCACTACTGAAATTACTGAATTTCCATAAACTCTTGTGAGATTGAACCACAGAAACACTGACGTGGCCAGAGGAGCCTGGGATTGAACCAGCCTTGTGGTTAAAATAAAAACTAATTGAAAATTCTAAACTTGCTACGTAGTCTTGTGATGTGTCTCTGTGGGTTGATCACTACCTTGGACGGATTATGAATAATGGGCCCTTGGACAGAGGCATGCAAAAGGCTCCAGCATCTTTTCTTCATAGGAGCAAGACATAGGCTTTATGATGCTTTTTCGTCTCCTTGGTCTGTGTGTGTCTTTGTACTCGTTTTGTGTCTCTTGGTGGTTCTTTTGTGTTGTTTTGTGTCTCTCTGTGGTCGTTTTGTTTTTCTTTATGGTCGTTGTGCATCTGTTTGTGGTCAGTATTAGGCCGGCACATTTGAAGAAAAAGCAATAATGCAATAGTGATTTACAATACTGTGATTGCATTTGCGATATAATGGTATTATGAGTCTACTTGCTTGATTATCAAGGCAAATGCACAAAATACAAAAAATTTGAAATGGATATTTCACAACTTAAATATACAGTACAAAGATACTTTTTTTAATAATCTAATTTTTAACAAAATACAATTTTTTTTTAAAATAGACATGTTTGCTTTGTTCAACAGGCTAAATTAAATAAATAGAACAATAAATAAGAAAAATACAAATTTGTATTAAATTAATACATTGTGTATGCCCTTATAAACTGACATTTAGGATGGGTGTAATATAATAGGCAAGGCAGCTTTATTTGTATAGCAATTCAAAGTGTTAAAAACAATACAAAATATAAAAAAAAGATAAAATACGAGAATAAAAGTTAGTGCAGTAGGGTCTGTTCCAGATATGTGGTGCATAAAAACTGAACGCTGCTTCCCCCTGTTTAGTTCTGACTCATAACTAGTAAAAAAACATGTTCTTAAGGTCTGCATGTTCTGAACCCCTCTACACTTCTGATACTCGTGTAACCGTAAGCGACACACGTGCTACTGCCTAAACAGATTCACTGGTCATCTTTTGTGGACATTGTTACGAGGGGTGGAGGGATTATATCTCCAACCTGGCCTGGGAACGCCTCGGGATCCCCCAGTCGGAGCTGGTTAATGTGGCTCGGGAAAGGGAAGTTTGGGGTCCCCTGCTGGAGCTGCTGCCCCCGCGACCCGACCCCAGATAAGCGGACGAAGATGTATGGATGGATGTTACGAGGGATGCACTTAATACATCCATGAGGTAGCGTAATTCAGAGGGCAGATTCACCGTAGATTAAACACAGAACCACGAATCAAGCATTAGTGAGAGCCAGAAAGGCAGGCGACGAGTGACGTCAAGGCCTGAGTGGTGAAGCGAGAGAGGTGAGGGCCTGTCGGTGAGCGGTGTCGGACTTTAGCAGAGCTGCTGTGTGGGAGAAAAGCAAGAAGGAAAAAAAAAAAAAAAAGAGTTGTAATATGCAATCGCACAGAGTGAAATCGGGATTGCGATTAGATTAATCGTGCTGCCCTGGTCACTATGTGTCTCTTTGAGTGATATTCTGCAGGTGAGGGCCAGGGGGCCCCTGACACTTTGGGCCTCTGGGCCTGTGTCCAGTAGGCCCGTTCAGTAATCCATCCATGATCACCATTAGCAGCACATTTTCACACTGCACGTAATACAAAAAAAAAATGAAATAGTGCAGCTTTATATGTGTAACTTTATCTGCTCTTAAGGAACTTTCTGATATAAGAGGATGTTATGTGGGTGGTCCTGGTCAAGAATCACAGAGTTCTCTGACTTCATCATAAATGCTAAAATGCCAAGACTGTTGCCATCCATTTAGATAAAAGGGCAAATGTTTCGTAGAAGGTCAAAGTAACCAGACTTAAATAACAGATGACACCCAACAATGTCAGAAAACCTCAACTAACCTTTGTCTAACGGGTGCTCTCTGTGGATGGGAATATCTTTTGACAGTTAGGACTGGTTGGTTGTCTAATCATCCACAGTCTGACCCTGCTGAGACAAGCTCCGGCAAAAAGAAACAGAAAAGAGACTCTACACAGCTTGCACTTTACCAAGAGTCTGCCACAGGTGCACAGCTTGGTGTTAGCACATAACATGAACACACACACACACACACACACACACACACACACACACACACACACACACACACACACACACACACACACACACACACACACACAACTGTTTTCCTCTGGATGAGAAGCTCTCAAGTCAAACCCAAAGGTGTTAAATGGTTGCCAGAGTTCCATTCATGCAACAAGCACAATCAATGGAAAGCAGTTTACTGATCTACACAGATGGGAAGAGAGAAAAATGTAAGCAAGCAAATATCATCAAGTGAATGACATCTCCAAAGTTGGAGACAAACAGCATTCAGGTTACTTACCCGTAGGTGGATTTGTTCTGCAGCAAGAGTATGACATCCATCATGACACACAACTACGAAAAGAAAGAAACTGACACTAAGTACTCAAAAATCGAATACAAATACATAAAGTTCCACCAATCAGGACATGAGAGAGAGAGAGAGAGAGAGAGAGAGAGAGAGAACTATAAATAAGTGAAATAATTCAAATAAATACAAGATAAAAGCAGGTTTAAAACCAGTCTAAACAGGCTCCTGTCATGTTTGCACAAATATCACTACAGCTTGTTATACAGCTCAGTGATAGCAACAGGAACAAAGCTAATTTTCTTGGGACTAAAAACCTCAGTCCAGAGAGAAGAAGCCTAAAATCAGTATACAAAGGGTGGGAGTCATCATTTAAAATTGAGGTAGCTGTCCTCTGATACTGTCTGGTATACAGGCCGACTGGAGCAGTTAATTATTTGGTTTAAGGAATTCCTCTCCTTTAAGGATGCATAACCAAACCATGACACTAGGGAAAAGGACACGACTGACTCAATAAAAGCATAATAAATCTGGTCATAAAGGTTCAATCAATATTAAAGTAAGAGAGTTTCCTTAAACAATACAAGTGCACAAATGACCCTTTTTGCACAGAGCTTCACAGTTGGCTTCAAAGTTCAATTTTGAATCAGAGATGGTCCCATTTATAGGATTCCCTGTACTCAATGGTCTGACCGTCAAAGTGTCTTCGTTCATATGGGTTCTCCTCCTAAAATCAATGAGCATATCTTTAGTTTTAGATGTGTAAAGCTGGAGGTAAGACTCCTCACACCAGGAAACAAACTGATCAACGACCGGACAGTGGCTGGTCTTGTTGTCATGAAGCAGACTACATCTGCATATTTTATAATGGTTCTGTCGTTATATCTGCTTTGACACATATTTGTGTACTGTAAAGGATGAATAACAAAGGTGACAACATACAGCCTTGTGGGAAACCTGTGGAAGAACACGTTCGGTCAGACAAAATACCATTTACCCTCACTCTCTGTGTTCTGTTAAGTTAAAAAGGCAAGGATCCAACCCACCAGAAAAATCAAACTGTTCCAAAAGCCTGCTGGTTAAAATATGGGGCTGGCTCATGTTAAAAAGCAGAGGAAAAATTCACAAATAAAAGTCTTGCATTACCATCCAGATGTCTTAAAAGCATGTTAAGCAGAGCGTTAATAGCATGCCTCAAAATAAGAATACACATACACAAATGGGACGCTGGGACAAAACGTAAAACATCTTGCATAGCTACCTCTAAATTATGCTGCATTTTGCTCAAGAGACATGTTCACAGAACTCCTCAGGCTCCAGCTGCAGTCTGAATACCTGCCGGTGCTGGAGTCGGAGAAGTTTTTATTTAGTAAACAGTACCAACCAACACAGAAAGGAGGAGACGTGAATATTGTAATTGAAATGTGTATTGTTGTATGTTGTGTTATTGTTGTAATTGCAAGTGTTGTATGCCCTAAAATTTTGTATGGTGTATTTGCAAATCTATTTGTTATCTTTCTGTAATAAGATGATATTGTGAAATAGGGGCAATAGTGGGGCTGCACGATTATGGCCAAAATGATAATCACGATTATTTTTGATCAATATATTGATCACGATTAATTATCACAATTATTTGTTGATTTTAACCAAAACTAATTTTACACATAGGCTAATTATAACTGCTTGCACATCCATATTGTGCTACATTCCTGCCAATACATCCATATTGTGCTACATTCCTGCCAATACATCCATATTGTGCTACATTCCTCCTTTGTTGAAGGATACTATGAAGTGAAGTACAAGTATACTATGTAAGGAGTATGCCATTTCAACTGTAGTGCGACCACTTTCCAAACATGCACGTTTGCCGTGAAAAGATACAGGCAACGCAATTTTCTGTTCACGTTAACGGCGCATGTTAAAATCCGGTGCCAATAGGGCACCGGTGCCCGGTATCTACCGGACAAAATAGCAACGTGGATTACAGTGCCATTTAAATGTCTTCGTTGCGCTCTGATGCTCCAAAACAGACGTTAGAAGCAACAGAAACATCGCTGCTTGTCACGCTAGTAAACACTAATAACACGTTACATAGCAGCTAACATTAGCCTACCGTTAGCTACAGTAGTAACTGGATTAAACACGGCTAAAATGCTGACAGCTAAACGGTGTAGTGTGACTGTATTTCACTGTAGAGGATTCTAACAGCGGGATGTACAACAGTCTGCCGCTAAAGCTATGAGCTAAAAGACTCAAACTAGCACTGGTCACTGCTGTTGTCTGAAAAACAACAGACGGGACAAAATGTTGCGTTTACTGGTAAACTGGTAAACCTCGTGACAACGTATGACCGACTGCTATCTGTTGTGGAATTTTCCTCACGTTACTCTGTCCTCTGTGACTGTCTACACCTAAACTAAACTGAGGGATGGGATCAGAGAGTGGTTTACGGAGCTTTGGAAAAAAAAAATGAACGGAATGAAGCATTTTAAATATCGCTCGATCACGTGAATTTGATCGTGGGAAGCCAAAATCGTGATCATGATTAATTGTATTCTATTAATTGTGCAGCCCTAGGCAATAGATCCCTTTTGTTGTGAATTGGGTGAATTTTTCTTATTTTTATGAATAACTGGATAAACACAGATAAAAGGATGCCATGTCCAGATGCCCCTTAGTGCAGATTTTGGTGACTTGGCTTTGGCATGACTGAGCCTACGTGGAAGGAGAGGTTGTTTCTATAATATTAATGCAGAGTAGTGCAATTTTGGTGACATTTACACTTCCGTCACCCAACTGGACAGATGATTTGAAAATTACATGGCACAAAGGTACAATTTCATTCATTCAGCGCTGGAATGGCGTGTCCAAAATTTTGACTGGTACTGTATTTTTGCAAGTTATGGTTCAATTCAATTATATTTTATTTATAGTCACATATCATAAGTTGTTATCTCTGGACACTTTACAGAGTAGGTCTAGACCACACTCTATAATTTACAGAAACGCAACAATTCCTCCCCAGACCAAGCATTGGAGTGACAGAAACCTCAGACAACCTTTTTCTTGGTGGGCGGCTATCTGTGGCTACCAGTTCCAAATGGGTGGGGGGGGTTAATAAAAATATATTTTTATTGAATAACATTTGAAAAACCTGTATAAACTGAACACCAAAGAACAATATTAACTATGCAAATTATTAACCTATATAAAATAAATAGCCAAAGCTATAACACTTCTGTTTTCTTTGTAACAAAATACTGTTGAAAAACAAACAGAACTAAACTCCATTGCAGAGATGATTCGAGCATGTTGAAAATTCTTCTTCAATCAAGTTCTCTTACATTTACGAAGTCAATTAAATGGCTACCGTTTCACAGTACTGTGCAGGGTCCGAAATTAACACTCGTCTGTCGGCAAATGTGGGGGCGGCGCCTCCACCTGCAAGTTGTCAGCTGTGTGTCTGCCTGGTATACTCTCGGCCGATTTAACTCACCGGTCCTCATCAATATATTATCATATATTGATATAGTTTCACGTGTCACGTAGCTCGACACAAGCAGAAAAAAGAGGAGCTTAAAACACAACTTGCGATGTGATCTGGACGGGAAGGATAACTCTGGGAGTTGGAAGGGGTGTGTCGCGATTCAGCCTTCTCACACCACGACACAGGTTTGTGGGTCTGAGTGTCGTGATTTTCGTTTCATATCGCGTATCGTTACAGCCCTACCAGGGACACATTTTCCATGAGCACCCAACTCATCTGTTATTTATAAATTCACCAGTCAGGTCCAGAGAGGGGGCATCTGTAACATGATTACTGAAGCACCAGTACACAACACAATCTGGTTTTAATAAGGCTTGTTATAGTGTCCCCAGGGAGTTTTAAAGCAGCGCTGCCTCTCCGTATGGATGTTGTTTTTCAAGGATGCATCTACTGTTACGGCATTGGACTCCAAGCTGAGTGTGACAGATGTCGCACAGTGGGGTTTTTTTCTTCTTCTGCCTCTTCAATTTGATTCGCAACCTGTTTATTGCCAGTCATCCCAAGCCCAACGCCATCACCCAAAAGAGAGGGCAGTGGAAAGGGTCAGGATGAAGATTTATTAATGTTAGCTGAAAATATGCTCCAGGACACTTTGTTCATCTCATAACAATACAATGATTCCCAATATCAATCAATCTTACAGGTTTAAGAGTGTTTTCTCTGAATGCTTATTTGACTTATGTGATTCCCAACAGCACTTAATGCACACCTCTAGTGTTGGCTAAGGATTTCACTTGGGATGCCTGCAGCCCATATTAAATGATGCCATGTTGAATATTAAATGATACGCAGAGTGTAAGTTAAACAAATGGCACAATATAAGCATTTTTATCCTTTGGATTGTGAGCACGAGTGCTGCACATTATAATAACTAGGGATGTCCCAATCCCGATCACAGTTTCGCATTGGAGCCAATTATGGCATTTTTTAACTGATTGGGGATCGGCATTCAACACAATTACAGTATCTCACAAAAGTGAGTACACCCCTCACATTTTTGTAAATATTTCATTATATCTTTTCATGGGACAACACTGAAGAAATGACACGTTGCTACAATGTCATTTAGTGAGTGTACAGCTTGTATAACAGTGTAAATGTGCTGTCCCCTCAAAATAACTCAACACACAGCCATTACTGTCTAAACCGCTGGCAACAAAAGTGAGTATAACCCTAAGTGAAAATGTCCAAATTGGGCCCAATTAGCCATTTTCCCTCCCTCCCGGTGTCATGTGAGTCATTAGTGTTACAAGGTCTCAGGTGTGAATGGCCTAGGCTATAAGAAGATTGCCAACACGCTGAAACTGAGCTGTGGCACGATGGCCGAGACCATACAATGGTTTAACAGGACAGGTTCCACTCAGAACAGGCCTCGCCATGGTCAACCAAAGAAGTTGAGTGCACGTGCACAGCATCATATCCAGAGGTCGTCTTTGGGAAATAGACGTACGAGTGCTGCCAGCATTACTGCTGAGGTTGAAGGGGTGGGGGGGGGGGGGGGGGGGGGGGGTAAGCCTGTCAGTGCTCAGACCACACTGCATCAAATTGGTCTACAAGGCTGTTGTCCCAGAAGGAAGCCTCTTCTAAAGATGATGCACAAGAAAGCCCACAAACAGTTTGCCTAAGACAAGCAGACTAAGGACATGGATTACTAGAACCATGTCCTGTGGTCTGATGAGACCAAGATAAACTTATTTGGTTCAGATGGTGTCAAAGATATACATACATATTCCACCTTCACAAAATACCATAAAACATGGCAGTCTGATAACTATTACTGTACACATTAATCTGTCAGATGTGATGTGTGTTTGATGTGACGTAGTCATTGTTGCTGTCGCTCCATCTCTGCAGCCTGCCTCTGTTGTCTTTTATGTGCTTTCAATGTGGCTTCTTGAGACTTTTCTTTTGTCTCCTTCATATTGTATTAACTGCATGGACTGATTTAATGCCATTGCCACTATCTGTGCTTGTCTGTTTGTGTGCCACTTATTGTATGTTTTAACCCTTTTTGCTTAGGCCTGCTGTTATTATAGCTGTAATGTAACTGATTTTAATATGTTAATCATTGTATTTTAGGATGCCTATTGTCAGATGGCCGGGGACTACAGCTGGAAATTAGCCATTGAGGCTAAAGCTGCTCCTTTTACTGTATAGTTCATTAAAGGGGGCTGTCCACGACATTATAAACTAAACGTGTGTGGCGGCAACCAGGTGAGGAGTACAAAGACAAGTGTTTCTTGCCTACAGTCAAGCATGGTGGTGGGAGTGTCATGGTCTGGGGCTGCATGAGAGCTGCCGGCACTAGGGAGCTACAGTTCATTGAGGTAACCATGAATGCCAACATGTACTGTGACATACTGAAGCAGAGCATGATCCCCTCCCTTCGGAGACTGGGCCGCAGGGCAGTATTCCAACATGATAACGACCCCAAACACACTTTCAAGATGACCACTGCTTTGCTAAAGAAGCTGAGGGTAAAGGTGATGGACTGGCCAAACATGTCTCCAGACCTAAACCCTATTGAGCATCTGTGGGGCATCCTCAAATGGAAGGTGAAGGAGCACAAGGTCTCTAACATCCACCATCTCCGTGATGTCGTCATGGAGGAGTGGAAGAGGATTCCAGTGGCAACCTGTGAAGCTCTGGTGAATTCCATGCCCAAGAAGGTTAAGGCAGTGCTGGAAAATAATGGTGGCCAAACTAAATATTGACACTTTGGGCCCAATTTAGACATTTTCACTTAGGGGTGTACTCACTTTTGTTGCCAGTGTTTAGACATTAATGGCTGTGTGTTGTTATTTTGAGGGGACAGCACATTTACACTGTTTTACAAGCTGTACACTCACCAATTTACATTGTAGCAACGTGTCATTTCTTCAAGATATAATGAAATATTTACAAGAATGTGATCACCGCCTTTAATCACACATGCCCTGCACCACAGACACACCGCCAGACTGCCTGGATGCCGGCACTTTCAAACCAAGATGGCGCGGCCACGCACCACTGTTTGTTTAGAGTGTCTCGTAGCTAGCCAGCCCTTGGTAACAAGTAAAAAAGTCTGTCTTTCTTAGTCACCCTTTTTTTACAGAAGCAGATTACTCTAATTCACCACACTCTTTCCGTGATTCCACCAGTAAAAACCACAGGCCGTTATTCCCTGGAGCCAACATCGGTAAGCACGAGAAGAAAATCAAAGATTGACTATTAAGAGCAAGACGGGTCACTAAGTTTAGTTTCCGTTGTCCAGCGGGGAACTTGAGACTATTTTTTGGTTGGGGGCTTGCTGGGATCCTTAAGAGAACTGTTTTGGTGTTCTGGAGAAAAGACTCATTTGCTGCACAAAGTTAAATGTATTGAGCTTAAGACATGTTTTAGTTACTTTGTTTATGTTTGTGTGCTCTACTAGCTGAGCAAATACTAGCTGAGCAAATACAAGTATCGGATCGGCACTCTGTATCGGCAGATATTCAGCAAGGAGTGTCGTGGTGGAACAGGTTGATGAGGTAGGATGGGGCCTGGGTATGTTGTTGGACAGGAAGTGAACGTTCTGGAGGACAGGGGAGCAGGAGCCGGAATGGGTAAGCAGACCTAGTGCAGAGCTCTGGATGTAATGGGAGTTTATTTAGGACTTTCGATGATGTAACGTAAAGAATGCTGTTGCAGTAGTCAATTCTGGATGTGAGGAAGGAAAGGATCAAAGTTCTGGCAACAGAGGAAAGTGATGCGCAGAGAAGTCATGTTTTTTAGGTTAAAAAAGGCAGTTGAGTAGATTTGATTGACATGGTGTTATAGCATGACTAAGGGTCTATAGACATGCTAGAGACTGCACTCAGACTAATGGGAATGTCAGAATCAGAAAAATCTTTATTGCCAAGTACGTTTTTTTACACATACAAGGAATTAGTTTTCAGGCATGAAAACGGGTCAGGGGTGAAAAAGGTGAGAAGGATATTACCCCTCTAGGGGGGTCCTGGGGCATGCTCCCCCAGAAGAAAATTTTAAATATTCCATATTTTAGAGCATCAATCTGATGCATTTTGAGATGATTTTTTGCCAACCTGGGGAGAGCTGGAGAAACTTAACTTCAGCCATGAGTAGAACTTAAAGTAAAAAAAATCCTGAGCCGGAAAATCTTTAAAGTTAATTTGACTGGCAAAACAGTTAAAGTCCTTCTGACATTAGGCAATAATAAAAGTCATAATTTTTAAAAACTAAAAAGTTAGAATTGCAGTCAATGTAGAATTACATATTGCAATAATATAATCCTACAATGAATCATTGTGAAAACAAAACTTTCTAGCTCTAAAAAAAACGATTTAGTACATTCATGATTTTGTCCATGTTATTAGCTGCTTTATTTACATTTATTAAAAACTTTGCATTGTTTAGCTTTTCATATATCTAGACGTCTAAACTCTGGGACAAGGCTGTTATGTTTAAATACCTGCCATGCTGATTCCAAACAGACAGCTTTGTCAAGGCAGTTTGGGCTTCAGATCGCTTTTACACAGTGGCCATCGTTAATGACAAATCATGTTCCGCTATGAACGTGCACACACCTATTGTTTGTCGGTCAGTGAAGGCGCAGTCGTAGCAGTAGCCGTCGTTGCCGGTAACTTACTCGTATTACAGAGTGCACGGACCGAAGCTTTGTGACTAGCAAGCACTTTCTTACCGCTGCTGCCGTACAGTATCTTCCTTGAACATGCGCTGCAGAAGCAACCACCCAGCTCCTTCAATTTGAGGCAAAGTGCTAAACAGCTTCCCGTCTCCACCCTTTTCCTCGTCCTCTATTCATGCCCAACTTTGATAAACTTTGCCTCCATTTTTTTAGGCGCGTTACCACGGAGACCACACCGGCACCGAACTCTCGCATTTCGACAAAGACCCGCCGTACTTTGCATTTGATTGGCTAGAACTCGTTTCATTGGTAGGTGGAAGTTCGATGATTGGTTAAATCCAGCACTCGCGCTCCCTTCTGGCACGCGCACCTGTTCGCAGTTCACTGAATCAAACCATTCTCCGATATAGGTTGTTTTTTTACCCTCTAATACGACCCATAGGAACGTTTCATAGATTAGCGCCCCTAGCGGTGGCAGGAAATATGACCCACAGGATCATTTTCTGTCCTCAGAAAACATAACAATCGTCGTTTAAAACACATCGTTACCGTTGTAATTAAAAAGAACTCATCGTTTACTTATATTTTAAAACGGGAAACAATCCCCTGGTCTCCTGGGTAAAAATCCTGTGTTTCTTTGACTCATCCACCAGCCCAGCCTATCTTACGGGGAATTTGGTGCTTTTATAGTTTTTCAGTTTTTCAGGGTAGGACGGTCTCAGACCAGACCAAATTAAAATTTTGACAAGATACTGGCACTATTAAAAGTCAGAGGATTAACAATTAACCCTGAAGAGCATATGAATGGGTGCACTAAATTTCCATCCATCCAATAGTTGAGACATTTTACTCAAAAGCAAAAATGTCAACCTGATGCTGGCGCTACAACAAAAGTCAGGGGATCACCAAAGTCCGTATGTTTCATCCTCTGGGGACCATGTACAGCATGTTTGTACAAAACCCCTTATTCCATTTAGTAGATGTTAATATATTAGTCTGGACTAAGGTGGTGGACAGGTCAACCAACAGACTGCCATTGCCATCCTTAAAACCCACAGACTACCATTGCCATCCCTAAAACCCAAGAAAAATAGGAAATAAAATGTACCAGTCTGAGCTTTTTTTATCCTAATTTGTCATCTCTACTCAACTCTTCTTTTAGACAATAAAAGCCAGCGTCTTCTTACCTATGCTTAGGCTTTATGAACCATTGTTTATTTGCCCTATTCAATTCAATTTAAATTCAATTTTATTTATAGTGTCAAATCATAACAGGAATTATCTCAGGACACTTTACAGATAGAGTGTAGGTTTAGACCACACTCTGTAATTTTCAAGGACCCAACAATTCCAATGATTCCCCCAAGCGCATGCATGAATGTGTAAGTGCGACAGTGGCAAGGAAAAACTCCCTTTTAGGAAGAAACCTCGGACAGACCCAGGCTCTTGGTAGGCGGTGTCTGACGATGCCAGTTGGGGGTTGGATGAACAATGGCAGTAACAGAGTCACAATTAAGATAATGACTAGTTGTAATAGTTCATGGAGTTGTAGAGCACAGCAGGGCGTAACAGGGCGTGGCAGGGCGTTGGCCGGACATAGCAAGTCGATGCCGGGCATTGCAGGGTCTAATGGGGCACAGCAGGTCGTAGGGCAGGACCACGGCGACAGCTGCCACCATGATGTAGGTGCCTTCATGATCCAAGATGATCTTGCTGGGGGGACAAAGAACATACGGACTCCGGGGAAGCTCCCCGGAGATAGGTTAATAACAAGCATTTCTGGAACATGAATACACACAGATGGAAAGAGAGAGGAGAGAGGAGCTCATTGTGTCAAAGGAGGTACCCCGGTAGTCTAGAACTATAACCGCATAGGGAGGCTGTGTTGTGGCGCCCCGCTGGTCTAGGCTAACGCTGCGACACCTTACTCCCTAAGTATGCGTAAGCTTTCTATGGGGAGAAGCAGTGATAGGATGGGGGTGCGCCATAACTGAGGCTACACACCCACCCCCGCCGGTCTAGGTGCATGCTGCAACTCCTCATACCCTAAATATAGTAAGCTTTCTATGAAGAGAAGTAGAGATATGGAGGAGGTGCGTCATGACTGCGGCTACACACCTTCCCCCGCCGGTCCAGGCGAATGCTGCAACTCCTAACTTCCTAACTATAAGCTTTATCGAAGAGGAGAGTTTTAAGTTTACTCTTAAAAGTGGTGACGGTGTTGGCCTCCCGAACCCAGACTGGGAGCTGGTTCCACAGGAGAGGAGCCTGATAGCTGAAGGCTCTGGCTCCCATTCTAATTTTAGAGACTCTGGGAACCATAAGTAACAATGCATTCTGGGAGCGTAGTGCTCTAGTGGGACAATAAGGTACTAAGAGCTCTTCAAGATATGTAGGTGCTTGACCATTTAGAGCTTTGTAGGTCAGGAGAAGGATTTTAAATTCAATCCTGGATTTTACTGGAAGCCAATGCAGAGAAGCTAATACAGGAGAAATATGATCTCTTTTCTTAGTTCTTGTCAGAACACGCGCTGCAGCATTCTGGATCAGCTGGAGAGTCTTAAGAATTTTATTTGAGCATCCTGATAATAGGGAATTACAGTAGTCCAGCCTGGAAGTAACAAATGCATGGACTAGTTTTTCAGCATCGTTTTGAGACAGGATGTTCCTAATTTTGGCAATATTACGTAGGTGAAAAAAAGCTGTTCTTGAGGTTTGTTTTAAGTGGGCGTTAAAGGATAAATCCTGATCAAAAATAACTCCTAGATTTCTGACAGTAGTGCTGGAAGCCATGACAATGCCGTCCAGAGTAATTATATCTTCTGATAATGAAGTTCGGAGGTGTTTAGCGCCCAGCACAATAACCTCAGTTTTGTTCGAGTTCAACTTCAGGAAATTGTTGGTTATCCATGATTTTATATCTTTAATGCACACTTGCAGTTTAGCTAACTGACTGGTTTCGTTTGGCTTGATTGATAAGTATAATTGGGTGTCATCCGCATAACAGTGAAAGTTAATTGAGTGTTTCCTAATAATATTGCCTAGAGGAAGCATATATAAGGAGAATAGAATTGGTTCAAGCACTGAGCCTTGAGGAACCCCATGGCTAACTTTAGCGTACCTGGAGGATTTATTGTTGATATTAACAAATTGAGATCGATCAGAGAAATAGGACTTAAACCAGCTTAGTGTGATTCCTTTAATGCCAACTAAGTGTTCCAGTCTCTGTAGAAGGATTGTATGGTCAATAATGTCAAATACAGCACTAAGATCTAATAACATAAGTATGGAGACAAGTCCTTTGTAAGCAGCAGTTAGAAAGTCGTTTGTAATTTTCACCAGTGCCGTCTCTGTGCTATGATGTTTTCTAAATCTTGACTGAAAGTCCGAAAAAATAGACTATTCCTATGTAGAAAGTCACATAACTGATTATCGACTGCCTTCTCAACGATCTTGGAGAGAAAGGGAAGGTTCCATATAGGTCTAAAGTTGGCCAAGACCTCAGGATCGAGGGTGGGTTTTTTCAGAAGAGGTTTTATCACAGCTATTGTAAATGACTGTGGTACATAACCTGTTAATAAAGACATATTGATAATATCTAGTAATGAAGTGTTCACCACGGGTAACGCTTCTTTAAGTAGCCTCATTGGGATGGGGTCCAAGAGACAGGTAGATGGCTTTGCTGAAGAGACCTTTAGCATTAATTGTTGAAGGTCTATACGAAAAAAGGAGTCAAAGTACATGTCAGGTCTTGTCGTTCTTTCTAGCACTCCTGTATCAAAAGGTGAACCGTTAGAAGTTGAGGGCAAAAGGTGATGAATTCCATCCCTAATTGTTATGATTTTATCATTAAAGAAACTCATGAAGTCGTCACTACTAAGAGCTAGGGGAATAGATGGCTCAGTAGAGCTGTGACTATCTGTCAGCCTGGCTACAGTGCTGAAAAGAAACCTTGGGTTGTTCTTATTTTCTTCTATTAATGATGAGTAATAGTCTGATCTGGCATTTCTGAGGGCCCTCCTATAGGTTTTTAAACTGGACAGTTTGGAGGAACGCCATTTAGTTTCAAGTTTTCGTGAGATTTGTTTTAAATTGCGAGTTTGGGAGTTATACCAAGGTGCTAGTTTCCTTTGCTTCATCGTCTTCTTTTTGAGGGGAGCAACAGAGTCTAAAGTCGTCGGTAGGCAGGTCGTAGCACTGTCTACAAAATTATCAATTCGGGAAGGACTAAAATTAGCACAAAGGTCCTCCGTTATATTAAAGCACAACATTGAGTTAATTGCTGTTGGAATATCTTCCTTAAATTTAGCTATAGCACCTTTAGGGACCATCTACAAACTACAACACCGACACAAAAAATAGCTATTAATTTAATGTTTAAATAAGGTAGTGTCTCCAAACTTATCTCAATTATAATTTGTTTCCTTGTAGTTGTACTACAGCACCTACTTTTAAAAAATAAGTTTAGAGACACTACCTTATTTAAACATTAAATTAATAGATATTTTTTGTGTCGGTGTTGTAGTTTGTAGATCGTCCCTAAACACGTCCGGTCTGACTGACTGCCGTCTCACTTCGCGCTGCAGAGACCAGTAATGTTATTTCTCCAGGTCGGAGGACGGCTCATTTTGATGAAAATGAGTTTGTAGCTCGTTGTTAGCCTTACTACGTTAGGAAAGATGCGTATTTTGTGTTTTAATAACATTTCGCTATAGAGAATTATCCCAGAAATTTGAATCTGTGAATATCTTTCTAACTTTGCTTACATTTATAAAACCGAAGGCACGGATTATCAATCTGTGCGCACAGTTTATAAAACCGAGAGCACGGATTATGAATCCGTGCGCACGGTTTAGTTTTTTTTTTTTTTATCAGTTGACACCAGGGGGGGCTCCGTAAAATCTTCACTCATACTCTCAGCTATGGAATTTGTTACACAAAGTTCAAAGCATCACTTCAATCATCCACCAACAGGAGGCAGCGACATTGCAATGCCTAAAGATTGAGGAGCATCTCATTGCAGCCTGCGGGAAGGCGGGGCTTGATGTCAAGTCCCGCCCACATCCAAGTCAGTCATTTCTTTTTCCCTACGTCACTCCCCATACACTCAAACGGACCAAGACGGTAGCTGATATAGCCTCTTGTTTCATATTAGGTGACAGAAACTGATGTAGGCTAAACACAAACGACATTTCATGCAACAACAATGAACAGTAATTTGACCCGTGTACTTTTTCGATCATTTGATTTCCGATTTTTAAACGAAAAGATTGGTTCGAAAATAGCGTAAGACTGCTCCGATGAAATCCCTGTTTTTCATGAGCTTCTGGGGCTAGCTGCTAACTAGCTAGCTCTGAAGCTAACATCTAATGGCAGGCAGGTTGCTAATTAGCCAATGCTAAAAAGTATGGAAGTACTAGTTTCCCCTGCTTTCTATCAATATTCCTCGGTATTTGTCTTTTGATGTAGTCTGCTAACATGCTCGTAGACATGTAAATGAACTGTTTGCGTGCTAGCTAAGTCAACGGTCAACACTTTTATATATTGTAACGTGAAAGCTCAGGCTGCGTTAGCTTCAGCTAAACCACAGCAGCAACTTGCACTGCCCCGTTAAAATGCAACTTCAATCCTCGGATATAACGGTAATCACGTAGCGATTTTACTGTCTAGACATCTGTATGTGTGTTCGACCTTTTGAAATACTTAGATTAGGTGTGTTACTGTACAGGTAATATCCAAGGAGCATCTCGCCTGATTGTGAATTCTAGTGAACCAGACTGAGAGACCATTTAAAGGTTCAGGAACCCTCGCAGGTGTTTTAGATTAATTAGCTGATTAGAGAGGGACACTTTGAGCCGACAATATTGGACCTTTTCACAATATTCTAATTTTCTGAGGGAACTGTAAGCCATAGTCATCAAAATTATAACAAATACAGGCTTGAAATATCTCGCTTTGCATGTAATAACTCTATATAATTAGTTTTACCTTTTAAGTTGAATTACTGAAATAAATGAACTTTTGCACAATATTTTAATTTTTTGAGTTTCACCTGTATGCTTCTGGTTCACCTGTTAATTGTTAAAGCAAAATCGCCCCTTGGTACATTTGGTTGTAATGACTGAATTCTTGCTGTTAATATGAAAGTCCATAACGAAACACACCATTCTACTTTTGAGGGCTAAATTAAATGAAATATGGCTCGTTTTCCGTTTGAACACACTGTCATCAATATCAACAAGGTTTAAAATGACCCATTTTTCAAATTTGGATATCATTTCAAAATCGGAAATCAGTAGTAACTACATGAAAACTTCACTGTTGCATGAAATGTCGTTTGTGTTTAGGCTACATCATCAGTTTCTATCTAATGTGAATCAAGAGGCTACATCAGCTTCGTTACCAGGCTGTCTTTTTTTGTCTTCAAAAAACTTTATTATTCATGTACAGATCCATAAACACATTGAAAACATTAAATGCATACATACATACACGAAATGATGCATTGTAAATGTTCAGAGTCCAAATGGCTTTCTTATTTGTCAGTAAGTTTCAAAATATAATTTCATGTCATTTTTAAATTGGTGAATATTTGGTTTTCTTTCAGATCATTTACTTTTATAGATATAAACTTTTCAAATAAAATTAAAAGATTCAAAATGAAAACATGGCATTTATCCAAATAATTTCCTTCATAGTAAAAAATGCTACCAGGCTGTCTTGGTCCGTTGGAGCGTATGGGGAGTGACGTAAGCAAAGAAAAAGGGCTGACTTGGATGTGGGCGGGGCTTGATGTCAAGCCCGCCTTCCCGCAGGCTGCAGCGAGATACACTTGTAAAGATTCAAACAATCAGTTCAATCATCCACCAACAGGAGGCAGAAATGCAGCAGTGCTGAGGCACAGCCTAAAGACTCCAATCATCAGTTTAATCTTCCACCAATAGGAGGTGACAAAACTGCCATATCAATGGGAGCGCGACACAAGAAAACATTTTCAAAGCATGTTGGAACAAAAGCTCATGCTCTGAATCCCCAACCAAGCACGCCTCAAATATTTCAGGAAACCTATCATGCAACACATCACACAAAGGAACCCATTCAACGTGTTGACCTGATGCAAACTAATGTGGACCAAGGCAATCTTCTTTCCATCATGCAACAACAAAATTAAATAACAGCTCTATTAGTGCAATAACATTCTTCATTATCATTACCTCCAAGGGATATACCAACCTTTGATGGAAATACTCTTGAGTACAGCACATTTATCAAAGCATTTGAGCATGGAGTGTAAGGAAAGGCTGCTAGCAGCATAAACTGTTTATACTTTTTATACCAAAGGACAACCTAGAGAGCTGGTTAAGAGCTGTCAACACATGCCACCAGACAGAGGATATCAAAGAGCAAGGACCCTCTTTCAAGAACGCTTTGGAAATTAGCAAAAAATAGCCACTGCACACATGGAGAAAGCTCTTGGATGGCCATCAATAAAATCAGAAGACATTGAAGCTCTGCAAGATTTTGCTTTGCTTTTACGTGTCATGCTATGGAGGACATCAGCTACATGTCAAAGATGAATATGCCATCCAACATGCGTGCTATTGTCTTGAAGCTACCATATAAATTGAGGGGAAAATGGAGAAACACTGCTTATGAGTTCCAGGAGACGCACAGTCGCCAAGCAGGTTTCAGTGATATTTAGGGTTGGGTACCGAAACCTATGCAAACTGTAGTATTCGGACCGGATTAGAACGCACATTTCGGTTCTGACTGAAATATTTTCCCTCTGTTGCTCCGGCCAGCGGCAGACTTTTTTTTCGTTCTCCCTTTTCTGCCGAGTGGCGCGCATGCCCGCTCGCGGTGTGAAGCACGTGTCCGCGCTATTCCCCCGACGTGCACTCTACTATCACAGCTGATAGACAGCTTTTTGTACACGCTCCGAAACGGACGTAAACATATCACACTTTCTCTGTAGTCTACCGTTATCAAGCTATCGTGAATGTAGGCTACTTTTAAAATGCCATATTTTCCATCTGGGCTCACCAAAACGGACGTAAAAGCATATTAACCATTCACTGAACGTGATCGCTAGTAAACATATTCCACTTGCTCTGCTTCAGGACAAGACCCTGTAGCCTGGTGCCCTTTCAAACTCCTCCCTGTGTGTCCAGGCCTCTTGGCATCTGAAAGAGTTTTCTCCTATGCAGGACATGCATTATGTCAGGAGAGGTGTAGTATCTTGCCAGAGAAGGCAAATATGGTCATTTTTCTGCAAAAGAACAGCTAAAGTTTGAAGCTGGTTGGCATACCAACTCAACAACATTTATTTTGTTCTTACTTGTAAATAGTGTAACTGTTATTTGTTAAATTATTGTAGTTATGTGTTAGGTATTGTAATTTCCCCTTGCAGGATTAATAAAGTATACATCATTATTATTATTAGGTGACTTAGGTTTACTTATTATACATTTAAGTACTTTAAAACGTTAATATATTGTTAAATTTAAATAATTTTCAATTTTTCAAGAATCAGTTTAGGAATCGGTTAGGAATCGGAATAGTTTTAAAAGTACCGGTTTGGCATCGGAATCATAAAAATCCAAACGGTACCCAACCCTAGTGATATTGTCAACTTAATTGAAAGCCAAGTGTCTATTGCTTCCAATCCACTCCTTGGAAATATTCAGGATACACCAATCTCAACACCAAAGTAAGAAGGAAGTCTCACAAGTCTGCTTTAAAGGAAAAGGAATCAGTTTCACTACTTCTGTGGCTGCTGTCAATTCTCAACCTGTGATAATGCACAATGAGAGAAACTTACCTGATAAGCCAACAAGGCTGTCTTGTCTGCTGTGTGAAGAGGGTCACACATTTTAGTTGTGTCCCAAAATGGAGAAGTAGTAGCACAGAGAAAAGACTAACTTCTTGAAGGAGGAAAGTGTTTGTTTTGGGTGTTCATCTGTTAGACACATGAGCAAGGCATCTGTCTTGCAAATTGTGTAATCTGAAACATCCTACCATCCTTCATATCCATTCAAAGGAGAAGAAAAACAATTCAGAGGGGACACAGCAGGAAATATCAGGACATCAGGTCATGCAGTTTCTCCCAAGACATGTGGCCATATATGGGCCGGAGCACAGGACGGTGTCTTGGCAATTGTGCCTGTACAGATTAAAGCCAAGAAAGGCAGCAAAATGCTAACCATATATGCATTTTTAGATCCTGGCAGTACAGCCACTTTCTGCTCTGAGCGACTCATGAGGGAGCTAAAGGTCAGAGAAAGGAGCGCCAAAATCCTGTTAAGGACTATGAATCAGGAAAAGTTTGTAGACAGTCATGTTACCTCAGGGCTGGAGATAGCTGCACTTAATGGTAACACCTACTTTGAATTGCCTGAAATGTACACCCAGTGTAAGATGCCTGTGACTCGTGACAACATTCCACGACAGGAAGAGTTAAGTGCTTGGCCACCAGTGTTGGGCAAGTTACTTTTAAAAAGTAATTAGTTACAGTTACGTCTTCCAAAACTTAACTAAATTAGTTACTCAGTTAAAAATGATAAAGTTAATTCAGAATGTAACTTTCAAGTACATTTTTAAATGCTCAAATGTGACCCAACCTCCACCCCTCTTTAATGGAACTTAAAAGACATGTGCATGTTCAATTATTTATGATCAATATGAATATAATAATGAAATGGACACTTAATACAATACATTATTAACAGAAACAATGTACACAAATCTAAACTATTTTAATGTTGCTGTGGGACAAAGTGAGACTAGCCTCCAATCAAATGCCATGTATGTAGCAAGGTTATAATCGTTAACAAAAACGAACGAAATAACGAAAACTAGGTGGGAAAAAACATTGTCGTTAACTGAAATAAAAATAAAAAATAAAATAATCGAGTAAATGTCCTTAGTTTTCGTCTTTGTCGATCTTTCATAGAGCAAATAACGTTATATCTCTCCGACCATGCCATTTCCCGTAGACTAGGGTTGGATTTTTACGATTCCGATGCCGAACCGGTACTTTTAAAACGATTCCTAAACCGATTCTTCAAAAACTGAAAAATTACATAAAAGAAAGGCTTTTTTTATGGAGTTTTTTTTAAATTGAAAATGATTTAAATTGAACAATATATTAGCGTTTTAAAGTACTTAAATATATAATAAGTAAACCTAAGCCACCTAACACATAACTACAATAATTTAACAAATAACAGTTACACTATTAACAAGTAACAACTAAATAAATGTTGTTGAGTTGGTATGCCAACCAGCTTCAAACTTTAGCAGTTCTTTTGCAGAAAAATTACCATATTTGCCTTCTCTGGCAAGATACTACACCTCTCCTGACATAATGCCTGTCCTGCATAGGAGAAAACTCTCAGATGGTGTCCAAGAGGCCTGGACACACAGGGAGGAGTTAGAAAGAGGCTGTCCCGCCTGCCCAACCACCAGGCTACAGGGTCTGGTCCTGAACGCTAGACTAACAGAGCAAGTGTAATATGTTTACTAGCGATCACGTGCAGTCAATGAATGGTTAATATGCCTTTACGTCCGTTTTGGTGAGCCCAGAGGGAAAATATGCCATTTTAAAAGTAGCCTACATTAACGGTAGCTAGCTAACGGTAGACTACAGAGAAAGTGTGATATTTTTATGTCCGTTTCGGAGCGTCTACAAAAAGCAGTCTATCAGCTGTGATTGTAGAGTGCATGTCCGAGAATAGCACGGACACACGCTTCACACTGCGAGCGGGCACGTGCGCCACTCGGCAGAAAAGGGAGAAAGAAAAAAAGAGTCTGCCGCTGTCCGGAGCGACAGAGGAGAAATATTTCAGTCGGAACCGAAATGAGGAACCGAAATTTGCATTCTAATCTGGTCCGAATACTACCATTTGTGTAGGAACCGGTTCCATAGTGGAACTTGGTTTCGGTACCCAACCCTACCATAGACATGTATAGTTTCCGACTGGGAACCCAGAAATTCCGACATTCCACGTCAAATTGAACACAACATGTCCGTGGCCCTCGCCTGGCATCATAGCGGTACTGAAAGTCGGAAGAAAGCAGCAGTCCTATTTGATTAGGACTGTGTCAAATAAAAGTGCCTTGCAGTGGAAGGTGGTAAAATATGTGGTCAATTTATTACAGGGAAACATCCCACGAACTTGAAAGTACATTTGAGAAGCACACACAAGCTAGGAGGCTAACCTAGCTTACCATAACAAGGTAAAGGAGAATGCAAAGCTCCCTTTCCCCGAAACAGAAGCTAACCCGGTAACGTTACGGGCATGGGTGTATAGATACAGGGCCAGGCAGCATGACAGAGACAACAGCAAGACAGAGAACACTACAGGAAGGCTTTCATCGGCGACCCGATAGCTGCTGGTTAGTACATACGCAGGAACACAAGCGGGGGGAAATGTGGGTTAATATGTGGATTGATACTGGGATGTCTACACAACTGTGTGACTCGATTGACTTCAAAAAGTTCGCCACTTTACTCGAACCAAAGTTGAAAACACCTGTTGATGTATGTCTTCTTTAGTCTGTTGGCTATTTAGGTTTTTTTCCTGGAACACGTCACTTACACATTTTGCACATACTGCGTCTTGTGTAGACTGTTTACATATTTATGACCATATGTAGGCTACATTTTATGTACTGGTGTTATTGTTGAATACATTGTGAATACATAATTCTAAAATTGTATGATGTTTTTGTTGAGTTATTATTACACAATACTTTTTCTGATCTTTTTAAATCCCGACAAATAACCCATATTACAAAAAAAGACTAAAACTAATAAAAATTCAACTAAAACTAAGCAATTTTCAAAAAATAAAAACTAAACTAGCAAACCCACTTTAAAAACTAATTAAAACTAAACTGAATTTGAAAACAAAAAGTCAAAACGAAATAAAAATAAAAACTAATGAAAAATGCAAAACTATAATAACCTTGGTATGTAGACATTATGTTTGTATAGTGGATCGATGCAAATAATACAATAGATGTTTTGGAACTTTTGATATTTATTGCCCCTCAACAGGCCACAACTGGGCAAAATTAAATTATGCTTGTTAAGCACTATACCAAAAATAAATAACATAACAATATATGCACTCTTTGTAATGCAAATAAAACAAAAAAAACTTCAGACAATTGGTAGATATAGTGTACTTCAAGTATTTTATTCCTCGATAAAGTAGAACAATGTAACAATATGAGGTGCTTTCAATGTAACTGAAAAGTGCAATATATAGCAAAACTAAGGAATCCAAATATAACATACGTGATGGTTATGGACATTTCTGTTGCCTGTTTATATATTTCTGTTGCTGTTTTTGTTGTTTATTCTATATATATATATATATATATATATATATATATATATATATATATATATATATATATATATATATATATATATATATATGAAAAGGGTATTTTACAATAACTTTGAATGTAGCACGAGGCTGGCGTTTAACATGAACGCAACATCGGTGTTGTTTTTTCCGACAACAGCAGCTGCACACTGTCATACGTTCCTCTCCAGTGAAATACAGACCAAACTTTACACCGTTTAGCTGTCAGCATTTTAACCGTGTTTACTCCAGCTGCTGCCAAGTGTAGCGTTTACTAGCGTTACATGCGGTGAGGTTTAGGTTGCCTCTAAGGTCCGTTTTGAAAGCATCAGAGAGAAGCGCAGGCATTTCAGTGTCACCTAAATAAGGCATCGAAATCCGCGTTGCAATTCGTTCCGGTAGATAACGGTCGTTAAGGCACCGCGTGCCGTATTAGCACCGGGTCTGGCTGGCGTGGCAAGTTTGACATGACGCAGCATCGTGTTTTTCCGACAACAGTAGCTGCACACTGTCATACGTTCCTCTCCAGTGAAATACAGACAAACTTTTATACTAGTTTGCAGGTATGATATAAACAGGTAATACATAAAAAAATACATCTTATTATTTTGGCAACTATTGCCCTGAATGAGTCTGACTCAACTGTAGATAATGGCAGCATATCCTCCACTACATACCTGGCTACCAGTTTGTTCAGTTCGGTCTGAGACAAAACGTGTGGTGGGGCCTTAAAAATCAAGCTTCAGTTCCTTAGGTTTTGTGACGCTGTCGCCTTCTCCTTCGGTGGTCTTGGCCACTAATTTCGTGGAAGCATGCAACGATGAAAGATGTATGAATAAGTTTGAATTACTTGACCCTGACGTGGATAGGCACTTTTGCCCAGGGCATAATGTGCATTTCACGATTACATTTGTTCCTTTAATTTCTTGGAGGGAAAAGTAATGTCTATACTTCCATTTAGAGAAGGCTACTTTTGGATTATTTGGGCTCGCCATACCTGTCTCTCGTTGACTGACTCGCTTGTGTTCGTTGTGTGTCCGACTATGCATGCTTTCGAACGCCCACCCAACTCTACCTCCGATTGGCATACAATGAAATTTTACTCAACCTCAGCCAATCGTCAGCATTTATGCGCTTGTCTCGTGCACTGCCCACTAGCCAAGGAAGAACAGTAAAAAAAAAAGTCTTTGCCTCTTGGCTCAGAGATCTAGTTGGTCTGATGAAAAAAAAACAGCTCTAATTATAGTAATGTGACGCATTTTTTGGCAGTAACGGTAATGGCATTATTAAGATGGGAAGAGTAATCAATTAGATTACTGGTTATTGAAAAAAGTAACGCTGTTAGTAACGCCATTATTTATAATGCTGTTATTCCCATCACGGTTGGCCACACTTAAGCTCTGTAGAAATTCCTGTAATTGATGCTGATGTGGAGCTGTTAATTGGGACCAGTGTTCCAAAGGTAATGGAACCATGGCAAGTGGTACAAAGCAATGGGGAAGGACCTTAGGCTGTCAGAACCTTACTCGGCTGGGTTATCAATGGACCACAGAGAGGAGGCAATGAGACTGAGAGCAGCTGTCCCACTATTACAGCCAACAGAATAACCATTGCTCATATAGAGGAACTACTGGTGAAACAATATAACCACGACTTCAATGAGAAATCATCAGATGACAAGCCAGAAATGTCCAGAGAAGATCTTAACTTTATGGCTATCATGAACAGTTCAGCTAAACTCAACAGTGGACATTACTGCTTGAGATTACCTTTCAGAGAGGATAATGTCATGCCCAATAACCGCCATGTTGTTCAGCAAAGAGTCCTCTTAATAAAAAGGAAATTGAAAATGCTACATTTAAGGAGGATTGTGTTTATTTCCTTGATGACGTCATAGACAAGGGAGGGCTATGCAGAGAGGGTGCCAGAACACCAATTAGAAGGAAAAGTCTGGTACATCCCGCACCATGGCGTGCACCATCCTAAAAAAGTAACCTTGAGAGTGGTGTTTTACTGCAGTGCAAGTTTCAAAAGGGATCTCCCTCAACAGTCAACTACTGCAGGGACCTGACTTGACAAATTCTTTGCTTGGAGTTCTCATAGGGCTGGGCAATAGGGAGAAAATCAGATATCACGATATTCTTGACCAAATACCTCGAAATCGATATTGCGGCGATATTCTAGGGTTGACTATTGGTGCTTTAACAAAATAGCTTCACATTTAGATTTTAGATAAATAATCATCAGTAATGTGGACATAATGTCTAAGTGGGGAAAAGGCAAATAATAGAACAGCTAGAACTGGTAAGTTCAGAAAAGTACATCACTTTACTGTAATGCAGCCTTTAGAACCAGTAAAAGACAACACTTATGTCATATCACGATATTACGATATCCAAAATCTAAGACGATATCTAGTCTCATATCACAATATCGATATAATAAAGACATATTGTCAGCCCTAAGTTCTCATAAGGTTTCGTCGAGAACCTATAGCAGTGATGGCGGATATACAGGCAATGTATCGCCAAGTCAAAGTGGCAAAACAGGATGCAGATTTTCTTTGTTTCCTCTGGTGGCCAAATGGTGAACTGACACAACATCTCACTGAATACAGAATGACTGTTCATCTGTTTGGTGTAATATCATCGCCCAGCTGTTTTATGTAGATGACTGCTTGAAGTCCATGCCTTCAGAGGCAGAAGCCATGGCCTTGGTGAGAGACCTGACAGCTGTCTGCCAGTTGAGAGGGTTTCAGTTGTTGAAATGGGTCAGCAACAGCAGATCAGTGTTGGAGTCCATCGATGTAGAGAAAAGAGCCAAAGAAATGACAAGATTGGATTTCGACAGAGACGATCTCCCTGTTGAGAGAACATTGGGACTGCAATGGTGTGCAGAAACTGACACCTTCAGATTCAAGATGGCAGTCCAGGAAAGACCACTTACAAGAAGAGGCATCTTGTCTGTTGTGAGCTCAGTATATGACCCCATTGGATTTCTAGCACCTTTTACCTTACCTACCAAGTTGATGCTGCAAAACCTCTGTAGGTTGAGCTACAGTTGGGATGATCTTATTCCTCAACACTACCAACTGCAGTGGGTCAGATGACTGGAAGAGCTAAAAGGTCTTAGCATATTCAGCGTGCCAAGATGCATCAAACCAAAAGATTTTGGAAAACTCATAAGTGTCCATCTACATCACTTTTCGGATGCTAGCGAGGATGGTTACAGTACAGTTTCGTACCTGAGGCTGCAGAACGACTGAGACATGACCTAGCCTTCATTTTAGGAAAGGCACGAGTTGCTCCAGTAAAAGTGACAATCCCAAGGATGGAACTAATAGCTGCTGTGCTTGCTGTTAGAGTTGACAGAATGCTGAAAGCAGAGTTGCAACTAGAGCTGGAAAGTTCAACGTTCTGGACGGACAGCACAACTGTGCTAAAGTACATCAGTAACGAAACAAAATGCTTTCACACCTCTGTGTCAAATAGGATCAGAGAAGCCACTGCTGTCTCCCAATGGAGGTATGTTGACATCACACAGAAACCAGCAGATGAGGCCTCTCGGGGATTGAAAGCGGAAGAACTTCTCACATGTAGCAGATGGATCCATGGCCCAGGCTTTCTTTTCAAGAATGAGAGTGAATGGCCTATTTTCTTTGTGGAACCTGCTTCTATCAGCTGTGCTGACCCAGAGGTCAAAGGACAGGCTATTGTGAATACTGCAATCATCAAGAGTCACAGAATGCAACAACCCAGCTGATTACCAACTTCTCGTCCTGGATAAGGTTGAAGACCTCTGTTGCTTGGTTTCATCTGTTGAGAAAGATGTTGCAGGTGTGTCAGAAAAGACTGGAAATACAAGTTTATGTGTCTAGTGAGGACTTGACATACAGTGCCTTGCGAAAGTATTTGGCCCCCTTGAACTTTTCGACGTTTTGCCACATTTCAGGCTTCAAACATGAAGATATAAAACTGTAATATTTTGTGAAGAATCAACAACAAGTGGGACACAATCATGAAGTGGAACGAAATTTATTGGATATTTCAAACTGTTTTAACAGATAAAAAACTGAAAAATTGGGCGTGCAAAATTATTCAGCCCCCTTAAGTTAATACTTTGTAGCGCCACCTTTTGCTGCGAAAACAGCTGGAGCTCAGTGAGGTTGGATGGAGAGCGTTTGTGAACAGCAGTTTTCAGTTCTTTCCACAGATTCTTGATTGGATTCAGGTCTGGACTTTGACTTGGACATTCTAACACCTGGATATGTTTATTTGTGAACCATTCCATTATAGATTTTGCTTTATGTTTTGGATCATTGTCTTGTTGGAAGACGAATATCCGTCCCAGGTCTTTTGCAGACTCCATCAGGTTTTCTTCCAGAATGGTCCTGTATTTGGCTCCATCCATCTTCCCATCAATTTGAACCATCTTCCCTGTCCCTGCTGAAGAAAAGCAGGCCCAAACCATGATGCTGCCACCACCATGTTTGACAGTGGGGATGGTGTGTTCAGGGTGATGAGCTGTGTTGCTTTTACGCCAAACATAACGTTTTGCATTGTTGCCAAAAAGTTTGATTTTGGTTTCATCTGACCAGAGCACCTTCTTCCACATGTTTGGTGTGTCTCACAGGTGGCTTGTGGCAGACTTTAAACGACACTTTTTATGGATATCTTTAAGAAATGGCTTTCTTCTTGCCACTCTTCCATAAAGGCCAGATTTGTGCAGTATACGACTGATTGTTGTCCTATGGACAGTCTCCCATCTCAGCTGTAGATCTCTGCAGTTCATCCAGAGTGATCATGGGCCTCTTGGCTGCATCTCTGATCAGTCTTCTCCTTGTATGAGCTGAAAGTTTAGAGGGACGGCCGGGTCTTCGTAGATTTGCAGTGGTCTGATACTCCTTCCATTTCAATATTATCGCTTGCACAGTGCTCCTTGGGATGTTTAAAGCTTGGGAAATCTTTTTGTATCCAAATCCGGCTTTAAACTTCTCCACAACAGTATCTCGGACCTGCCTGGTGTGTTCCTTGTTCTTCATGATGCTCTCTGCTCTTTAAACGGACCTCTGAGACTATCACAGAGCAGGTGCATTTATACGGAGACTTGATTACACACAGGTGGATTCTATTTTTCATCATTAGTCATTTAGGTCAACATTGGATCATTCAGAGATCCTCACTGAACTTCTGGAGAGAGTTTGCTGCACTGAAAGTAAAGGGGCTGAATAATTTTGCACGCCCAATATTTCAGTTTTTTATCTGTTAAAGTTTGAAATATCCAATAAATTCCGTTCCACTTCATGCTTGTGTCCCACTTGTTGTTGATTCTTCACAAAAAATTACAGTTTTATATCTTTATGTTTGAAGCCTGAAATGTGGCAAAAGGTCGAAAAGTTCAAGGGGGCCGAATACTTTCGCAAGGCAAGGCAACTGAACTGAAGAACAAAGTGAAAAAAGATGCAAATTTCAGAGCTACCACGACAATGCTGCTCAAAAGACGAGGAGCTTTGTTGCAGGAGACTGAAAATGAACACTTGCACTATTAATATTACTGATTGATTGTCATTGGCTCCATTATTAATGTGGTGAATTGTTAGGTTATTATACAGTAACAATTAGGGGCCGTTGTGTTGTAGCCAATTTAGACATGTGGTGCGTGCTTGTATTATGTGTGTGTGTGTGTGTGTCTGTGTGTGGTAGGTTTGTGTGATTGGTTTGTTCGCTACCTCAACCGCGCACCTGTATGTGTGCTAATCAGAGGTTAGAAAGGGAATCACAGGTGAGAAGTGGATAGAGGAATTATGATCTGGGAAGCCACACAGTTTTTCAACCTGAGCTGTGTGCGAGTGATGTTTTTAGATCTCGTCTGCTCGTTTTTAATCTTTCACAGTCTTTTTGTAAGTGTTATTAAATGCATTTACCAAATAAAAGGTTAACCTTAAGACGATGGCGGACCTCATTATTTGCACCAGCAAGCGTTGGAAATGTTTTCAAAATCCGTCCAGTGGCATTTTTTGTGGTCAGATTGCCACTTCACAAGTTACAAGAAGCAACTTGATCCTTGACTAGCCTAGAAATATAGGCGCACCCTAGCGGCAGCAAATTTAATTTGCAGCCAAGCTGGAAAGACCAAACTCTGGTGAGGCCAATCACACCGTGTATAAAGTCGGTAGGCGGGCTTATGGCTGCAGCTGCTGCTGGGAACAGCGGTCTTCTGGAAGACTTGGAGTTAAGCTTTTCTTTAAGAACAAAGAATGGCACTGAAATCATTCTTAAAAAAGGAAGATGTGTTCGGAGTTTTGCTGACCGGATACAGAAAAAGTTTAATCTATCAACTAGCTTCGCTACCTTCTTCGTTGCTCTGCCTGGTTGTAGCGCTATCCTATTGCGTACAGAGGAAATTTGAAAGACAACCGTTTATCCCGCCCCTTGGATTGAGCTCCGTCAATGGTGAGTTCCCAGACCCAACATCTTGATGTGGGTCTGGCTTGTCAGGCTAGTCCTTGACAGCTGTCTTGTTTAAATCAGAAGGTAAACGCTCGTTTTCCTCTCTGACAGCAAGAAAAATGAAACACAATGAAAAAATATCCAAACTCCTTTACAATCTTAATTAGCCAGATCACACTGCAGTAAATGTCTTTGGCTGAGGAAGATATGAATAACATATGGCCATAGGCTTACAATGAGACTATCTGCAGAGTGATTGATGAGCCTGTTTCGGAGGACTTTAATGAGACACGGCAAGATGGCCGCTGAAGGCAGGAGTGGGTTGTTGGGCTCCACAAATGCCCTTTGTATTTGACAGTGTTTTCTAATGTTATTGAGTGCTTGGACCTACAACTTTTCTGTGCATATTAAGGGAAACCTGGCTGGTCTGAATAATGGTGAACACACTAAGCTTTGCTATTTTGGAAATGCCTTTCTCCATTCTATCTGGGCATCTAAAAGTCTGTGCAAGAATGACGGAAACAGCGCTGTCAGGTCAATATCACGTCAAGATAGAGCGCATGTATCTAAAGTATTAATGGTGTTAATACTTTTGGCTGGCGATATACATCTGAACCCAGGCCCCACGCCTGAATGCCAGGCTAGCTCTGTGGAGGTGATGCCTGACACAGGTGAATCCGCGCAGGTGACACTGCCCCTGATTGCATCAGCGCCTCACGCAGCGGATCTGGAGGAAATGTTGACTCAGTGCCAGGAGCTGCCGGAGCAGCGTCATGCAGGGAAGTGGAGTGCATCAGAGGCCCGTGTGAGGACATTGGACCGTGTACACACCGGTGAGCTACCCCACCTGATAGATATCCTTTCGAGGACTGGACCGGGGGCTACTTCGGTTGTGGGGACCGGCGAGGGCTTTCACCTTCAGTCGAGTGACAGAGCAGCGGCGTTAGCTGCAGTGGAGCGTGCCAACCTCTCTGAGTCTGGGGTAACAGACTACAACACGCTACAAACATGATCGGGCGGCTTAGATAGTCGTGCTGCACAGAAACAAAAGTGTTATTTACTCTTTCAAACTGTCAATCATGCCCGTGTGCTTTGGGATGTAAAGTGCAAACCAAAGGGAATATTAGGCGGACAGTTAAACATACGTAGCCTTATCCCCAAACATGATCAGATCACTGCCCTTCTACTGGACTCAAACTTGGATTACCTCTGTTTAACAGAATCGTGGCTCCATAGTAACATTCCAACTAATATGATTGACATCGCTGGGTATCAGTGCTTTAGAAAGGACAGAATGCAAGGCAAAGGGGGAGGAGTATTAATATACATCAAAGACACATTTAAATGTCAATCGACCTGAACACCACCCTGGAATGTTTAGCCCTAAATGTAACCCTATCGCCTTCTATGAACTTTAATATTTCTGTCCTTTATAATTCACCTTCTCATAATGTTAAGTTCTATGATGAATTAAATGTTATAGTTAAACAGCTGGACTCTTATAGAGAGACAGTATGGTATGGTGACTACAATATTAACTGGTCTGACAAAAACTGTAAACAAAAACTCAAAAGCATATATGACAAAATTTGACTATCGACAAATGATTGTAGGACCCACAAGGATATCAAGGCAGACTAAGACTCTCATCGACTTGTATTTACTAACAGACCAGAACAAATAACAAGGATTTATAATTTGATTACTGGACTCTCGGACCACAACATGACTTTGATTGTCAGGAAACTGATGAAGAAGCGCCTGCAGTACTTTGGTAAATCTGACTATGAAAAAATACAATTTATACTACCGAAAAGGTAAAATTCTGCAATTTGAAAGAGAACTTAAAAACATAAATTGGGAACAAATTATGACACTAGATGATGTAGAGGAGTGTTGTAATTCCATGACTACATCTATTACAAGTCTGATGGAAAAATTTACAAAGCAAATAAAATCTAAACAAAAAGATTCTACGGGTGCCCTGGATAACTAATGGAATACGAAAACTCATGAAAAAGCGAGATTTAGCTTTGAAAACATTTTTAAAATCTAAACTTAATACCGATCTCCTGATTCAATTCATACTTTGTACAATCTGTTAAAGAATTAACAAAGGAATTCCAGCCTGTGAATCCTCTTCATCATTCAGTGAGAGTCACTGCAACAGATTCCTTTTATATTAAAGAGGTGTCGGATACAAAAGTTGCAGAAATAATCACTAAACTATCAAATTCCAAGTCTGATGACATTTTTAGGATGAATAGATGTTTTCTTAGAAAGTATAAGGATGTTCTTGTCAAACCATTGACCCATCTTGTTAATCTATCCATAAGAACTAGTACATTTCCCAGTGCATGGAAAAAAGGAATAATCATCCCTGTGTACAAAAGTGGTAGCCTAGACTTAATGAGTAACTATCGCCCTATATCAATTTTACCAGTTTTATCTAAAATTATTGAAAAAGTTGTAGTAGCGCAATTGAATGACCATTTAGAAGCCAGACAGCTACTCCATCTACACCAGTTTGGGTTTAGACCAGGTTATTCAACTGAAACAGCAAACTGCTGTTTAATTGAAAATGTAAAAAAGTCCCTGGACAAGGGTAATGTGGTGGGAGCTGTATTTATTGATCTCAAAAAGGCATTTGATACGGTCAATCATAGTTTGCTTTTATCTAAAATGTTAAATTTTAATTTCTCAAATGAGGCAGTGTTGTGGTTTACATCTTATCTCCAGTATAGAGTGCAGTGTGTTAAAATTGATCAAAACATATCGGTATTCCTCAGGGCTCTATACTTGGCCCTTTGCTGTTTAGTCTCTTTATAAATGACCTACCTCTGCACTGCTCGGATGCCAGTTGTCGGCTATACGCGGATGATGCTGTTCTTTATGCACCCGCTAGGGCACCCGAGCAGGCTGCAGCTGTACTGTCCACTAGTATGTCTGACATCCAACAATGGCTCATTCAAAATCAGTTAGTTCTAAATCTCTCAAAAACAGTTTCCATGTGCTTTTCCATTAAAAAACTTGATTTAAAAAGGTAGATTTAATATTAATATACAAAATAAATAAATTCATCCAGTTAGAGAATTTAAACATCTAGGATTGGTTTTAGATCCTCAACTAAAATTTGACAAGCACATAAAGAAAATCTTAAAAACAATACAAAGTAATCTCAACTGTTTCAAACTAATCTGCTATACATGCATGCTCTGATTTTTTCTCATATATCGTACTGCATGACAACATGGGCACAAGCTGCTCCCACTGCAACCAAATGCATAGGTTCTGTATACAACAGAGCGATAAAAAACAAATACGTCACCATCATTGTACCATCATTAAGAAATATAATTTAATTAATTTTGAGAGCTTTAGCAATTTCTGCTTTCTTAAATTCATAAGTGCATTAATCATTTAGCACCTAAGCCACTAAGTTCATTTGTTGAGAGACTGAGCAGCACTAGATTCACTAGAAGTTCCACAAATCATGACTGCAAAATACCATACTGCAGGACCAGCTTAGGTCAGACGACCTTCTCTGTGAAGAGCTCTAAACTTTGGAACTCATTACCATCTGACATCAAGACTGTAACTGACTTTAAAGTGTTTACCTCCAGGCTCAAAAACTGGTTAAAAACAAGCCAAAAGAGTACTCATTTTTAATTATTGTAAGTAGGTCATAATTGTATTCGTCATGCATGTTTTTATACTATGTTTATTATTCTATTTATTAGGACTGGAATTGTTTATATATCATGTTTTGATTTTTTGAATTGAAATAGTTAAGTATGTAAATTAGATTTTGTATAAAAGCCCAACCCGGGACTGGAGTTGAAAATTAGCATTTGCTATAAACTTTTTATGCAGCACTTCAGTGACAAGCTTTGTTTTTTACACTGTTTTTTACACTGTCTGTTTGCATTGTCCCTGTCAAAAAAATAAACTATAAAAATGGAGTAATTGCATTAGCAAAATGCTGGACAAGAGTGAAACAGGAGATGTAGGTCTCTTGTTCTGATAACCACTGATTTTATTTTGTCTGGTTAATACATTGATTAAATCTCCCGGTCCGATATGTAGGAACCGAGAGATTAATTCAATGTCCAAACACGAGTATCCATTACTAGCAGTGTGTCTCTGCCATCTCAGCTTTACCCTAATAAATTATGTATTCCAGGAAAATCATTAACAGACTCCACAATGAATTGTGTACAGCACCACATGTACATTCATCTAATCTAGCAAGTGAGCATCAGCAACTGAACATGAAAAAAACAAATCTCCATCAAAAGGGCAATTACTAACAAGCAAGTCCTACCTAAAGCTAACAAAATACAGTAGGCTGTTTGCCACTGCCTCCCAAAACAACACATCCATTGCAGAAACAATTCATCTCCAATTGCCTCCTATTTGCTTAAGGATCTGTTAGGCTAAGACAACTAAAACTAGTTGGGTACAGTTAGGGAATGGCTGTAGTCAGGGTTCAAAATAACCTTTTTCTGTCCATCAGCCAAATCACTTGTAATGGCTAGTCTTCACATTTTACCAGCAACTCAATAGATGACCATTGTTGTTTTGTCTGTTGAGTGAAGCATATCCACCAGCCACTTAGACACCTACACATATTTTACCAGCACTTGGCTGTTGGGTGTTGCTATTTTGAACCCTGATTGTAGTCTTGATTAAAAAGAACCAACACTGAGTGATGGTAGTAGATGGGATGCAAACTTAGGTCTTGTTTTTTTGTGAAAATGAGGAGTGTTTTTGCAGTTTGTGTTTATTCGCCCAAACAGCCAACGTACAGACTGACACCGGGATATAACAATCTGCAGCTGCTGTTGTCGGAAAAACACAGATGGTGCGTTCAATGAAACTGGTAATTTACAGCCTTGTGGTGCATTCAAAGTTGTTGTTAAATTCACTTCATTGTGTGACTAGATTAAATATATAATAAACAAATACAAATCTTAAAATCAAGTTCATAAAGTCACTTTCTTTGCATTCATTTGATTCCCAATCAAGATATACTGGTAATAATGGCTTTATGTTGTTAATATGTACTTAAACAGTTCTGAAATGCAAAGTAATATAATTTTAATCATGTGATAAAACCTGCGATTAAACGCGATTAAGAAAATGTAATCGTTTGACAGCCCTACTTAAAATACATTATTTAATATGTCATTTCATTCTCATAAAATATTTTTACCCCAGGTTTAAACAGTAGAAAAAACTGATGTGTTAACTTACCAGTAGCCTGCAGCTGCACTTTTCCAGACACCATGGCCACTTTTGGAATCAGAGATGACGGATCACACCGTTCACACTGTTCTGCTTCACACCATAGACTGTAAAAATAATAGCCGTATCATCAGTGACTCATTGGTTTGTGGACTGCTGACTTGAAGCCGGGAGTTTGGCTTTCTGGCTGCCGCCATCTTGGTATTTTGGAGCTTTAAGTGACCACATTTGGACAAAAGGGCGGCGCTGGGGAGGAAGACGCTGCAAAGCCAGTGTCTCTATCGTTTCAATGGTGCTGCACTAATCTAGACACTACAAAGGGAAAGTCCAATTTTATACCCTTCTGACACGAGTCCTGCAGTGAAATTTTGCCGGCAGGTAAACGCAGACCTCCAGATGAGCCTTTCATCCGCAGACCTTTTCTTGAATTTCCAGCAATAGCGTGAGCTTAGGTTATTGATAATTTACTAAATTAAAACTGAGACCACAGATGAGATAAAGTGAGATGTCGGATAAGATTAGAAACACAATAGCGGCTTATCAGGCCAATGTCCTCATTGTGGAGTGGAAATGGAAAAGCATCAGTGTATTTGAAGACCTTGTCTTTTTTTTTGGAAAAGTAAACATCATAGTAGGGGAGTCACTTAGAGAAAATGGCAGCACATCAGAAAGCAATACAGATCAAGAGATTAATGAGGCGGAGCTGAATATTACACTCCTGTAAGGAACTAAACATTGACTGTTGCAGTGACTAAAGGTATGAAACTGGGGATAAGAAAAAACAGCCCTATAGTGAATGGATGGTAGAAGTAGGCTGACGTGCTGCTTTTCTTCAAAGTCTAGTTTTCAGTTGTACTTTCAGCAGCCACTAGCAGTTGTTTTAATGCTCCGCACTCTTGCTTATGATTCGCATATAAAGTGCTATTGTGTTATTTAATATACACTACATGTACACTCCTTAATATTTAAACTGCTTTCAGGCATGGCCCATGGCAAGTAAAATCAGTTTGTTTTTAAATTCTCTTTTGGAAAACATAAAATTGTTATTGGGGACACAGGATGTTGTATTGTTAAAAGATGAACAAGTTTTAAAGAGTGTCATGTAGCATATTTATAGATCATATTGATATATTTTCAAAGATAATATGGGATGACACTATTCCATTTGACTTAAAAGGTGCAATCAGTGATATTACCATCTCTTTGCAGAATGTCATTTCTCAAAAATTCCCCAGGGCTTGGTTTGTGCGAATTTCCCGGGTTTATTTTAAAATGCAGAACTTAGTCTGTGTAATGTCATGAATAATGTATAGACTCTGTAGTGCTGGGGGCTGCTATCTTTTGGATGTCTATTCATCTTACAGGCATGGATAAAAAAAAGCAGTGTACATTTGTTTTGTTGTTTTCTTTATTCGGCTCGGGCCCAAAACTGCTGTCGTGGTGCGGGTTCATGTAGGGTTGGCCAAAAATGTTTGGCCTGATAACAGCACTACTGTGTATGATTCCTATTTTTGCAGCAAGAGGTTAAAATAATTAGTGAACTGTGTATAATTTCTTTCACTTTTGAGAAGGGGGAAAGAAGGTCTGATAGCAAATTCCATTGATTCAACACTGAGTCGTGGTCAGAAAGGGTGCTTTATGACGAGTAACAGTGAAACGATTGCACATTTGACTCACTCCCCACCCCATAGATATTCTAAAATGAAAGCAGAGACGTAGGTCTGTTGTCAGTAGGGTTGGGTACCGAAACACGGTGCCAATAGGGCACCGGTTCCGACGTAAATGGTAGTAACGAGACCAAATAAGAACGAAAATTTCAGTGCCTGACTTTTTTTTTAGAAGCATCGCTGCACGGGACGCTACGTCACCGTTAGCTAGTAGCTGGATTAAACACAACGGTTAAAATGCTGACAGCTTACATTAAGCGGTGTAAAGTGTGACTGTATTTCGCTGTAGAGGATTCCAACACCGGGACGTAACAGTCTGACTGCAGCTGCCGTTGTCGGAAAACAACGCAGACGGTGCGTTCACTTGAAACTAGCCAGCCTTGTGGTGCATTTTAAGTTATTGTAAAATACCCTTTTCCCATCTGGTGCTTGTTTTTGTCGTTTACATGATTGTGTGTCGGTGAAATAAGTCATTGTTATAAGTTATTGTTATTACATTATTAATCAATCATTTAATTTTGACCATATGGCCTTAGCAATGAACAAGCCGTTCTTTAATGTCGCCAACTGTCATTTTGTGCTCCTTTTTTATATTTTATATTATATACATTACATATACATATATATATATATATATATATATATATATATATATATATATATATATATATATATATATTTCGGTTCAGGCACCGGCACTGTTTTAAAAGTATCGTTTTAGCACCGGTATCGAAAAAAACAACAAAAAAAACGATACCCAACCCTAGTTGTCAGTAACGATGATGCAATTACAGTCAGTGACCATGAATCTTTGAACCAAACTAAATGAAACATTTTGAATGCAAAGCAAATTGATCTGTGATTCCTGCCTCCAATTTGTACACTGCAGACCTTTCCATTGATACAGAAAGAGTTAAGCTTTGTTTTACCCTGCATTTATTCTCTCATATTATTTATCAAAGTTGTGCAAAATGTCTATCTTTAACCTTTCGAATGTTGTTTGGCCATTTAAGTAAAGACGAGCACAATATTTACCAGAATTCATATTGTAACAGATTCCTCTTTGTCATTTCACTGACAAGTACAGTCTAGCTTACACTATCCATCATGGCTGTCAAGACTGTTGATAGTAACCTTTTGTTCTACAGAGGCTCATAAAAATGACTCATGCTTTTCATCAGTACTTGCTTGTTAAATGTACCAAACCCAGTTTAAATGTCCCTCGTATATCTAATGAAAAATAATACAGGACACATGGAGAGATGAAAAAGTCTTTGGAACCTTCTGGTCTTTGTAAAATGCACTTACTGTATATCCAACATTAAGTGTTGCAGCAGGGGTCTGCTTCAACCAGATGATTGCACAAATAATTTTACAGCATTACAGTGACCATATATGACCCCTGCTGCAAGCACAGCCTCTTTCAAGAGGAAAAAAGGGGTTATGTTCTCAACGTTAAGTAGTGTGTAAAAAAGCTTTGCCAGTGTTGAAAGCATAGCTTTGCAAGCTACCAATTACTTCACATGTGAAGAAGTTGAACTACAGAAAAGCTAGGATAAATCTAGTTTGGGTATAGGAAATGTCTACCGAATTTGCATTTGACAATGTCCACAGTGAAAAATCAGCCGTACTGTTGGGTACCGAAATCCGGTTCCACTACGCAACCGGTAGGAATCGGACCGGATTAGAACGCAAATTATGGTTACTCATTTTGGTGTCGACTGAAAAATTTTCTCTCTGTCGATCCGAAACGGATGTAAAAATATCACACTTAATCTGTAGTCTACCATTAACTAGCTACTGTAAATGTAGGCTACTTTTAAAATGCCATATTTTCACTCTGGGCTCACCAAAACGGACGTAAAAGCATATTAACCATTCACTGCACGTGATCGCTAGTAAACATATTACATCTTCAATGTCATTTTTCAAGAAACTGTTTAGGAATCGGAATCGTTTTAAAAACTACCGGATCGGCATCGGAATCGTAAAAATCCAAACGATACCCAACCCTAGTCTGCCGTGACATCACAAAAGTTGTTGGCCATTGCTGATGGACGATGACATCATCCATCGGACCAACCGTATTTGGTTAACTAAAGCTACTCAGAAAAAGTAGTTCAAACTACTTTAAAAAAAAAAAAAAAAAAATCAAATTGACCTTGCACATTATAACAAAATATAATACAAAAGTCATGTAAGGAAAAAATGCCACTCAATTGAGTTTATTGTAAAAAGTTCCTACTTGTTCACAAGTAATACATAAACTAAAAACATAAAATGCCCCAGTATTCATGAGAAAGTGTGGCAGATTTGGTTTTGTATACAATGTCTGGCAGTCAGACCGAGGAGCTAGGATACATGAGTGCAGCCTTCCTGGAAGCCATGCAGCTGAAAGCCGTCGCTAACTCCTCCCATACAGCTGACGAATTCATGGGACACTTCAGAGGAAAGGACGTCTCATCCCTCTAAAACACATTTCCTTGTTTCCTCTCCTTGCATCATTTTCTCGCGTCTTTCCCATGCTTCCTTGGTGGGACGGATTAAGACGCAAGGAAGGGAAGCAAGTGAAGGAAACGCGGATGCAATTTAACAACCAAGGACGTACCCCAGGTGGGGGTATTGTTACACCAAGCAGGATTACTCAGTTAGCAAAGTAACTTTCTAAAATAGCATGCAGCCACTTTTGTCAATAATTGTTAATAAACAGCCATAATCACAATTTAAGACTAACTGACACCTAATTAACATCTTGAATCCTTACGCAAATATGAATGTAGTTGAACTACCAGCCAGCTTCGGTAAGATGTAGTTAAACTACTAGTTTAATAACACTGATTATTGCTTGCTCACTTCACACCTGCATCAGCAAATTTGCATTTATAAAACACACACACACACCATTATCATCATCATTAAAAAATGACATCCAGGGCACTATTTTACAAGCAAGATAGCAGCCAAGAAATGACCCTCTTTAAATACTGCCTCAATCAGAACACTTACAAAAGTCAGACAAAGTCTGGACTCTGCATGCATACAAAATAGAGAGCAGAACATTAAAGACTTTGCCATCATGGGTGATGCTGTGAAAGGAAAGCAAACTAATGACCAATTTGTGTAGCTGTTTCTGTAGTTGATGTCGTGAGAATGAGCTGTGTCTCATTAGCAAACTGTATGAGACACTATCAACCCAAATCCCTGTGCGCCGGCCTAGAGGCCTGTAAAATCTAAGATAGAGGCGTGCTCTCATTACAGGGAGGTGTCACAGATAGAAAAGTGCTTTAAGACTCCATGAAACCTTGCAAGCACAAGTTTCCCCATGCAGCTCACAAAAGAGGGAACAAGTGAATGGGTCTCAGCCAATCTAAGGCACTAGATATAAAATATTAAGTTTGCCCTGAGCGGAAACTAGAAGATGATGTATGACTGTACAGTATGCACAGAGAGCACTATCTGCAGCCATGCATTTAATATTCAAAAGCAAATCACATTTTTAAAGCAACCGCAATTTAAATAGCGTTAGGACTAATGGAAAAATGTAAATAGGAATGTAATGAATACTGCAGGAAACAACTTTTTCAAAAAGTTAGGCATCATTTTATTAACACAAATAGCATGAGAGGGAGCTAGTGTTGGTACAATTTGTCAATGGAGAACAGCTTGAATCTTGGATGACTTTTTACAAGTGTGCACATATAAGAAATAAAAGTTGATTGGATAAATGGGATATGGAAATGCCTTTGCTGACTAAGTTCTGACGTAGTGAACATTTACATCACATGACTGAGGCACTGTTTCTGTTGTCTGCATCTTTCCGGATATTCCCACAACATATCTATCTCCAGACAGTATAAAATGGAGCATTGCCAATGGTTTGTTTTAACGCAGGGGTCCTAATGCCCGCTATGATGATCACAATGGCATGCTAACATGTTGATGTTTAGCTGTTGTTTAGGTAGAGTTTACTATGGTCATTTTAGTAACCTTCGCCAAAATGCAACCTAGGGTCTTTTTGTGAATGTACTCTAGTCAAACTTTCGTTTAAAAGCGAAAGGAATCGCCACTTTTAAGATTTATCGAATTTTCATTTTTTGGTCAAATGGCCTTTTGAATGGGAGTGCTAGGGGCACTTTTATGCTAGCCTCAAAATAGCTATTTTTAAAAACACTAAGAAGGCTCGACACAACATGAGACTTTTATCACCAGGGGCTCTACACCTTAACGAAAGCATTGAGAACATTGTTTGTGTACACCGAGTTTACTAAAAAGAAAGTTTTTTTTTTATCATGTTATAATATTTAGCACAAAACCCAAAGTACAACGGAGGTTAAAGGGAATTTCATTAGTTTTGCAGGTATTTGGTCGTAAACTAGTGTTACATTTCGTCAGACGAGACTAAAGAAGTTCGTCAACGACCTTTTTTTCCATGACTAAGAAGAGACGATGACGAGACTGCACAATGTCCAAAAACGCTGACTAAGACTAAGGTAACGTGTTATTGTTGACGAAAAAAAGATGAGACTAAAATGTTTTGCATAAAATAAAAACTAAGATAAAATCCCTCTTCACTTTCGTCTACAATCGTCTCTACTTTATCAGGAGATAGAATATTTAGCTTCATATTCAGTTACTAGGGCTGGGTACCGAGACCCGGTGCTAATATGGCACCGGTGCCTTAACAACAGTTATCTACCGGATCGAATAGCAACGTGGATTTCAGTGCCACTTAAATGCCTGCACTTCTCTCTGATGCTCCTGAACGGACGTTAGAGGCAACCGAAACATCGCCGCATGTCACACAAGTTAATACTACACTTGGCAGCAGGTAACGTTAGCCTAACGTTAGCTAGCAGCTGGATTAAACACGGTTAAAATGCTGACAGCTAAACGGCATAAAAGTGTGTCTGTATTTCACTGTAGAGGATTCTTCTGCCGTTTTCTGAAAAACAAACACAGATGTTGCGTTCACTTGAAACTCTCCAGCCTCGTGCTGCATTCAGTTATTGTAAAATACCCTTTTCCCATATAGTGGTTGTTTTTGTCATTTAACAGGAATTTACTGTTGAAATAAGGAAGAGGCTTGATATTTGGTCGCATTTTACGTACAATATTGACAAAAAAAAAAAAAATCAGGATGTGTCATAACTATTTCACTGAAATGTTTATCAGAAAAAATCTTAGAAATAAATTTAAAAAAAAAGACTAAAATGTTTTGACTAATATTTTCTTTTGACTAAAACTAGACTAAAATGACGAGACTTTTAGTCTACTAAAACTTGACTAACAAATTATATGTGAATGACTAAATATGACTAAAACTAGCAAGGACATTTGGCACAAGACTAAGACTAAACTAAGGCTATGTTTATGTGGCAAGTCTAACTAACCGACAACGCCACCTGGGGACTTCCACCCCAAGAAATGTTTATTTCTACTTCAACAAGCTCCCCAGTTATACAAAAGGCTACACAGGTTCACTAACTGAAGTAAGACAGAGATGTGGTTACAAAAGAAATATTTATTTATTAATGGATAATTTATGACTGGAAGTGCCTGTAAAGAGGATGGTTAGAAATAAGGATGTTTGAATCAAATTGCAATATAAAATGTAGAAAAGGTTTTATTACTCTATCTATCTATCTATCACGTTAATTCTTTTAAAACAGATACACTCCCAGTTATGATTAAATTATCAAAGGAAAGAGGGGGAAAGTGGGCAGAGGCCAGCTGTGGAGAGACAGTCTACTAAGGGTGTGTTCCAGGGGTGCACCAACTTACCCACCGCATGTACCCACTGAAATTGATAGTCACTGCAAATCGTGTCACCGTGCTGTTAACACTACAAGCTGTGAAGGGAACCACACTAACGTGCCTAGCCTCCACCACAAGCTGGCTACTAGCTCCACTGGAAAGCAAAACAACAATTTAACAAAATCAAGAAAACAATAAACCAGTTGATAACCTAAAATACAAGCAAACCAAACTGGGACAAAGATGTACTAAAAATGATTAAAATCCAAAAACAACTAAACTAAGGCAAAACAGCAGCTGACAACCTACAATTCAGACAGAAAATTCTATTACTGACAAGTTTAAAAGCAGTGTGTGATAACATTTAGCTCAGGTAGTGATCATACCGGACTTGCTGCTTTAAATTACTCATACCTTCACTCAAATGTACTCAGTAGGTTAAAGGAGAGTTCATCACACCACTCCAGGCAGGGGAGCTTGGAATCCCTTCCAGGTCCAACAGTCAGACAACAGACTTAACACAATTACATACCAAAAAGTCAGAGATGGTCCCGTGTGGCAACCAACAGCCAGAAACGATCTAAAGAGAAAACGCAAAAGGGGCGTTGCGTTCTCACTTTTTATTCCGCATTTACATGAGAGTTTTGGGGGGGGGAATCTGCATGCATATGGTGACGCAAAAGTGTGTGACATTCGATGTAGTATGCACGCCGGGCGGCTAGGTGGCACTGCCACACAACACCACCAAGTCCGCATGCCTGCGTAGAACCTTCCTTCTAGGCCGATTTTAGCCCCGATTCACCCCTTCCGACAATCTTAAGGATGCTCCGATTATCGTAAAATAATCTGATCAGATATTCCTGCCGTGTGTGGTGTGTTAAGACTGCTCTTGTCTGCTAGGAAGGACGTCGGGACCGCTCCGATCTCAAATCGGGGATATCCAACATGTTGGATTTTTTTGGCCCGATTTCTCCTTGTGTGTGGTGTCCCCCGGGGACAAACGAGCACGCAGCCTGTGGACTGTGGCGTGTAGCCAATCAGAAAGCGAGGTGACGAGGCGGCGAGGAAAGCACTGGGAAACAAAATCAAAACAGCCTACAAACTATCGCCACTGCATCCTCTTCGTCCGCCATGATTGTTTACTGTGAAGTCACGTTTGATCTCGAGGGATTTTGCGAGATTTCCCGTCTGACCTGGGAATGCTCGGGAGTCAAATCGGTTTGTGTGTGATGTGTTGATTTCGCCGTGTGCTGCGCACCACACACTGTACGACCAAAACTGTTAGACCCGTGATTTTTTTATCACCATGTGTGGGGTCTCTCAGGATTGGAAAATCGGCCGACACTTTTAAAATCGTCCCGTGTGAACCAGGCTTTAGTAGCGCAAAACCAAAACATGTCGAATCAAACAACAAAAGCTGACAATTTTGTCTGGAAAGACGAGGAGCACAGCACCCACGGGAGCACTACCAATATCCTGAGCCTCGCAGCCCTTCAGCCGCTGCTTGAGAGCAAGAGGCAGCGGGCAGAGGAGGCTGAAGCAGACCCTCCTCTGCCCGCTGGCCACTGGCCACTGCAACGTTGTAGCCTACTGTGGCTCAAATGAATAGGCTAGACAGGCCAGCTGACAGTCTTGCCTGGGCCCGGCACGAGATAATCTTACATGGAGCCCCTCCCTCTCTCTCTCTCTCTCTCTCTCTCTCTCTCTGACAGTCCCTCTGTTGCAGGGCAGCGGGCCTCTCCCGCATCACTCTCTCTGTCACCTGACTGCAGCCTCTCTGACGGAGCTACCAAACTCAACTGTTTCTGTCAAAGATAACGTGTTGTGTCAGGCTTTTATATAAGCTAATGGGCGTTATAACATTAGAGCTGGCCTGTTGAGTTACGTTACAAGGCTCGTAAATGTTGGCTGCGTTGTTTCTTACGTTGCTCTTCGTTGACTTTACTAGTTCCAATTAGGAATAAAACAAATAAAAAGCTTTTATGTAACTCAAATATTACATATTTTTTCCACAAATAGGCCTATTTTAAAAAAATGTTTTTTATTATTCCATAATTCAATGAGGGCCCAGTTCTGGGCCCCCCCCCCCCCCTACCCTGGACCAGGGACAACAGACCTGTTTGTCCCTCCCTATCGGCGGGCGTGAGCCTAGATATGGTCATCGAACTATAACAACCTTATCCACATTGTCAAAATCATTTAAATATTGAGCCACTACATTGAAAATCTTTTAGATAACAGGAGCCTATAATTTCTGTAGCCTACTCCGTAACAACAGACTACCTGGACGCCTTTTTCTCATCTCTCTCCACACCGCTGTCTTCAGACTTTTGCGTTTTTACCCTTTAGACGGTAACGCAACGGTGAAGCATTTTTAAGATTTCCACTCTGGAGGGTGGTTTCACTTTTTTGCGTTTTTAAGCCCCAAAAACTCGAGCGTCATTTGTGTAAACAGGGCCTAAAAATAGGTGACAAAATTAACAGTATCGTTAACCTAAGTGTTGGACAAATGAAAATGTTGACCTGATTATGGCATGACCACCTGTAAATCAGACCCTGCCTCAAACAATTTGGTGACTAATATGGTACAGCCTAAGGGCTCCTGCACACTGCCTGCGTGGTGCGAGCGTGGCGTTTCTGTTGCGTGTCAGTTGCGTGGCGTTTTGTATGCATTTGTACACCAGAAACTTGTCTGACGCGGCGCTGCTGCTGCTAGCCTTGTCTGTACACATGTATGTTTCTCATTGATTTACTGCACTCAAGCAGTAGTATACTCCATGTTAAACATAAATATATCCTGATTTGATTACAGCAAAGACAACTCCGGCAGTACTGACGGCAAAATAGTATACAGAATATTTCGTTCTGTATTGACAGGTGCAATATTTGAAAATCGATAATTATTTATCACAAATTTTTTAAATTACATTTATATCTCCATTTATGTCAGTTTTTATTTTGCAACATTTAAGTTATTTATATTGTTTATGGCACAGGTGACATTTTATGTTTTGGCCCTTCAGTTGAGTGCAAAATAAAATGGACGAAATAACAGTTTAGATTAGTCGACTTATCGAAAAATTAGTCAATAGAACATTAGTTGTTAGTGGCAGCACTAATTACATTTTGAATGGAAATTAACACTTAACACAAAAAATAATTTCATTTGAGCAAACATAAACCTATTCCGTGCTCAATAAATGTATTTGCATGTTTGCTATTATCCATATTGACGTGCAATAATAAGCCCTCTCAAGCGGTTTACTCCTGTGCCCTCTCAAAAACATTTTCTCTGCGTGCAGTCAGATGCTGCTGCGCTCCGGTCATGTCTCCCTCTTTCTCAACCTCTTCACTCTGTGCGCGCTCAACTCTGACACACTCGCTCAAATTTTCACAACGTTGCAAGTGTGCCATAAAACCAACCAATCTGACAATTAAAGGTCAATTCTGATTGGCCGTTTGTCTCCGATTAGATCGTAAGCAGCAGGAAATACAAATCTACAAACCTCTTTATGAAAACATTTTGCGGCAGGGGCTTAGACATTCTTTTTGGAGTATATAAGCCAGCTTCTATTTTCTCTCCATTGACTTATTAAAAAGTCATGCTGCTACACCTTCTCCTATCTTTTTGTTTTGAAAATTCAAAACTATTTTTGAGTATACAAACAATTTTCTAACTGTACAAATTAAAACATATGGTCAGCCTTTTCTGTCGCTTACTTGTGCAGAGGTGAAGCGAGAAGAGATGGATGCAGCATCACTTGGCTATGCAGAGGCTGAGGGAGCAGAAGTGCTCAAAGATGGCCCAGGGATAGCAGCGGGTGGATTTTAACATTTTAAAAGTGCTTCTGTAAAGAACTATTTTACAATATAGTGTTAATAAAAAAGGTGCTGTGAAACCCAGGTAATAATAATTGCACCTAAGCCACATGACAGCATATATAACACACAGCAAAAATAATTATAGGGATTTCTTTGGCTTTCTGAATGCTGATGTGATGGCTTTGTGTTGTTATAGAGGGTTTTCACCGACGTCACGTTCTGGGCGGTAACCTGGATGCATGGCCATGTTGGAGGCACTCGGTGTAAACAACTGAATGGAGTAAAGGAGTATTCTACACTTTGGATACTTTAATACTTTATTTCTAAACAACAGAAAAGCTCATCAAAACGCATCCAAGATGCAAAGGCATGGAAGGACTTGGACCACAAAAAAGGCGCGATATTTAGAGAAATTACAGTTTACTGGCGGTGCAGATCCCTACAAGTTGGCTCCCTCTTCTTGGACCCATAGCGACCCGGTGATTCTTCCTTCAGTTGCATATACCGATATAGTCAACTACCTGGTTTTCTCACCGAGCCCATACACAGCAGAAGACCTTAAATCCTACACAAGTTTGGAGGCCTATAACCAGATGGTGTGTGGATGGGTGAGGGAAACACACTACCAAGTCATTGACGACCAATGTGTTGTGAAGGCCAAAGTAAGTAATGCAATACCGTAGGGCTGGGCGATATGGAGAAAATCAAATATCACGATATTCTTGACCAAATACCTCGATATCGATACCACAACGATATTGTAGTGTTGACTATTGGTGCTTTCACAAAATATTTACACAATGAAATTGTTGATAAATTATCAGTAATGTGGATATAATGACTAAGTGGGTAAAAGCAAATAATAGAACAGTTACAACAGTCTGGTGAGTTCAGAAAATGACATCACATTACTGTAATGCAGCCTTTAAAACCAGGAAAAGACAACACTTATGCCATATCACGATATCCAAAATCTAAGATGATATCTAGTCTCATATCACGATAGATATAATATCGATATATTGCCCAGCTCTACAATAACGTCTTTAATCAACCTAACCTTAACTGTATGATATCATTACGATACTCGAGGTGTAGCCAAGTGACTCTCAATAGTTTTTTTTTTCATTTCAAAGACCGAACAAGACAGATTTTTTCCTCGTAGATCCTGGTTGAGCTTTGCCAACCACAAGCACCTCCTTTCCTCTGATAACTTCTGTCATTCCTCTCCCTGGTTTTTAATAATAATTTTTGGAAGTCGATAATATTCCAAATGTTTTTCTCGGTCTGACCTATTGGTACAACCTAAAACACGGCAATAATTAACAATTTTTCTTGACGGTGTTCGGGGTCTACTTCAGTGCCTGTGCTTTGTTGTGATGCGGAGTACCTCCAACATGGCGACTTCGGGTATGATGACGCGTTGTAAAAACCCTCTATTGTTGACTAAAACTGTGCATGTTTTGCATCAGGCTATACCAATGCAATTTCAATACTTAAACAATAGCTAGAAAAACTGCTAAATCTGCTGGAGATAATTTTGTTTCACTACAGAAATAGTAATAGTAGAAAAAAAGGTCATAAATAAATAACTCATTAGATAGAAACAACCAACGCTGTATTTAGCTACAATACTGCATTTACACTGTACTGGGTTCATTCAATTTATTATTTGATATTGTCAACATGCCATTTCATAGTAGTGAGAAAGTATTGATAAAAGAAATTTAAAAAAAAAGCTTTATTCCAGAAATATGGTATATTTTCTCTTCAGAGCAGTTCAGAAATCTCAGCATAGATTTTTCAGCTTAGCCAAAACATTTTCCTAAGCTTTACAACCCTAACGTTACCTACACCATGTATAAATATCTATTTTTTGAACACTTCTTGCATGCATGCTCTTTGACACTTAAAATGTAAAACATTGAATTACAACAGGTGATGGAAATTATACATTTTTATCGCCAAGGCTTAAGCTAACTAAGTAAAGTTACACAAAAATGTCAATAATAACATAAGTAACGTTAACGTTAGGTCTTAAGTCCCATACAACACACTTCCCAAAAAAACTGTAGCTACATCTTACGGTGGTTATTTTCTAAAAACATGAATAGTCTAATCTAATCTTAATAAAAAACAGTGGAAGTAATTTACGTTAGGCTAACTCTAGAGACATTTTATTAGAATACAGCATAGAAAATCTGCTTAGAAATATAGGAAATATTGGATAAGATAGAACAGTCTGCAGAAAACAATTCCAGTGCTGGTTCCATGGTATTAGAATTGTGCTTCGTTATCATGGAAACATGAATTGGTCATGTGACCAAGGGCTGGGAAGATTGGCAGAACAGGCAGCCAAGTGACAGTACTCTGAGCCAATGTAAATCGCATGAAAATAACTGTGCAACAAACAAGTTTTTGGGTGTCCATCTTTTTGTCTTAAACTTTGACAAACATTAGCAAATTATTTAATTACACAACACATTAAGAATTGCATTTATTGCACGGACAGGGAACATCCTCATTAGAAGGGCTAATTCGGAAAACACCGCTGGCAACAACTTGAGAATTGCACAGTAAGCATCAAAAAGTCCTCTTCCATATATGCCACACAGACGTTTATGGGCTTAATCAACAGATGAATGAATTAGCCTCTCTTTACTTAAATTTTTTTGGAAACACCCACTTTAACAGGCAATGTTGTCAAAGTAACAGGCCTATCATATATCATATATACTGTATCATATGAAGTATAAATGTTTAATATAACTCATTTGTAGCCTGTTTTCTTGCCATTGACCAATTATACAAACTAATGTTAGATGCCCAAAATACATGTTTTTAAAAATAAATTCTGATGTAATGGAACTTCCTCCAGTAATATATGAGTGAATTTATGTTTCTAATTAATAAATATGGTCTGATGATTCTTAATTACAAAAGTTATCAGTCAGGAATATTCAATTCAATTTCAATTACATTTTATTTATAGTATCAAATCATAACGAGTTATCTCGAGACACTTTACAGATAGAGTAGGTCTAGACCAAACTCTATAATTTACAACGCCCCAATAATTCCAATAATTCCCCCAAGAGCAAGCATTAGCAGTGGCTATTGTGACAGTGGCGAGGAGAAACTCCCTTTTAGGAAGAAACCTCGGCAGACCCAGACTCTTGGTAGGCGGTGTCTGACAGGGCCGGTTGGGGTTATGATGAACAGTGGCGTAATAGTCACAATAGAGATAATGGAACAGTGACTACAATGGTAGTCGTAGTAGTTCATGTCATAGCCGGACACAGCAGGGCATAGGTGTGGTTATAAATATTAATAGCTATTTACAGATGGTGTGAGCTAAAATGCACGAGAAGCTTAATTCTCCTTTACAATAATTCACTATCCCACATGTTTACAATGGCGTAGGCAAACTCATTAAAATATGCTAAATGGAACTAAAAGTTAATATATGAGAATTATTCCTAACAGCAGGAGGTTCCTGTGCATTTTTCCTTGAGACTGTTAGGCGAGGGGTACTTTGAGGGAAAAGTCAAATTAAGCAATGTTGGAAAATGGTTTTATGTGAGTCTGATAAACTTTAATTATGTATTTGATTCATTCTTATTGTTAAGAGCTTGGGTGGGAATCAGGAGACCGGTTTTCTTTGCTGTCACCAACTCCAGACAGTTTAATTCTAAAATATCTGACAAGAGAATGGAATAAAAGAAGTTGTTTGTGCTCATTATGCAGACACTACCTGATAAATATAATATATAATCTCACATTACACTGTATTGCAGTGCATCACTGATTGTTTCATCGGCAAAAGTGAAGGATATACTTTTGCTGTTAGTGGTGTGGCAGTTTGTGATTTGTCTGCTTTGGTGAATAAATATGGTGCCTTTGGCTTTTAACCTTCTTTTTTTAAGCTTTTTTCTCCTTCAGAGGGGCTCTGGATCGGCCAGCCGAGACACATGGTTGAGACGAATGCCAACTAGACAGGCTAGATTGGCCCTAGGTTATCCCTGCGTGCAGAACTTGAAGTCTGTTCCAAGAAGGTCTCCATGTCTTCTGCTGTCCCATAGGTGGGGGATGAGACAGACTGCATCCAGGCATGCCAAGTCAGTGGCCTGAGGGCTGGACACCCTGCCAATGCTTGACTACCCTCGGTTCAACACATAATAGTTCAAGTAAGAAATGGAGTATATGGTGAATATCATTTTGTGAGGATGAAACAGAAATTAGGAAATGAGAAAGGAAAGAAAACACACACATAGTCAGTGCTTACAGGGCAGAACTAAAGAACATTCTGCACTAAGATTTTGTTGTACTGTAAAAAAAAAAAAAAAAAGGAAAAAAAAAAAAAAAAAAGATATTCTCTGTTCACATGGTTGATTGGTTTACTTTTTACCAGCGTACGATGTAGGTCGGTCCAGACTAAAATGTCTCAATAACTATTGGATGGATGGTCATGAAATTGTATACAAACATGTATGATCCACTGACTGTCATCTCAATCCAGTCTCGCGGCAGTTTGTGAAATGTTCACATAATTTAATCTATTGATTCATGTACACGAACACGTTTAGCGCGATTCTTTCTGCCAGTCGGCTTTAGCAGAGAATCTGTATACAGCTATACAATTATTGGTATTTTTAGTCCTATAACCGCTGTTTTAATCAACTTTTATTGACGAGGTCTTATCATGTTTTATATGCATTTCTTCTAATGTTATTTTGGTCTTATTGCCAGGGATGCTGGATTGCTTTGTTAATTGACAATTTAAAAAATATACTGCTACATCTATCAACATTTATTTAGATGTTATCAAGGTATTCAATTCTTTATTTTAATATTATTTCGGTCTTATTACCGGTGAAATATTACAGTATGCCGTGAGACAGAACACTTCGATATGGGCCGAGCTGGGTGCATTCAAAGCCGATATACCACAATGCAATGCAGGCATTTATATCAGAGAATCGGACAGCGATCAGCGGGTCTTTAATGCCAGTATCGCTTCAATGTACATATTTAATCAGTGGTTTTGTCACCAGCACAGGAAATTTGGTAAAGACATTCATGTTCCCTTCAGGATGAATTGTAACAACTTTGGTGATCCCTGTTTTGTCTTTTGTTTTTTTTATCTAGCACCATGATCTGATCAAATTTGTCCAATACTTTGGTTTATGACCAAATACCTGCAGAATCGCATCAACCTCAGCTGTACTTCAGTTATGGGCAGACAGAATCTTCTCACAGAATCGGTTGCTTTGAGTTGATACATGTAAATGTATCAAACCTTTTGAAGTTTTGATACTTTTTGCAAAATATGCTGTCAATTTCTCCGTCACACTCCGTTACAGACTCGGCTGTCTTTGTATTTATGTTTCTACTGGCATTGGCAGCAGCATGGGTGTTGGCCCAAGCAAAATATTCCACTCTGCAGAACAATAAAGTATCTTATCTCTATACTGAATTAAAGAACGTAACCACAGTGATTGCACAGCAGTAGTCTCACATTCAGTAATGAGACAAGGCGAGCTAGAAGTTACATGGATTTCATAATGACATTTTTCATAAGTACGTGCACAGTGCACCCTTGCTGTATAATCACTATAATTAAATCATGTTACAGCCTGTTCATGTACAATACAGCAGTCTAGTTTTGCAGTGGTTCGACCGGTGGGTGAAATCTGACAGAAAACTATAAATCAAAAGCTACACCTAAGGTATTTCAAGCTGCTTGCTGTTTACCCCTTGCATCATGTATAAAGCAAACTTCAGTATTGTTATTTACGTGCAAGAGGAACAGCTGGCTTCCAGAGGTAGAAAGGTGGTGCTTTTAAAATGAACAATAATCTAACGGGAGAATTCAACAGTGCACATTTCTCCAGCCAGCATCTGTGTTTGCAATCACATTTCCTCCAGGGGGTAAAAACACTGAGGAGATGACTATTGATGTGACCACAGTGGACTTCTTTTTCTTCCTCTTAGTCACCTCTACCCCTTTCTTTCTTTTCTCCCTCCCTCTCAGTGAATCCTCTAAAAGAAAGCAAACGCAGAACCAAACATCTGAAGACCAGAATTGCTGCAGGACACAGAAAGATAGAGATAGAAGATACGGAAGAGATTGAAGAGCTTCTTGGAAATAGTTTCAGTGAACAAAAGACATCGCTTTTTGGTAAGGGGGCATGAACAAATCCAAAAGACATCAAGGAAGAACCCCAGTCACGCGTCTTTAAGAAAATTGTTTCAAAATGCCTTTCGTTCATCTGGCACAGCTCGTGTGCAACTACTTCAACGCGTTTCGGCGTCCAGCCTCCTTCAGGAAGTTTGTTCCTGATGAAAGCTGGAAGTTACAAACTTGCTGAAGAAGACTGAAGACATCTTCAACGAAATGCGTTAAAAATGTGTTTAAAATAAATTTGTATTCTATTTAGAATGTGCCAGATGATATAAAGGCATTTTAAAATATTTCCTTAATATCTCAAAATATTGACTTAGTATCTCAATATATTGACTTAATGTTGCACTGTCCCTTGTTATTCTGGTTGGTTTTATGATGGTAGGAATAAGACTTGAACTGTACATTATGTCCATGAAGTATCTATTCTTTTTGTTGTCATTCAGTAGATCTATGATGAAATCCCCACATACAGAAACCATCTTTCTGTCATTCATTATACCATACATTTCATTTAGACAGTATCCTGGAGTTACCTTATTATTATGTTCTTAGACTTTTCAACATCTATTTCTAAAGTTATGCATTCCATTACATTTTCGATTGTTGTTGACATACTTTCTACAATTTTGCATTTTAAATCATTATTTACATAGAGTGCAACCCCTCCTCCCATTTTGTTTATTCTGTTAGTGGTGAATAGTTTGTAGCCCTCTATTTCTACATTTTTCCCCTTCTCATCATTTAACCAGGTTTCAGATACAGCAATTACACTAAACATGTCATACTGTCTCAGGTACTCCTTGATTTTTGTGAAGTTGTTATAGAGACTTCTGCTGTTGAAGTGTATTATTGACAATGTTCCTTCCTTAATGGGATTTCTTTTGAATTGATCATCGGTATAATACTCAGTTACAGTTGTTAATATTGTAAAGCTGGTTCTCAGGATCTATGGCCTTTTCCATTTCATGTATTTTATGTTCTGTGTAGTCAAATGTTTTCAAATTCAGCTCTTCATATTTCTTATGCTCATATTGACAGACACCTGTATATTCCAATAATTCATTCATCCAAGGTCATCATAAATCACATCTCTAAATGGTAAAGAGATATCCATATCCGATCCCCTCTAACAGTCTGCCGTTGATGTAATTCCATAGAGATTGTCTTGGCCATACAAATGATTCCACATAGTGTTCCATGGTGTCAGCAGACACAGGCAAAATTGCACAAAATTCGAGGTCATGCAATAATTTAAATGTGTTATCATAGATCTAATTGGCCTTTCGAAGCAGAGATATCTGTTCATCTGTATTTATCCAAGTTGTTCATGCTCCCTTACCATGATGGATTTTGCTTCTTCAGGTGATCCGTTAAGCTTTATCCATACTTTACAGTTCCTTGTCCATGTAGCTTGTATCTTGTTCTGCTTCCGTGCCTGCCTTGCAATATCAGCATTTTTCTAGGTTAGGTGGTCATTCAGGAACACATTTTTCCCCTGCAGCTTCCTTGGCCTGTCGCAGTAGTTCCATTTTGGCTTTTCTATTTACACAGTGTATTATAATGTTCGGTTTGGCGTTACTGTCCTTCCAAGGAATTGCGTGACATGCTGAGATCGCTTTCGTTTGTATATTAATACTGTGGCTTTCAAGGAACTGAATCACTTGTTTTTCCAAGGACTCTAGCTCACTCGGTTTAGCTTTTTCACCTTTTTCCTTTTCTGTCACTTGAGTGTAGGTTTGATGTTTTGTCACAAGTCCACTTATCATCAAGTCATCAATTTCGAGAATATTGTTCCATGTCATCTACTCATCTCTCCAGGTCAGTTATTTTCTTATCCTTCTCCTTTATTATGAATTTTAGCTCCTGTACTTCCGCCATTAGCCCAAGTAATTTTGTTTGTTGGTTTGCCACTTTGCTCATTTCCTCCGACATAAAGTTAAGAGATTTTCTTATCTCCTCCATCTCGTCCTCATTGTGCTGTTGTTTCTTTGGTGTCATAGTCTATGAGGTGTGTTGTGTCGGATATACACTTGAATCCTGACTTGAGAATAGATGTGACTCACCACTCGTGTGTGCTCTGCTCGATTAGTGTAATAATTTCTTTCATTTCTTTGAGATACTTAGTTTATATTCTGAGATACTAAGTGAATATATTGAGATACTGAGTCAATATTTTGATATTCTAAGTCAGTATTGTAAAGTTTCTCTTTACTTTGAGATTCTTAGTTTATATTCTGAGATAATGAATCAATATATTGAGATACTAAGTCAATATTTTGAGATATTAAGTCAATATATTGAGATACTAAGTCAATATTTTGAGATACTAAGTCAATATTTTGAGATATTAAGTTAATATTTTGAGATATTAAGTCAATATATCGAGATTCTAAGTCAATATTTTATAGTTTCTCATTACTTTGAGATTCTTAGTCAATGTTCTGAGATACTAAGTCAATATATTAAGATATTGAGTCAATATTTTGATATTCTAAGACTTTTGAGATATTAAGTCAACATAATGAGATACTAAGTTAATATATTTAGATTTTAAGTCAATATTTTAAAGTTTCTTATTACTTTGAGATTCTTAGTTTATATTCTGAGATACTTAGTCAATACTTTGAGATATTAAGTCAATATATTGAGAAACTAAGTCAATATTTTGAGATATTAAGTCAATATATTGAGATAAGTCAAAATAATGAGATTCTAAGTCAATATTTTAAAGTTTCTCATTACTTTGAGATTCTTAGTCAATATTCTGAGTTACTAAGTCAATACATTGAGATACTAAGTCAATATATTGAGATACTAAGTCAATATTTTAAGATATTAAGTCATCATATTGAGATACTAAGTCAATATACTAAGATACTAACTAAAAATTTTGATATTCTAAGTCAATAATTTAAAGCTTCTCATTACTTTGAGATTCTTAGTTTATATTCTGAGATACTAAGTTAGGGTGACCAGACGTCCCAGTTTGACCGGGACAGTCCCAATTTTGAGTTGCGTGTCCCGAGTCCCGACAAAAGCCTGTCAGGACGCTAAAATGTCCCGGTTTACACCAACCACTATGACATTGTCCCTGTTGTCAGCGATTACATAGCCGACGTGGTCTTATTATAGCCCGATCATTAACTAAACCCACGTAGAAAGACTAATAAAATGTCCAGGTATGATTTTAACAATGTGTGTGTCAGTCAATCAACACGGTGTGCGTGCAGCCAGCATTACAATGTATATTTAATCATTGTTACAATGCCTCTTTTTATCTGTCTCGTTTTAACGATTAGACTATATCGCTAGCTAGCTAGGCTACACTACGGCAATGCCAAAGAGAAAGTCAGCATTCACTAAAGCTTTGCAAAGGGTTTACCCCTTCCTCCACGAAGTCCAGGGTGATGATAATGCAGCGTTCTGCACACACTGCAAAACCTCCTTTTCTGTAAGCCATGGTGGTAGCGCAGATGTAAAAGACCATGTCAAAACAGCAAAAACATAAACGGTGGGTAGAGGCAGGTGCTGGCAGCGTGGCCACCTCACCAGCTCAAGCTGGCTTAATATTTTCAAAGCCTTTAATTTTAAAATCCTTCATCAGAATGGTCTGAAATTACGCGAATGACAGTCTAGGGGTAGTGTGCTATCACTCTGAGGTGAAATGAGTCTGGCTAAACAGGAGGTTTCGTTTTTAGAGCAGCCTGAAAAGGAGTTAAAATATGGCTTTAAATAGACATTTTCAAAGTGTTTAATTTTAAAATCCTACATCAGAATGGTGCAATATTACCCAAGTGACAGTGTAAGGGTGGTGTGTTATCACCCTGAGGTGAAATGAGTCTGGCTAAACAGGAGGTTTCATTTTTAGAGCAGTTTGAAAAACAGTTAAAATGTGGCTTTAATTAGCAGCCTGAAAAAGAGTTAAATATAGCTTTAATTGGACATTTTCAAAGCCTTTAATTTTAAAATCCTACATCAGAATAGTGCGATATTACCCAAGTGACAGTCTGGTGGTGGTGTACTATGACCCTGAAGTGAAATGAGTCTAATGGCTAAACAGGAGTTTCGTTTTTAGAGCAGCCTGAAAAAAAAAAAAAAAAAAAAAAAAAAAAAGAGTTAAAATATAGCTTTAATTGGAGATTTTCAAAGCCTTTCATTTTTAAATCCTACATCAGGGGAGAGATCACGTGACCAGCCCCTGCAATGGTCACATAAGACTGAGGCTCTCGTACCCACCTCCACATTTCATTGAATAACCAGGTCTATTACTTTTTCTGAAATCATTTTATCTACTATCACAGTGACTCAGTGAATTGCCTGCAGGTCCAAGAAAACAGGTCCCGTTGTCGTCTAAACCAGTCATTCCCAAACTGTGGTCCGCGGACCACTAGTTGTCCGTGAGGGTACTGCAGGTGGTCCGTGGAAAAGCAAAATAAAATATAAAATAATAGTTTTTAACCTTCATTTTACCAGGAAATTACCATAAAAATTAATATGTATATTGATATACAATTTAAATTAAATTGTCAAGTTATTGTATGATTACTAAAATAGGCCAGTGGCGCTTGGCCGTGACGTTCAAGTCCAAATTCTGAAGATTAATAATCAAAGCCTGTTGTTCAAATGAACCCGATTATGCCCTCGGGCGCTTGAGTAAATAAATAAATTAAATATCTGGCAGCCGTTGTGTGCAGTCAACTTTCTTTTAACAAGCCTGTTGTACTAATGCGATGACCAGTTATAGTTTTAGTGCTAGTAGGCCTATTAAGAGCTGCAGATTAATTCAGTATATAGTGGTCCACCCACACAAAAAGTTTGAAAACCCCTGGTCTAAGCTACATACTTGGACACAAAATCTGCAAACATGGCGGCAGCTAGCAGAGTGGTGGCTAACATAGCGTCTGATACTAGCGCATTCCCAAACATGGAGGACTTGATCGCTCAGGTCTTGGAAAAGCAACTAAGTGCTTCGCCCCGTGGCCTGTTGCCGACAACGGTACCAGAGGACAGCGGGGGGACCGCGCGTCTAGGGCTGGAGAATTCGTCTCTAAGCACTGTATGTACGTTTTTGGAGCCATGCTTTAAAGGAAAATTTAACCAGACTATAAGAACTTGATAAATGCTGGCTATTCAGTTTATAGTTTATGTTTTGTTAACACTTAAACAGACTGGAAGGACATGGTTAATGCCGAGGACACTAAGTTTTGGAGCCAAGCTTTAAGGGAACATGTAACCAGACTGGAAAAACAGGATGGATGCTGACCGTCCAGTTTATAATCTGTTTGTTAACAGTTAACCAGGCTGGAAAAAAACATGATAAATGCTGACTGTCCATCTTATAATCTATGTTTATTACTCCAACCAGGTTGGTGTTTTTTTTTTTCCACATAGCTTATTTCAGAATTTGATAGCTGGTTGAGACCTAGCTCTAGGCTTTTTGTAACACCGTTCATGTTTAGCATAAGAAGTTCACTAGACCTGTTTCAACGTACCTGTAACTTCAGACAGGAGGGGTAATTGTGGGCTGGAGTTTGCGCAAGCTGCGTTTGATGTGGCCATGTATCTTGCAGATAGGGGTTGGGGTCTGTGGTCTCAGAGGGTTAGGGGATTTATTTTATTTTTTATGTTTTTACCACACTTTGCTCACCCTTTGCTACAAATTTATCAGTGAATCCCAGTAGGTTACTTGAGACATGTATGCGTGTAAATTTCGAAGATGGCTGAGCTTTCAATCCTTTCAGTTAACATCAGGGGGCTAAACGGGCCGATCAAACAAGCTAAATTCCTGGACTATTTAAAAAGGAAGAACATAGATGTAGCGCTTATACAAGAGTCACATTAACGTAAAAGAGATGTAAATTGTCTACAAAATAAATACTTCAAAGTTGCTGCCTCCTTTAGTGACAACACCAAAACCAAGGGCTCCATTGTGTTGCAGAAATGTGCACTCACTGTAAACAAAAATAATAAAGACCTATCAGGCAGGCTATCTTATATACAGTGAGGAAAATAAGTATTTGAACACCCTGCTATTTTGCAGGTTCTCCCACTTGGAAATCATGGAGGGGTCTGAAATTGTCATCGTAGGTGCATGTCCACTGTGAGAGACATAATCTAAAAACAAAAATCCAGAAATCACAATGTATGATTTTTTAACTATTTATTTGTATGATATAGCTGAAAATAAGTATTTGAACACCTGAGAAAATCAATGTTAATATTTGGTACAGTAGCCTTTGTTTGCAATTACAGAGGTCAAACGTTTCCTGTAGTTCTTCACCAGGTTTGCACACACTGCAGGAGGGAGTTTGGCCCACTCCTCCACACAGATCTTCTCTAGATCAGTCAGGTTTCTGGGCTGTCGCTGAGAAACACGGAGTTTGAGCTCCCTCCAAAGATTCTCTATTGGGTTTAGGTCTGGAGACTGGCAAGGCCACGCCAGAACCTTGATATGCTTCTTACAGAGCCACTCCTTGGTTATCCTGGCTGTGTGCTTCGGGTCATTGTCATGTTGGAAGACCCAGCCTCGACCCATCTTCAATGCTCTAACTGAGGGAAGGAGGTTGTTCCCCAAAATCTCGCAATACATGGCCCCGGTCATCCTCTCCTTAATACAGTGCAGTCGCCCTGTCCCATGTGCAGAAAAACACCCCCCAAAGCATGATGCTACCACCCCCATGCTTCACAGTAGGGATGGTGTTCTTGGGATGGTACTCATCATTCTTCTTCCTCCAAACACGGTTAGTGGAATTATGACCAAAAAGTTCTATTTTGGTCTCATCTGACCACATGACTTTCTCCCATGACTCCTCTGGATCATCCAAATGGTCATTGGCAAACTTAAGACGGGCCTTGACATGTGCTGGTTTAAGCAGGGGAACCTTCCGTGCCATGCATGATTTCGAACCATGACGTCTTAGTGTATTACCAACAGTAACCTTGGAAACGGTGGTCCCAGCTCTTTTCAGGTCATTGACCAGCTCCTCCCGTGTAGTCCTGGGCTGATTTCTCACCTTTCTTAGGATCATTGAGACCCCACGAGGTGAGATCTTGCATGGAGCCCCAGTCCGAGGGAGATTGACAGTCATGTTTAGCTTCTTCCATTTTCTAATGATTGCTCCAACAGTGGACCTTTTTTCACCAAGCTGCTTGGCAATTTCCCCGTAGCCCTTTCCAGCCTTGTGGAGGTGTACAATTTTGACTCTAGTGTCTTTGGACAGCTCTTTGGTCTTGGCCATGTTAGTAGTTGGATTCTTACTGATTGTATGGGGTGGACAGGTGTCTTTATGCAGCTAACGACCTCAAAGAGGTGCATCTAATTTAGGATAATAAATGGAGTGGAGGTGGACATTTTAAAGGCAGACTAACAGGTCTTTGAGGGTCAGAATTCTAGCTGATAGACAGGTGTTCAAATACTTATTTGCAGCTGTATCATACAAATAAATAGTTAAAAAATCATACATTGTGATTTCTGGATTTTTGTTTTTAGATTATGTCTCTCACAGTGGACATGCACCTACGATGACAATTTCAGACCCCTCCATGATTTCCAAGTGGGAGAACCTGCAAAATAGCGGGGTGTTCAAATACTTATTTTCCTCACTGTATGTGAAAATTGTAATATCCGCAACACTGCTTTAAACTCCCATATTTAATAAAATGCAACGTTTCGACATTTTTGGGCCATTCAGACCTAATCAGACTAATTGAAGCCAGATGGTGTGTCAGTTGAATGTGAGCCCTACATAAATCCCGTCATCAAATGTGTTCACCATTTGCCTGAGGAAGATCCAGTAGGGTCGAAACATTGCATTTTATTAAATATGGGAGTTTAAAGCAGTGTTGCGGACATTACAATTTTTTTTCTTGTTTATAGTACTTTCATTTGTCCTGCACCTGCCAGAAGGTGGGATGTGCACACAATTACTTTTATAAATATCTTATATATGTACCACAATAAGGAGTAGGAAAATAGCCTTTGTTTCAGTATATGCACGTCTACATATGATTAAAGTTTTTCGCCGTGCCTAACCAATGAATTGCTTGCTCTCAATGAATATTTACTAATTATAGGGGGAGACATGAATGCAGTACTAGATTTAAATCAGGATAGATCAGGGGTCAATCACACAAAAGCCCAAAAACATATATCAGACATGTTTAGAGCAGTTGTGGAATCCCACCATCTTACAGATACAGTTGTGTTCAAAATAATAGCAGTCCAACATCACTAACCTCATAAATCTATTTTTTTGGTAGAAGTGATATTTCTACATGGCAAATAATTTCCTAGTAAGTGTTGTAGAGTCATAGAAAACCAACAGACCCAACAGTCATGACATGCATGCTGCTCATTCTGTGTAATTGAATCTATAATTGAAAGGGGCATGTTCAAAATAATAGCAGTGTTGTGTTCAATTAGTGAGGTGATTGATTCTGTGAAGAAACATGTGTCAATTATGGCCCATATTTAAGGAAGGAATGAAGCAAATGTTGTGCATGCTGGTTACAGTGTATTTCACACTGAAATACTCAGCAAAATGGGTCGTTCCAGACATTGCTCTGAGGAACAGTGGACTTTGATTAAAAAGTTGATTGGAGAGGGGAAAACATATAAAGAAGTGCACAAAATTATAGGCTGCTCAGCCAAAATGATTTCAAATGCCTTGAAATGGCATCCAAAGCCTGAAAGACGTGGGGAAAAAAACGGTCAACTACCATTCGAATGGATCGAAGAATAGCCCAAATGGCAAAGGCTCAACCAATGATCAGCCCCAGGAAAATCAAAGAAGACTTAAAGTTACCTGTGAGTACTGTTACAATCAGAAGAAGGTTATGTGAAGCAAAGCTATCAGCTAGAAGCCCCCACAAAGTCCCATTGCTGAAAAAAAGACATGTACTGACATGGCCGCGGGAACTAGGGGTGCGGAGGGTGCTGCAGCACCCCCTAGTGAAAGGAAAAACTACTACAACCATAATAAAAAAAACACATTTATTTTTAATACTTTGATTAAAAAAACCTAATCCCTTTCATTACAAATTAAATGTAATACATTTTAAAATTTGGTAAGTAAGAAATAAACAGAATTTGATTAGAATGAATCTGCCAATTTTGCCAAGAGTCGAGGCGCGCCGTGCGCCTCTGACGCTCATTCAAGAGTGGTGAAGACAGTTGTGGAACCTTTCCCGGCTGGTCAACAACAGTACAGAAGTTAGCTAGCCATGGCACAAAAGCGCATTTTGGATTTCTTTATAGATCAACCACAAGCTAAAAAGCATAAAAGATCGGAGACAGAAAACTCAGCAACTGTAAGTGAATGAAGTAGCGACCCTGCTAGCAACAGACGACGAGGGAGCTATCTAATCCTGTAAACCAAGCTAGCAGCACCAGGGTAGCCGCAGAGGGAACATCAACGTCAACTCCGTGCTGCCAGCCTCGGGGTCACACTTTTCCTGGTAGACATTTTGGAGATGAGGATGTTTTTGTGTTATGACTGCAACACAAGGTAATAAGGCTGGTTTACTATTATGCTGCCGCCGTGCAGTAAATTGGCATGATTTATCAATTGTTCAGTAACAGTTCAACTGAAAGTTTATACGAATTATTGAAGATAATTGTCTTTTTTACACTCTGTACTGTTTTAAAAGTACCGCTTTGGCACCAGTATCCAAACCAAACAATACTCAACCCTAATATTGACTCTAGATTCAAATGTGTGACTAGATTAAATAAATAATAAACAATTACAAATCTTAAAATCAAGTTCATAAAGCAACTTTCTTTGCATTCATTTGTTTCCCAATCAAGACACACTGGTAAGAATTGCTTTCCATTGTTAATATGTACTTAAAGAGTTCTGAAATGCAAAATAATAGAATTTTAATCATGTGATAAAACATGCGATTAAGAAAATTGAATCGTTTGACAGCCCTAGTTTCAATACATCAAAATACTTGAAGAGGTCTTGTTGCCTTATGCTGAAGAGGAAATGCCTTTGAAATGGGTCTTTCAACAAGACAATGACCCAAAACACACCAATAAGCGAGCAAAGTCTTGGTTCCAGATGAACAAGATTGATGTTATGGAGTGGCCAGCCCAATCCCCAGACCTCAATCCCATAGAAAACTTGTGGGGTGACAAGTTTTGAGAATGCACAACCCTACTAGCAAGGATTACAACTTCTATTCCACACATCAACTCACCCACTCCTGCATTGATTATATGTTGTGCTCCAGTGAGCTTAAGGCAGTGTTTCACACGATAGCAATGGAACCAGCAATTCTGTCTGATCACAATGCGCTGATAACCACATTCCATTGTGATATGTTAAGAGAAAGATCTAGGAGGTGGCAATTTAATAATTCCCTTCTCCAGAACACAACTTTTGATGCAGAATTTAGTGAGTTCATATCAATCAACACTGAAACACCTTTAGCCAACTAAAGAATTTATTAGAGATTTCACATCTTCCTTCGTGGTCAACTTGAAGAGGAAAAGAGAGGCAGAATTGTGGAGTTGGAAGAACGCTGGAAATCTTTAGAGCAGTCTCTTAAAGGTGCCCTGCCACACGTATTTCATTACTTTGTGGTAATGTCTAAAGTTCTACCATGGACTCTGTACCATTTTTTTATGGAAAAAATGCCTTGGTTACCTTGTTTCAAGCCATTCTAGCGTGGTATAGACAGCCTGCAGGAAGACTCAGCTAGATTTTTGCCAGTTCTCATTAATATTCAACGAGCTAAGCTGCTTGACTCTGATTGGCTAACAGCTAGCCAATGAGAGTCTGGCTATCAGCATCCTTTACCCAGCGTAACTGGGCAAGCTCATGAATAGTAATGAGCTCAGGCAACATGATGTCAGACTGACCAGCTTTTGTAATTGGCCTGATTTCTCCTTTTATTTGTTTTCAGTGGTTAGAGCTGACAGAGGAGGTAGCAGTTCATTTTCACATTCACGACATAACATAAACACATATGGACGTAACATATTTCAAAAAATGCAAGTAAAAACTGTTTTGTGTGGCAGGGCACCTTTTAAGACTTGTTTTTCTAAATCTACACATACTCTTCTAGTCACAAGTCGAATAGAGCTAAATGATCTGCTAAGAAGGATAGCTGAATTTATAATGCACAGAGTGAGGCAAAATTATTATTTTAATGGATGTAAACCAAGTAAATTGCTTGCTCTGAAATTAAAACAAAGCGAATCCAGAGCTACTATCAACAGCATCCGCACAGACAGAGGTATCTCAACAAATCCTAAGGATATCAGCACCACTTTTCAATCCTTCTATTTACAATTGTATGAGTCCTCCTGCAACCCAGATCCGACACAGTGCCGGGAGTTCCTTAAAGAACTAAACCTGCCTCTTCGTGACCCAGAGGAGGCAGAAGAACTGGGGCAATGTATAACGTTAGAGGAACTTAAATCAGCTTTAAAAACAGTTAAAAAAGGGAAAACGCCAGGGTTGGATGGAATTCCATCAGAACTTCTTCTACAGTATTTTGACATATTAGGACCTACCATTTTACACATTTTAACTCCAGCCATAGAGATGGGTACTTTCCACCAACAAACCAACACTGCACTACTTTCTGTTATACCCAAAAAGGGCAAAGATCTTAAGGATCGCTCAAATTTCAGGCCCATCAGCCTCATCGGGACTAATATTAAGCTTTGTTCCAAAGTCTTGGCTATCCGCCTAGAGCGCTTTATCGAGAAGCTAGTCCACCCCGACCAATCAGGTTTTATCCAAAGCGTCGTGCTGCAGACAATGTACGCGGACTATTTCATATAATAGAAGCCAAAAACCTTCCAACAACGGCAGCAGTTTCATCAGTGGACGCGGAAAAGGCTTTTGACCGCCTAGAGTGGAACTACTTGTGGCAAGTAATGGAAAGGCTTGGTTTGGGGGCCAAATTCATTGACATCTCTCTTGAACCGTTAGCCCAAGCCATAAGGCAAAATAAAATCTGTAATGTCCCGATTAAATCCAATAGCAGCTCAATATCATTATTTGCAGATTATATTTTGTTATACATCTCTGATATGAGGACTCTATCCCAAAAAAATCTTAAGATCTTCAACGAATTTGGCTCAATCTCCAGCGAATAAATGTAATCTTCTTTTACTGAACAACAGACATGTGACATCAGCCATTAGTGTTACAGTACCAACCCAAAGCAAAATTACATATTTGGGCATCACCATACACGCATCGCTACAGCGAGTTGTCCAGGACAACTATGGAACTATATTAAGTAGAGTTCAAAGGGATCTGGCCAATTGGTCTGCGCTGCCGGCATCCTACGGTCCAGGTTTGCGGTTGTTAAAATTAACATAGTTCCTCGTGTGAATTTCTTAAGTACGATGATCCCCTTACCCCCACCAATACATTTCTGGAAGAAACTTGATACCTTAATTTGGCAGTATATTTGTAATAATAAACAACCTAGGCTAAAATACTCTACCATGCAACGTGCCACAAACACGGGAGGCTTGGCCCTCCCTAACCTTAAAGTGTATCACAGAGCCTTTCAGCTACAGGCCCTCAGTGTGTGGATGGACCCTTCATCTACAGTTCCATGGAGAGAAATAGAGCAAAACCTAACTGGAAGTTTAAGACTGCAAGACATTGCCTTTGCAGGTGTGTGTCCAAAAAAGTGTATGTTGGCCCATTGCCCTATTATCACCAACACACTGACCAACTTTAAACAGGTGGAGGAGCAACTACGCTACACTAATAAGTGGAATTTGAATACCCCAATATGGCACAATGCACACTTACTATTTGGTAACAAACCCTTTGCTTGTAAGCAGTGGAGTGACATAGGTATTTATACTTTAGACCAGCTAGAGAAAGGTATGTTGAGTTTTAAAGACCTGAAAGCTAGTTTTGAGATCCCCAGGACATCCTTCTACTTTTATCTGCGCTTAAGATCAGCCCTAAAATGTTATGGAGTGCCATGGGGAAACAGTCTTGAGGCGCACCCAGTCATTAAATGGTTTGTTGATTTTCCTGTGAGAGGATTAGTGTCCAAAATGTATGCTAAACTGATGTAAATATCCATAGGAGAACTCCCAATAGTAAAGAAATGGGAACGAGAGCTGAGCCCTTAGGGGAAGGCAATTAATTGGGAGACAGTTTGGGACATTTTCCACTGTTCGAAGAACCCAAATCACCTGTATATCCACTTCAACGTATGCCATAGGACATATTGAAATCCTCAGAAGAGAAGTCTCGAAATCCATTCCCACTCCTTATTGTACATTCTGTCAACCTGAACAAACTGGAACTTTTCTACATATGGTCTGGGAGTGTGAACAGGAGCATTAGTTCTGGCATAAAACAACATCAGTACTATCTGATGTGATAGGATATCTAATCCCTACTGACCCGATTGTTTTGTTACTGTTGTGTCATAACAATACCAACTCTGTCTTGGCTTATTCACTTTACTTTATTCTAACCAACGTAAACGGGTAATGTGCCAGCATACAGGTGTCTATATGGACCACGACTCTTCTTCTCCTCTCTTCTACTACATTCTCTTCTTCTACTCTAAACTGGATTCATTGTGCACAGCGCCACCTAGCGCTAAGGTTGAAACACCACATATCCCCCTTAATACGAAAACACATATAGCACTAAGCAGTGTATGTCTAGTCTTCTTAAAGTGTTACTTAAGTAGAACTTAAAGCTCTACTGTTATCTTTTAGGAGAACATTATGAGGACCTAGAGAACATGAACCTACCCGTATTTTGTTTTTCTGAAAATTAACCTTTAGCTTAACTTATCTGAATGATTAATAATGCTTAAGTCTCAGGGATATTACAACAAACATGAACAGTGGAATATAGCAAGTTCAGCCCCTGCATTTGTGCTTATTGAGGTTATCACAACATAAAGTCCTTAGTCCATTCTGGTGCTCTTCTGAGCCTAACCGGTCTGGCAGATGAGGTAGGTGCCCATGCCTGTGGTGTAGGTTGTCCTATTCCCAACTATATTTGTTGTGCTTGCCGCCGGGCTCAGCGCAAATTTACGTCATACATGCGGCAATATTTGAATGCACGTCTGCGTCTGGTGTTTACATCAGACGTGTAGTAGCCTACATGCGACATTGTGTAGGATACACAGCGATTTCAGTAGTGATTTGGTGGCGAAGATGTTTCTGTCTTTGAACCAAAAACAACGGAGCGTCTGGCTGTTTGTCTCTCCCTGACGTGTGGCTCCAGACAAGACAGTATGGAAAAGTACTTCCAAGTCTGCCCACGCACCACTTTTGTCTCCTCTCCTTTATGTACCTGTCCCTTAGGTTCTTCCACTCCACCTCCAAATAGATGAAGACGTGTGGATTATTTTCATTTCTGAATAAAATGTTGCATTGCAACACTATGTGTCATTGCATGTTTATATACGCTACTTAAGTAAGAGATCTGCAGTCATTGCAGTTGGGTATAATAAAGCTAAGATATGCGCCTAGATTCATACATGCATCATTCATTCTCTGGAAAACACTGTGTTTAATGCATATGTGCAATTAATTCCTCCAAAACTGGAGCTTACACACTTGGAAATGGGTAGTTATTCAGTGTAAAGGCCATATACCTACCTATATACCTATATGTGAACTTAAATGAAAATTAACATGACTTGTGTCAATCAGTCCAAACATATTTTACATCATATAAACATACAAATACAATAATATTATTGTGTAATAACAACAGAGTGTAAATTGTAATTTCCCCATGGGGATCAATAAAGAGTATACATTATATATCTTTTTAATAAAAAAAATACAAATATATCCTACAAATACCTGTATGGAGCTGTATAATCAACTTGGTATTTGGTTTTCCCAGCTCACAAAAGTAGGCTACAGTTCTTCTCAGTTGCTTTGGCGCAGAGATGACAAAGTTACACATTATTGTCATCTCTGATCACCCTTTAATCTCCCTTTCATGTGCATTGTTCATTAGGCTATACTTACAAAGTGAACTGTTAAATATGGGCAACAACAAAAAGCAGATTCATTATTTTGGTATAAACAATGGCGTAAGGACTTGTGAGTTTGATTCATTGGTATAAATACTTGCTTTGGACACAAACAAAAGATTTCCAGCAAGATACACAATTTTTCAGGTCAGTCACTATGCGGTGCAGTTTACACAAATTGTTTTAAGAAATGCACTCACTGTTGTGCAAATGCAAATTATGATTTGACAAATGCACCAAAGTAACTGAGAAAAAAAATGTAACATAGGGTTGTTGTTCAGTGGAGACATGTCCATGTTGATTTCACATAGCTAAAACAAACCTGAATGATTTAAATTAAGAGGCTACAATAACCTACACAGCTGGTATGCCTATTATGGTGAAATATGCTTCCACAGCATAGTTTTGCATCCGAGGTCTCTGTACGACCTCGAACTTGTGTCGTAGCCTATACAGCTCTTGGAGATTGCTGACGGCCAAAATCAACCTCTTGTCCATGTTCCGTTTGTGGATCCACGTGTATTCTGTGTTTTTGTTGTTGTTATTCAGGCATGTCACAGCGCACTGCGGCCGCTCTTGCGCGTGCCGCGGTCAAAGTTGAACCATGTTGAACTTTGACCGCGGCACGCGCAAGAGCAGCCAGCCGCAAAATGAGACCAGACCAGTTCTTGCGCGCGCAAGCCATTGACAATAATGGGTTTCATAGCGCAGCACTGCCGTTTGCGCGTACAATGTGAATGGCCCTTTAGGAAGAATGCCAGGTTTCTTCACCCAAACACATGACCCACACTGAAAGGACACACCTGTGGCCCCTCAATTGTGGTCTGTGTATGTCTTGGTTTTTTCTTGTGTAACCCTTTCACCATAGGCTCATAATATGAGAAACACTTTATGCAGCAATCACAATGTTACAAACTTGGACTATATACATGGTAAAATGGTGAAAGAGACATCTCAGTGTATAATAAATCTGTCTAGGGTAAGCTATGACTCTTGTTATGACTTTAGTAACTAATGAGAGGCTAGGGGAACAATTCTCGTTTAATAACCAAAAAAACAATATTAACTTTATGCTCAATATATATGAATTAACCCATTTAGGTTTACAGTAAAATGAGAAACAACACAAACACAGTATCACTGTGTTTGTGTTAATCACATTAATACAGAGAAATCACAATATGAACATAAACTAGTAAACAGAAAGACCCGGGCCGTTTAGTTTTTAGTGTTTTTTTACCTGAGTGCACTCTTTGTTTTAGTTCGTTCTTTTAGCAAGCTTGCATTGAGTTTCGTTGGCGCGCTTAAAGTTGGAGCTCATGAAGAAAAGAAAAGCGAGGCCATCAGTAGGCCTACCTCCAATGCTGTGTGTACAATAAGCACAGTTCCTACTGCGTCCTCTTTCCAGACCCGTTTCAGTCCGCACAGAAGCGATGAGAAGCAGACCCTCCGTAGCAACACCTCCGCGTCGACCTCCTAAACCTCTCCCAACCCCAGTCTCCGCTCTGGTCCGTGTGCACGGGCAAAGAATGTGGCCATCGTCTCTCCGGTGATAGCGGCGTGTTAGCTAAACTGGCTAGCTGCTTCAGTCCAACAAAACCACACTTGGCCAGCAGTAAATAGTGCCGACTCCCACTCGTAGAGTAATAAGGAAAACAGTTCACAGTCCTATGTGTTTAAAATACACATTAAAACGCTAGTCTGTACGGTTTGTCTCTCACTATCTGCTCCACTCTACACCCTCGTGTTTTTCTTATTTTCTCTTCCTCTCCATCTTCGCGTGATTACTCCGAGGTCAACAGGAAATCAAACTCTCCAGCTCATCTCTAAAGGAAATCATTATTACGTTTTTCCTTTTACTAAACAAGCCTTAACACATCATGAAAATATTATTAACTGCAAATAACTGTCCGAAGAGAATGATAATACTTATTGATTTCAATAAATGTAATGCACATTGACGTAAACCAAATAAAAGTTATGCATTTTATCAATAACCCACATATTTAACATATACGATGGGAATAATAAGAGGAAAAATACAAAATAACTGATGTGAATCAGGTTATTACACTTGTTTTTCTCTGACTGCGAGCTGCCTTGTGGAAGTGGACGTCCTGCCACACGCAGTTTGGTGCGCATAGGTCTGCCATGCAACAGTTCCGCTGGTGCTTTCTGAGTCGTGGAGTGGGGTGTTGTGCGATAAACATGTAGGAATTCCCTTGTGAACTCCTTCCACTGCCTACCTTCCAGCTGGGCAGTCTGCAAACTGTCCTTCAGGCTGCGGTTGAAGCGTTCAATCTCACCATTTGCCCTCGGGTAGTAGACGATGACTTTCTATGCACAATGCCCCTATCCTGGAGGAACGTGTCAAACTCATGTGACACAAATTGCGAGCCGTTGTCTGAAACAAGCTCCTTGGGGTTACCTTCTCTGCCGAAGACAGTGGAAAGGAACTGCATGACAGTCTGTGTGGTGACCTGTGAAACAAAAGCTATCTCAGGCCACTTACTGTGATAATCAATAACGTGATTGCTTAGCAGCAGTCTATTGGTGTCTTATCAAAGGGTCCCACCCATCAATGGCCACTTTTTCCCATGCTGTTTCTGGATATGGCACATGCTGTAGTGGAGGAGTGTGTGTGTGACTGCAGCCTTGTCGTGTGACTGGCATGTGACATGTTTTTATGGCTGCCTCAACCCGACCATCCATGCCAGGCCACCAATGTACTTAGTCCCACTTTGTTCTCACTATTTCCTGGTGTGTGTCGTGAGCCAGGGCGATCAACTTTGGCTGCAGTGGTTCTAGCACCAGGAGTCGATGTGTACCACGCAGTCACCTTGTAGGGAGAGCTCATGCCGGATTTTGAAGAAGGGCTGTACTTTTGGATCTCTGTCTTGACTTATTCACTTTACTTTATTCCAACCAACGTAAACAGGTAGTGTGCCAGCATACAGGTAGGTGTCTATATGGACCACGACTCTTCTTCTCCTCTCCTCTACTACATTCTCTTCTTCTACTCTAAACTGGATCCATTGCGCACAGCGCCACCTAGTGCTAAGGTTGAAACATCACAGTTACTTAATGAAGACTTTAAATTACACCTGCTTGAGAGACAGAGGAAGATTTGGATAACTGGCTAAACTGCAACTGAGAAAATGACCCCCCCACTCGCTTTGTATAAAACAGTGGTCAGCATATTTTCTAGACATAGTTATGCTTGAGCTCTCTACAGCAAGGATTAATATAGCCAAGTCATCAACTATCAACCTATGGAAAAGCACTGCAGCACAAATATCAGACCTAATGACCTCAACGCCACAAGAACTAGAGAGCAACTGGGCAAGGTGTGATTTCTGTTTCTTTCTTTCTTTCTTTTATTTTCCTTGAGACCACAGAGGGTGGGAGAGGGTTTTTGTTCTTGTTTAATTTGTGTTTATCTGTTCTATGCACCACTTGACATTACCTGGCACATATTGTGGAATTTTTCTGTATTTCTGGATGATAAATGGTGCTAAAAAAATAAACAAAATTGATCTAAAAAAAATAAAAAGTCATACATCAGAATGGTCTGAAATTACCCGAGTGACAGTCTTGGGGTGGTATGCTATCACTCGGATATGTCTGGCTAAATAGGTTTAGTTTTTAGAGCAGCCTGAAAAAAATAATTAAAATATGGCTTTAATTAGCAGCCTGAAAAGGAGTTAAAACATAGCTTTAATTGGACATTTTCAAAGTGTTTAATTTTAAAATCCTACATCAGAATGGTGCGATATTACCCGCGTGACAGTCTAGCGGTGGTGTATTATCACTCTGAGGTGAAATGAGTCCCTGACCTTATCCAATCGTGCTTCGCATTCTTGGAACGTCTTCTCAAGTTCAGTCTGCTGCTGCTTGCTCAGGTCAGCTTCCTCACCCTCATCGGTTTCAGCTTCAATGTCTGCAAGAAGGCCAGCCCCTTATTCGTTATTTGTCTCGCTGACCTTCCTCGCCTCCAACGTGAGCTTCTTGAACTCTTCTTGTAGTTCTCTTTTAGTCATGTGTTTTGTGCCTCTGCTGAGGAAGTTTGCTTGCTGGGTAAAAGCACTTTTAGCTAAAGTTTTTCTTTGCTTCCGCTCCTTCACTGTTTTCCCAAGAGCTTCCTCCGCCATGTTGAGATGTCAGTCAATCCTCCTCTCTGCGACGACAGCTTTCCTGACTTCAGGCCGTTAATCCTTTTGTCTTTGCTGCCACACACCGGTTATCAACTGTCAAGTTATGTATGGTTCACACTTACAACACTCTACACAATGCATGCATTATCTTGTCCCTTACTGGTGTTTTATCTTGCAAAGAAGTTGAAAAGGTGAATGCTTATGTTGTTTACTGTCTTTTGACGAAACAGTGCCTGACTTTGCACTGGCCCCAAATGGCTAAAAAGCTGATTCACATACTACAGCTCCTCTCCTTCCCATTGATGGCCAGCATGTCCATGTCTACCCTGGAGTTATGGAGAAAACCCAACTCCAACCTAATCAAGATTTTGACAATTCTATTGCTAAAGTGCCTGACTTTGCACTGGCCCCAAATGGCCAAATATGGCTCCACGTTGAATTTGAAAGCTGATTCACATACTACAGCTCCTCCCCTTCCCATTGATGCCCAGCATGTCCATATCTACCCTGGAGTTATGGAGAATACACGGCTTGCGTATTCACGTATTGCTGCCCTCCACTGTTCTCTAATCGCTATTCACAACTTAATTAAAAGTAATTATCTATATATTTTATATACTCCAATACGTCTCAGGTACTCCATCAGTTTCTTCAATTTGTTCCAGCTGTTCAAATTCAATAAAGTGCGTAAAGTAAAAACAGTTTCTCCAGTTGCACCCAGTTCTCTGAACAGTGTCTTCCTCTGACGAGAGTACTTCCTGCACTGCACTAATACATGCTTCACTGTTTCCTTGTCTCCACATTCACACTTTCCATCAGGATGTTTACTAATCAGAGCCAGCCCACTCCTCAGCCCACAATGCCCAAGCCTCAATCTGGGTAAAACTACTCTTCTCTTACATCTATAATCACATCTTTCTTTCTCTACCATTCTTTGAACTGAATAATAAGTTCTCCCCTTCCTTTCACAATCCCATGAATTTTGCCACATTTCTATTATTATTATTATCTACATTAATTATTTCTGCATAATCTGGTGACCCATACTGCACATTAATTTGAACTCTTTCCTCCTGCACTGCTTTCTTTGCCACCTCATCTGCCTCCTCATTACCCTCCACACCCATGTGCGCCGGAACCCACAGAAACCCCACCTCATACCCTGCTTTATTAATTCTATACAACACCTGCATAATTTCCACAAGCAAATCAGGCCCGGACTTAGATTTGGTACCTTTTAATTGTAATTAGGGATGCAGCTGAATCACTACATATGACAGAATGTTCCTGTTATCTTCAACCCACCTTACTGCCCATAGAACTGCCACCAACTCTGCAGTAAATACTGATAAATGATCTGGATTCCTACAACCTTTCTTATAACCTATTTCAGGTATACTAATACCAAAAGCCACTTTACCACTCTCAGGATCCTTCGACCAGTCAGTATAAATTTGTAGGTAGCCTCCCAACATTTGACACTGACGGGCTTTTATCTCCTCCACTACCCCCTCTGACATCTTTCTTTTGCTTGTTTTCAAAAAATATAAATCAACAATGAGATCTGGAATCAACCACAAAGGTACACCTGAACGACATATTGGTGGACACACATTCAAATTCACAATAGCAATTTCATCTGCCATAGATTTAAGTGTTTCTGTAAAGTTTGTTTTGACCAATCTTGCTGTTCCCATAAACTCCCAATGCTGACTCAACAGGTTTTTTGTTGGTCATTTTCCAGTCTGTCCTTTTAGTTTCATTAAATACTTCAACCCACGTTTACGTCTTCTTATATGCAACGGCATCTCCCCTGTTTCTATTAATAGCGCCGGTATTGGAGTTGTACGAAACGCCCCACTACACACTCTATGGGCTTTTGCTTGGACTATATCAAGTTGACTAATCACTGAAGGGGCTGCTGACCCATATACCATACAGCCATAATCAATAGTTGATCTTATCATTGCTCTGTATATCATCATCATATAATCACTATCAGCCCCCAATCAGTCCCAGCCACACACCTTAGAACATTAATTATTTTCCCACATTTAGACGAAACCATCTCAATATGTTTTTTCCATGTCAGTCTTTCATCTAACCACATCCCCAAGAATTTAAAATGTTTAACTCTTTCAATAGTCGTATTGTATATTTGAATCAGCTGTGTTGGCATTTTCTTCTTATGTCCAAATACCATGTATTTTGTTTTTTCAATTGATATTTTAAAGCCCCAATCATTAGCCCATTCAGATACCCTCTCCAAAGCAGTTTGAGTTTGGCCAAAAATATAGGAAAGGTTCCTCCCTCGCTTCCAGAGGGCCCCATCATCTGCAAACTGAAAACCGAAATTATTTTCCCACTCTGCTAAACATACCATTAACTAGTATTAAAAAGAACCAGACTTATAACACTACCTTGAGGGGTTCCATTCTCTATCCCAAGCTCCTCTGATAATTCACTTCCCACCCTTACCTGAATTGTCCTATTCCTTAAAAAATTCTTAATCCAATTAAACATTCTTCCTCTGACTCCCGCATCATAAAGTGCAATGAGCAATCCCTCCTTCCAAAGCATATCATAAGCTTTTTCAATGTCCAGAAACACTGCAACAACGGCTTCTTTATTTGCGATGGCTTTTTTAATGTCAATATCTAAATCTAAAACAGCATCTATTGTTGACCGCCCCTGCCTAAATCCACTCTGATATTCCACAAAATATCCACTTTTCTCCAGTTTATCCACAAGTCTGTTATCATGCGCCCCATAATCTTACATAAAACAGAGGTTAATGCAATTGGTCTATAAGAACTTGGGTTATCTGTTCTTTTCCCTGGTTTTACAATTGGAATAATTACAGCATGTTTCCACTCTTTAGGAAGACAACCACTCTCCCATACATTATTCATTAGGGCAAGAACATCTTCTCCTAACAAATCTCCAGAATTTTTAAATAATTGATATCCCAACCCATCTCTGCCAGGCGAGGTATCTTTACCCTGAGCAAGAACTTTCTTTAGTTCATCTATTGAAAAAAATACATTAATAGCATCAGAATTATCACAATCAATTAGCAATTTAGCCATATTAATTCTTGATATTTGATACCTCCTTCTCCTGTTTTCATCATCTACATTTTTGGAGCTGTGTACTTTTTGGAATTGCTTGACCAACATAGTAGCTTTCCCTTTATTATTTACAACTTCATCTCCATCACAGTGGAGGACAGGAATTTCTGTATGCCGAAAGATACCTGTCATTCTATGAACTAGGTTCCAAATCTTTTTTAAGGACGTATCCGGTCCTAACTTATTATAGAAAGCCTTCCAACTTTGTTTCTTTGCTTCCTTAATTACACGTCTAGCCTTAGCTCCAAGCCTCTTATATTCAACAGCACAATTCTCTAATAGGTGTTTCCGTAAGGTTTTATATGCCCTATTCCTATCTCGGACCGCAGAATTACATTCTTCAGTCCACCACGGAACCATTGCTCCTCTTACTGGAACTTTTTTCTTAGGGATACTCTTTACTGCCGCAACCCACAACACTGCTAAGAGACCTATTCCACTCATCTACTCCTTTTTCCACTATCTATTACTGACAATCCCGTATTCACTCGATCCTCAAACTTGATCCAATTAGCTCTTTTATAATTAAGCCGCAGGGAGCATTGAACTGGCTCCTTAATCAGACACCTACCGAATTTACTAATTATTGGCACATGATCACTTCCCACTGTATAAAGATTTATTGTCTACCACTTACTGATCAATGCTAACTCTGCTGATACAATTTTAATATCTATGGAAGATGTCATTGACCGACTTGTACTAAACCATGTAGGACGACCATCATTTAACACAATTAAATTATTTTTATCTATAAAATCTTCTACAATTTGACCATTTCTGTCTCTCTTCTCACCTCCCCACAGTTCATTATGAGCATTAAAATCCCCAACCCAAATCCCCGGTACACTAATTTTATCTACAATTTCCTGAAAGTGACTCTCTTCTAGCTTAATGCACGGATTATATAAATTCACAATAGAGATTTTCCCTCGATCAGTCCAAACTTCTGTAATGACACACTCTAACACTGTTTTTATTTCAATTATTCTATACTTTCTAATTAATGTAGCACAACCCCCTCCTGATGTATTTTCCCTCTCTTTCCTTTCACATTTGTACCTTGGTATTATAAAATCTAATCTCGGATTTAACCAAGTTTCCTCAATACAAATAATTTCTGGTTTTTCTCCAAGACAATCTATCAAGTGTTTAAACTCTTGCCCATTCTCAATAAGATTCCTAGCATTCCATTGCATTATGTAAAACATAATACAAAAGACACTAATCACCATCATATTCATCATGTCTGCTGTCCATTTCCTCTTCCTCACTGTCGTCCAACTCGTATCTGTTGACTCCCATTTGGTCTTTGATCTGCACTGTCCTGAGTATAAGTAAATTCCCATAATTCCTTTGGATTGATCCCCTTGAATCCTAAAAGTTTTTCTGCAACGGAAGCAATTTCACGTGCCACATCTGACTTTTTGTTTGCCACCATTTTAACTCTCCACATTGCTTCAACCATGAATGCCAGTAGTCCTTTTTTGCTAATCACAACAGAGTCGTCATTAAAAGCATGTCCCTTTACTAGATCTTTTGCCTTGGCCTCACCTTGATCTTGACTTACCCCACCATTACACTCCACTCTTCTCACTGCCTCAGCATAAGATATTTTCCCCTCTTTTCTTATTCTCTCCACATTTTCTGCTTTGACATAGTTTTGACAACCCCTGTAGGAAGCTGGATGTTCACCCCCACAGTTACAACATTTCACAGGTTCATTACATTCTTTTCCGTCATGCTCCTTGCTACATCGTCTACATCTTCTCTTTCCATTACACACAGCTGCCACATGTCCATATCTCTGGCACTGAAAACATCTCATACTCTTTTACTGGGTAGCTCATGACCCCAACATGACCCTCTTCGGTAGCACACCGTCTTTAAAGGAGAGAAGGATAGGTATGGTTCCTCTACCATTCTCATTTCTACCCATACGTTTTACAGCTACAACATTACCGCCTTTTAAACTAGTCAATATCTCTTGCTCAGATACGTCCAATGGCACATTATACATCACTCCTTTTACCTCGGTATTTGTTTTAACCTTGAGAGCCTTAGCTTGTTGCATTTCCGACTTACATATAATTGAAATCATTCCATTCTGCAAAATAGAGGCATGTAATATATCACCAATCCCTTTTTAAGTTCATTTGTCAATTTAAGGGGACTGACTGTAGAAAATCCAGCACCTCCTTTTACTTTAATCAGAACTTTAAATCCTTCATCACTATTTGGATTAGGCCTTATTGCTTTAATCTGTGGGTTTTCCATATCACTATCCTGAGAGTTATTTCCTCACTGTCTTTTGTAACTTGTCTTACTCACTGTGCTCCATTCCTCCCCACCCCCATCCCCTCCCTTGGGCATGGGCTGACTCTGAGTTTAAGGTATCCCCAACTGTGTGAGAATTTACCGTTTTAACAAAGTTCACTGGAAGTTTTTAGTTTTCCTTTACAGAAGACTCACCACACGACTTCCTTTCCACTTTGAATCTATCTACTGAGTTTGCTAGGACCTGCTCAGGAATATCGTTGCCGGACCTATACAGGTCGTTGGGCAATACCCCTTCAAACAGTTCCTCACAAAACCCACACTATCCAATCCAAAATCACACCTAGTCAATTAAACTCACGGCACTCCGGTTACCCGGTGCGAAAGGAAGCAGTGAATTACACCAAACGACCGTCTGTCTGTCTAACCTAAGTTGAAGACCAACAAACTTGTCTCCTTCCCTCTCTCTCTCTATGCTGATTCATCCACCACCTGCTCTCACAACGGTGCACCAATTTAAATGTTCCCCAGGGAAAAACAAGCTAATGATGGGTTCCACAATGTATGCATTTTCTCACCCTCTGCTGGTGTTTGGTGAAAAGGTGAATGCTTATGTTGTTTACTGTCTTTTGACGCAACACCTCCCACTTGACCTCCTGGTTCTTGATCCCAAGGAGGTCACACCAGCTTCATCTTCGATGGCTTTACATTTGTGATTCAAAACACAATCAAACGTCTGACGTCCCTGTGAAGAATTGTAGCAGGGTTTTTGGTTGAATGTTTCTTTGTTTTGTCTCCATGAACAGGCTTCAAAGTTGAGATGGGGTAGCTTGGGAAGGTTCTTATATTTGCAGCTCTCACAATGCCCTTCTTGTCAGTGTTGACATTGACAACCCTGCCAAGCTTATACTGACCCCTCAAAGCGTTCTGGTCTGCGAGCCAGACGACATCTCCAACGGCCACGTTTCACTGCTGTGTGTGCCACTTACTCCTCACAAACAGGTTAAGTCCAGCCAACTGACTCCACTTCCTCCAGAACCAGTTAACTTCGGCTTGAATGACTCTTAACCTTTTGCAGGAGTAGCCTTCAAACTCAAAGCTTCCTAAGTCTTCCCTAGGTCCAGTCCTTCTAAGCAGAAGAGAATTAGGGCTGATGTATTCTATGCAGTCCTCCCGGCTCTGAGTCCTGGCATCTATGGGCCTTTCATTGGCAAGGTTAGCAGCCATGTACATAAATGTTTGAAACTCACTCCATGTGAAGAGTGCTTCTCCTCTCAAATTGTGCAAGGCCCGTTTCACTCCCCTCACAGGAACAGCTGCTTCTGCAGCTGTTCCTGTGAGGGGAGTCTGCTGGGTGGATTTTCCAGCTCCGTTCTGTTCCATGCTTGGAAGCTTCATGTTCAAGCTCAGATGTACTCTGTTGATCCAGGAAGTGGTAGAGCTCTTTGAGGGCAGGTCTGGCACCCACAAAGTTCTTTCCAGGATCTGACCACAGTTTCTTTGGGTGCCCTCTCAGTGCCGTGGATCTTTGGTAGGCAAGTAAGAAGCCTTCAGTTGACTGGTCACTGACAACATCTGTGTGTATTGCTCTGGATGCCATGCAGCAGAAGACAATTCCCCACACCTTCAGCATGACTTTCTTCCTCACCTCGTCCTACATTATAAGTCCACTGTTGTGTACTCAAATAGTCTGGCTGGTGTTCCATCTCATTGCAGCTCTCCAAACCCAGGCAATGACTCGGATGAGCCTGGTCAGGATGCTGAATTTCCTGATGTCAATCAGTTTTGTTACTGCAGAGCCAGCCGGTGGTCTTCGGATCTGAGTCTTAGGTTCATCAGGGTTATTTTGCCCACTTTGTTGTGCTTCACTTTGACTTTCCTTCTTCTGAACTCCCACTTTAGGAAGTACATCACTCTTCTTTTTCTTGGCCTGCGCTCTGGTCAGTGCTGCCGAGAAAAATTTCCTTTGAAGTTTGTCTATGCCTTCCTTAGCATACGCTGCGATTTCTTTAGCTGACCCAGTCATAACAAGAGGGGCAGCCCCGGAAGACCTCCAGGAAGATTCCTTGTGGCACTGATGGACCAGCGTTACTGTGGCCACTCTTCCACAGGTTGCCACAGGAACGCTGGTCCATTCTGCCACAAGGAATCTTCCTGGAGGTCTTCCGGGGCTGCCCCTCTTGTTATGACGGCAGCGCTGTTTAGGCCTCCCGGGATCCACCACCAGTCTTCGACGGATGTGGATTTCTGGATCTCTCCAACTCTGTTCGCTAAGAAAGTTTGATATACATAGCTGTCTCTCTCTCCCAGCACAGTTTGACTGTCCAGCAGATGGAGCCATCGTTCAATTTCTATTCGACTGTGCTTTTCGACACGTGGCATTGCAATTTAATCTTAAACACCGCTCATTATGCATCCCTGTGCGGTCTCTTACCATTAAAGACGTTAAATTAAAATATAAAATATAGGCTCCTACGGCACGTAGACCTGAGCCTACCCTATGCTCATGAATGCAGCATGACTGCACTTCACCATCACACCACTAGGATATGTGACAGCACTCGCAAGTCTGAAGAAGTCACCTTGCTTTTAGCTTAATGTGCTTTTGAGGTAAATACCATCAATACATCTTAAATATAAATAAATCTGTAGCTATCCTCTGCCATTCAGAGCTCCGGAAAAGTTCCCAGATATTTTTTAAACATCTGTCAGCAATACAATGCAATCTCTGATGGCGGAATATTCAGTGAATAGGCTTCCCGACAACATCGCAGTGCAAATTCCAAAATTGTTCGTCTATTTATGTCCACGGTTCAACACACGAGACGACTGAACACCCAGGTGTTGTTATCACTATGTGTACATTATAAGACTAGAACATAATTTGGCTGTGCAATGGCTTTATTCATTTCTGCCAGTTAGTGCATTTTCCCTGTGTATAAGTTAAAGACTACATGCATTATTGTGTTTGACACTGAGGATATCTGAGACGGTGGTCTGGTTCAAATGAGTTACATTTTATTTCATTGTGAAATTGAGAATGACACTTCGTTTAAATCGTTTAGTCTATTTCTTTGTATTGCGAAATTGAAATTAAATATGGACTATTACAATCATTAATATGTTGAAATTAATTAAAAGGACTCCATTTCTGTAAAAAAAAAAAAAAAATCTCTGTCTGTTGTGTGCGTGTGTCAAGATAATAGCCTAGGCCTACCGTGCGCATATACTGCGCAAAAGCACCACTCGCGCGTAGGCTATTTAATTGTATAGCCTTGTTAGGCTATGTGCAGGGTACGGTGGCCGACGGGCAAACGCCCTGCAACTTAAGAAAACACACGCAAATAGACAAAACACAAGCAAATTAAGAAAACAACTTCATTAATTTGACAACACATGTGCAGCATTCAGCAAACGCGCTGCAAATACCACAACACAACCAAATACATAAACGCACTGCAAATAAAAAACGATGCAAAAAGAAAAGCATGCAAACCCCGAAAAAAGAAGCGATGCAAAACAAAAAACTTCATTAATTTGACAACAGCATTCAGCAAACGCGCCATATACCCAAACACCAAATACATAAACGCGCTGCAAATACACACAACACAACCAAATAGATGAACGCGCTGCAAATATGAAACGATGCAAAAAGAAAAGCACACAAACCCAGAAAACAAATGCAACAAAAAAAACGCAACATCCAGATTACACAACGGAAGTTCTCCAGGCCTCTAGAGGGAGCCGCCAAGTTGAACAGTTTGCTTTTCGACCCCACAGGGAGAGAGCGTTCTGCCTTTTTCGGGTATGGCTCGGGTATGGCTGCAGCCTGGAGAACTCCATAGACTGTATATTAAATTCATATTATTATTTCATATTATTATTATAATTATTGTTGTTGTTGTTGTTGTTGTTATTATTATTATTATTATTATTATTATTATTATTATTATTATTATTGTTAATAATATCATAATATATTAATAATATACAGTCTATGCTCCCGTCTCATGCCCTCCCGGCTGGTGCCGTCCCCGAGCTTCGGCTTTTCAAAATAAAAGCTTGCATCTGGTCCGCTATGTCTTCGTACTTTGGTGTTTTGGATGTTTGTGAACTAAACAGTATGGCAATCATGCTAATGAATACAATAACTTTTTAATAAGCAGATGTCTTACTTACAACACGTTGGAGCTAGCAAAGCAGTTTTGTGTTTATATGTGCGAGCGGGATTTATTCAGTTTGATAAATCCCACGGTAAATTATCTGGCTGACTAAACAGGGAGGGACTATAAATCCTGTCTGTTTTTTGTATTTCAAGAGCAAATTGCTCCACAATATGAATACAGTTTGATCACTTATTTTGTTGGTAACCGTTGTTGTATAATCACAATATTACACTTGAGGAGGCCTATACTTCAGTGATGCGCCTTTCGGACCTCAAAATTAAACCCTTTCATGTAATATGGCTTAAACAAACGTCAACGTTAAACGCTGATGCAGTTTTAAAACCACGAGTTTACAGACACGTCTCTGCTGATTGAGTATCACCTGGGACCTGAGTCGAGACACACCCACCAAACGAGAGAAAACAGATCTCAAACATAGACTTAATATTTACAGTCTCTCTCTCTCTCTCTCTCTCTCTCTCTCTCTCTCTCTCTCTCTCTCTCTCTCTCTCTCTCTCTCTCTCTCTCTCTCTCTCTCTCTCTCTCTCTCTCTCTCTCTCTCTCTGAAAATCAAGCTGTTCCACTAGCTGCTCCCTCTAGAGGTCTGGAGAACTTCCGTTGTGTAATCTGGATGCTGCGTTTTTCTATTTGGTTGTGTTGTGTGTATTTGCAGCTCGTTTATGTATTTGGTTGTGATGTGTGTATTTGCAGCTCGTTTATGTATTTGGTTGTGATGTGTGTATTTGCAGCGCGTTTGCTGAATGCTGCACATGTGTTGTCAAATTAATGAAGTTGTTTTTCTTTTTGCATCGCTTCTTTTTTCGGGGTTTGCATGCTTTTCTTTTTTGCATCGTTTTTTACTTGCAGTGCGTTTATGTATTTGGTTGTGTTGTGGTATTTGCAGCGCGTTTGCTAAATGCTGCACATGTGTTGTCAAATTAATGAAGTTGTTTTCTTAATTTGCTTGTGTTTTGTCTATTTGCGTGTGTTTTCTTAAATTGCAGGGCGTTTGCCCCTGTCGGCCACCGTAGCAGGGTGTGCCAACTTTTTTTTATGAGATAGAGAGACCCCCTTAAAGACAAAAAGATAATTCGAGCACTGCTGTAATCTGCCGCCGCTCCAGGACCTATACGTCACCAGGACTCTGAAGTGTGCTGCAAAGATTGTGGCTGACCCCTCCCACCCCGGACACAAACTCTTTGAGCCACTCCCCTCTGGCAGGAGGCCACACCACGTGAACAGTTTATTCCTCTCCGCCACTAGCCTTATTAACAAGGCCCGGAACCCACCCTGACTCTCTCCACACTACACCTCTGGCTCTACATGCCACTGTACTTACTCTGCTGTACCATTCCTTTTTATTACTGTTTAACTTATTTTATTTTACATTATATTTTTATCTTTATTAATACATACTGTGTGTATATGTTTATACTTGTATTGTTTATAGATTTTTTTTATCCTTTTTATATTTAGAGAATGTGTGACACGCACCAACAACACCATGACAAATTCCTTGTATGTGTAAAAAATGTACTTGGCAGGTGGTGCGCTATCACTCTGAGGTGAAATGAGTCTGGCTAAACAGGAGGTTTCGTTTTTAGAGCAGCCTGAAAAAAGAGTTCAAATAGGGCTTTAATTAGCAGCCTGAAAAAGAGTTCAAATATAGCTTTAATTGGACAATTTCAAAGCCTTTAATTTTAAAGTCCTACATCAGAATCGTTTGATATTAGATAACATCAACACACATGCCAAAACCATCTTTCTGAAGAGAATTGAGGAGGAGATAATTGAGGTAATAAATAAATTCAAAAATCTCCTGATTGTGATATTGATATGACACTAATTAAAATTATTATAGAGAATATAGCCAAACCATTAACCTATATCTGTAACCAATCATTCCAAACGGGCATCTTTCCCAACAACATGAAAATAGCAAAGATCATACCCATCTATAAAAATGGAGACATGCGCTCCTTTTCAAATCCTTTTCAAACGTTTTGTTCTAAGAATGAACTTCATTGAAACCCACACATTATTGAGTGATCACCAATGTGGTTTCAGATCCAACCGATCCACCACAATGGCAGTTATGGAATTAGTAGAGGAGATATTATTATATATTATAGATATATTATGTTTTTATGTTTTGTAGGATGTTTTTTAAATTGTTAGATTTGCTGCATGTAAAGCACTTTGTGATTCTATCTGTGATAGGTGCTATATAAATAAAGTTGACTTACTTTACTTACTTACTCATAGACAGCAATTGAAAATAAATTCACAGTAGGAGTATTAGACCTAAAAAAAAGCATTTGACGCTATAGATCATGCAATATTAATGACAAAACTAGAAAAATATGGCATAAGAGGTGTAGCACACAAATGGCTTAGTAACTCCCTGGATAACAGACAGCAGTATGTACAAATAGGTAATGATAAATCTGATTTAAAGAAAGTAACATGTGGGGTTCCACAAGGTTCAGTACTTGGTCCAAATATTGTACATAAATGATATCTGTAATGTGTCTAAATTGTTTAAATATGTGTTTGCTGAAGATACAAATTTATTTTGCTCTGGTGATGACCGGAGGCTGCTTTCAGATACAGTGGAGAAAGAGCTGGAAGTCTTAAAAAGATGGTTTTATATTAATAAGTTTTCTTTGAATTTAAATAAAACTAAATTCATGCTATTTGGAAATAAGAAAAGCAATCATGAAGTAAATATGATTGAAAATGTGGAAATAGAGCGATATTACATAAAACGAAAGATGTGCTCAATTTACTATATATATATATATATATATATATATATATATATATATATATATATATATATATATATATATATATATATACATATATATATATATATATATATATACACACATATATACATACATATATACACATATACACATATATACACATATATACACATATATACACATATACACACATATATATACATATACACACATATATACATATATATATATATATAGTAAATTGAGCACATCTTTCGTTTTATGTAATATATATATATATATATATATATATATATATATATATATATATATATATATATATATATATATATATATATATATATAGTACAGTTCCTTAATATTGCCATGCATTCCATATTGTGTGGAAATATGGGGAAACACGTACAAAACAGTATTTCGATTACACACTACCGGTAAAAAGTTTGGGGTCACTTATAAATTTCCGTTCCACTCCATTCCAGACAGAATACCAGCTGAGATCAGTTGCTTGTTTTTTTTTAATCAGGGCAGCAGTTTTCAGATTACATTATGTGTTTACATAATTGCCAAAGGGTTCTCGGCTGTTAGACAGAGTGCCTAAAGAAACGCTTGAAATCCATGCTTTTTGGTCTGAACGTCATACCCAAATTAAAAGTGGTACAGCTCCCATACACTTTGACACTCTGGGGTGTGCCTGATATCATTGGAAAGGTGACTGATGTGGGTGTGTTTGTGCATTTGAGAAGTGTTGTATTTGTAGTTTTTTGACTTTTTTCTTAAAAAAACGCACAGACATCTGTAGAAAAAAAATCTTTTGGCTTCATTTTTTCTGTAGTAAGCTGAGACATGTGGCTAATGCCCTGTGTTGAATGTCACTTGTCAGATGTGTTTACAGCAGTGATTCTAATCATTTTACAGATGTATGACTTGGACGGAAATAAAAAAAGCTCCATTCTAGCCTCTGTAACTCTGTGTCAGTAAGGCCTAGAATCACCCTGACACTTGTAACAAGAACTTGAGAGTGTTACCTTTCCAATGATATCAGACACACCCCAGAGTGTCAAAGTATATGGGAGCTGTACCACTTTTAATTTGGGTATGACGTTTAGACCAAAAAGCATGGAATTTCAAGCGTTTGTTCAGCCACTTCTTTCTACAACAGTCGAGAACCCTTTTGCAGTTATGTAAACACATAATGTAATCTGAAAACTTCTGCCCTGATTAAAAAAACAATGCAACTGATCTCAGCTGGTATTCTGTCTGGAATGGAGTGGAATGGACATTTCTAAGTGACTAGTGAACTTTTGACCGGTAGTGTATATACAGTGCCTTGCGAAAGTATTCGGCCCCCTTGAACTTTTCGACCTTTTGCCACATTTCAGGCTTCAAACAAAGATATAAAACTGTAATTTTTTGTGAAGAATCAACAACAAGTGGGACACAATCATAAAGTGGAACGAAATGTATTGGATATTTCAAACTTTTTTAACAGATAAAAAACTGAAAAATTGGGCGTGCAAAATTATTCAGCCCCTTTACTTTCAGTGCAGCAAACTCTCTCCAGAAGTTCAGTGAGGATCTCTGAATGATCTAATGTTGACCTAAATGACTAATGATGAAAAATAGAATCCACCTGTGTGTAATCAGGTCTCCGTATAAATGCACCTGCTCTGTGATAGTCTCAGAGGTCCGTTTAAAGAGCAGAGAGCATCATGAAGAACAAGGAACACACCAGGCAGGTCTGAGATACTGTTGTGGAGAAGTTTAAAGCCGGATTTGGATACAAAAAGATTTCCCAAGCTTTAAACATCCCAAGGAGCACTGTGCAAACGATAATATTGAAATGGAAGGAGTATCAGACCACTGCAAATCTACGAAGACCCGGCTGTCCCTCTAAACTTTCAGCTCATACAAGGAGAAGACTGATCAGAGATGCAGCCAAGAGGCCCATGATCACTCTGGATGAACTGCAGAGATCTACAGCTGAGGTGGGAGACTCTGTCCATAGGACAACAATCAGTGGTATACTGCACAAATCTGGCTTTTATGGAAGAGTGGCAAGAAGAAAGCCATTTCTTAAAGATATCCATAAAAAGTGTTGTTTAAAGTTTGCCACAAGCCACCTGGGAGACACACCAAACATGTGGAAGAAGGTGCTCTGGTCAGATGAAACCAAAATCAAACTTTTTGGCAACAATGCAAAACGTTATGTTTGGCGTAAAAGCAACACAGCTCATCACCCTGAACACACCATCCCCACTGTCAAACATGGTGGTGGCAGCATCATGGTTTGGGCCTGCTTTTCTTCATCAGGGACAGTTAAGATGGTTCAAATTGATGGGAAGATGGATGGAGCCAAATACAGGACCATTCTGGAAGAAAACCTGATGGAGTCTGCAAAAGACCTGAGACTGGAACGGAGATTTGTCTTCCAACAAGACAATGATCCAAAACATAAAGCAAAATCTACAATGGAATGGTTCACAAATAAACATATCCAGGTGTTAGAATGGCCAAGTCAAAGTCCAGACCTGAATCCAATCAAGAATCTGTGGAAAGAACTGAAAACTGCTGTTCACAAACGCTCTCCATCCAACCTCACTGAGCTCCAGCTGTTTTGCAAGGAGGAATGGGCAAAAATTTCAGTCTCTCGATGTGCAAAACTGATAGAGACATACCCCAAGAGACTTACAGCTGTAATCGCAGCAAAAGGTGGCGCTACAAAGTATTAACTTAAGGGGGCTGAATAATTTTGCACGCCCAATTTTTCAGTTTTTTATCTGTTAAAACAGTTTGAAATATCCAATAAATTTTGTTCCACTTCATGATTGTGTCCCACTTGTTGTTGATTCTTCACAAAAAATTACAGTTTTATATCTTTATGTTTGAAGCCTGAAATGTGGCAAAAGGTCGAAAAGTTCAAGGGGGCCGAATACTTCCGCAAGGCACTGTATATATAGCACAATATCTATCTACCAAACTATCTTTACCTTTTTGTTTCCAGCGTATAGCCTATTTGTTCACATTATGCCAAATCTGCATAATGGAAGGTCCTGCTGCTTTGGCTAGTAGCAGTTTCTGCTCACACTGTACAGACAATGACAAACAACAACAACAACCTATATTACATCCAGCATATGAATTTATAAGGAGTACCTTTTTCTTATGATTTGGAAAGGACAAGCAACGAAGGCCCACTTCACCACTACTGTGACCGTTATTTAAATATCATGGCCCCTGTGGAGCAAAACCTGAAAAATAACGACATGCCTAATTTAATGTTCTTCGGTTTTCTAGCATCGCGTTTAATGCCAAACAATTTTGAGAGCAGATGTGGGCTTGGCACTGCGATCATCAATAGAGCGGCAACGCAAAAAAGCTGTGTGTCAAGCTAACCAAAAGGGAAAATCCAGAGCAACGCTTCGACATTAGAACTGGGAACAGCAGGGCAGCTATTGTGTGAGCTGCAGCCCGCTCGTAAATGCATGCTTAATGATCTTGCAAAGAGATAGTTATGATTTCCTCTGCCACTCGTAACACCTTCAGTGTTACTGTATTAGCCATCAATTCTCTGATTAGCCATTTACATCAAGTAACACATGTAATGTGTGGCACAGAAATAGCCCAAGCAACAAATTGACTGAAATCTGGTGGCAAAAGAGACACGAGGTGCTGCAAAAAGTACTCTGAGCCCAGAAAGAAGCCAAGCAACCACAATAAAAATGTATTTATTTTTACTTATTGAAACCTAGGGAAGCAGAAACTGTCCAACGCTGCAGCAGACATGAGCTTTTCCCTCTGCAGAGAGTTTCCTCAGCCTGGCAGCTTCATGTCATTTCATACTTTTTTTAAATTCTAAAAATGTGCAAAAAAAAAACACAGATGAAACGATTGCCAAGTAGTAATATTATATAAACTGCATGAAAAGGCACAATTGCCCAACTGGACAGTCCTGGCGTAAAATACGAGACCAGCAGCATTGACCATATGTTACGGCAGAAACCCAGTCCCACAACAGATCCAGCTCTGCTAACATTGAGTGTGAAGGAAACAAGGCTGGAACTAATGTGTCTGGACATTTTCCTCCTCCCCCCTCCATCTGCTCCGCCGCTGATGAAGAGGCTTCCAGAAAGCTCCCAGTTGTCAGTTAGACAGCACTGGAGATGGCACAGAGCACTACAAAACCCGTTTCAACGCCGGCCCGAGTCGAATAGTAGGAATAGGATCAAAATTCAAATTTTCTGTATCAAAAATATGGGTCTCTTTAACCAAATTGCCTAAAAATAACATGGATGGTTCCATACACAAAACAGGCTGTGATCATCCATCAACATACGTTTCTCTGATCTTAACCATTAGTCAAAATATTTTTTTATATTTTCTGGGTTTTTTTAAACTCAAATTAGGTATAATTTCACATAAATGAGGTTTATTGACCATGAATTCAAAAAATTAGTGAGTAGAGTTAATAAGTTAGAATGAGGTTGGCTAAGAAGATGTAGAATGAATTAAGTAATAAATTATTACTTTATGCTTCATAAACAGGCAAGACAGATGGAGAACAACAAGTGCATGGTCGACAGGAAGACAACAAAATAAAAAATTAAGTTAAAAATGTCCAGTCCTGTGGCTGGGGGAGCTGCCGGCTTTGTGTTATTATAGTTCAATAGACTCGGTGCAATTCAGGGCTATAGTTGCATTTTTCATTTGGTTGGGTTAGGTTTCACAAGCGCACCAAACATTGTAAACAATTGTCACACGGTCGAAATGGCCCGGGTCTATTAGATAGAATATTCGAGTGAAACTGGCCGACACTACTGGTCTCAGAAATAACGGAGCAACATAACATTTATAACGTCTTGGGTTTTCAGATTTTGCTTTGGTGTTTCTAATATTTTAGAAAGGGCAAACCATATAAGCTGCTGACAGACAGCGAGTGAAGGAGAGGGCAGGCCCTGATGAGAGAGAGATGATGATATGTTGTCACACAGATGATGAGCATTGTATGGTCATAATCTGTTATGGGTTTGAAAGTTAGCATCCTTTAATATACAAGTCTGTAAATTGTGTGCAAGTTTGAAATTGCAGGCTAGTAAATGCGCAGTTTTTGGTTCACTTCATGTATTTGGGTTGGATTGCATTCTCACCTAAAGTGAACCGAACTCTAGTGCACTTGGAAGCAACAGAGACCCCTGTTTTAGGGCGTTTTCACACCTGTAGTTTGTATGCTTTGTTCTGAATCAGTTGGTGAGTTTGTAAACTTAGAGCAATTTGCCCTCAGTTCGGTTTGGTTTGGTTTCACACCTGGAAAAATCCAAGCGTACCAAAATGCGCCATTACAAATCATGCAAGAACTTCCACTCCTCTTATTGGTCGGATGTATCTGGAGGTCCTGTGTTCTGGACTAGTGCATATTTCTTGCATCTCCATAGTTAAACCAGCTCATTTCATTAAAATGATCAGACATTGTTTTGCGAGAGACGTTACTACATCTGCTCTGGTCACTGAGACTTGTGTATATGTATGTATGATGTATAGTTGGTGCGGTTCGAGTACGGATCATGTTAGATCATGTCACCACAAACGAACCACTCCAGAGTTTGATTGAAAGCGTATCGAGACCACCTCTTCAAGAAGGCCTCGGTATGCTTGTTTGGTCCGCTTTTGGTGTGCACCCAAGTGCTAACGCCACGTTCTCACATGCCCTGACGAGACGCACCAGCGGGACAAACGAACTCTAGTGCAATTCAACCGAACTAAACGAGGCAGGTGTGAAAACGCCCTTAGAGCGGACCGGAGTTCAATTGTGCGATTCGCATCAGCGTTTGAATGAGTTTTCATACCACCCCAAACCAACTATCCCAAGAAAACGCTCCAGGGATTAAAACTGCTTGTGAAAGGAACCTTGATCAACATGACCACTAACCACACATCAGTGTTATTGCAGCAAACTGAAAAATTGTCAGTAATTGATCTTGCCAGCATGAGAAGACAGTGTAGTGGATAGACATAGGTACATAAACAGCCTCACAACACACACAGGACCCAGGAGACTGGGGTTCATGTCCCGTTCTTGTCCCGCGTGTCACTGAAACGTACATTTTGTAACCCCACCTACGATCTTTTCCTAAACCTAACTGTCCCGTTCTTGTCCCGCATGTCAGTTAAACGTACATTTACACGTTGAAAAATGACGCCAAATCAGATCAACATTCACGCACCAATGTAAATGTTAAATGCAACTCCCACATGCACAAAAATATCGTTCTCTTTCCGTTATGCCAATGCTCAAGGATTTTATTGTAAAATGCAAATTTTACACAACTTTGTCACAAGCACCAAAAGTCAACCAACACAGCTTGACACGTTCCATTTCAGTATACCCAATCACTATAATTTGTTCATTAAAAAGATTGCGAAGCACACCTGTATGACCCAAAACTATTTTTGTATCTGTAATTTTTTCTTTTTATTAGAATAGTTTGCCAGATGGAGGGGTACAACATGGTGTAGCCCCTAGCGACTGGCCAAAGTGGCACACTTCCTGGGTATTTGGGTAAATAGGGTTGGCAAAGGACATGAAGATTTTAAAAGGGAAAGAACACTTCATGGCAATCCACCTCTATGTAGAGAATTTGTCTTTGCTTGTGTACAGGACATTTCTACCTCAAAAGAAGGTAAGAGTATCACACAAAAACACAACAATTCATCCTGCTGAATGATAAATATTTAACAACTTTCATGGAAATTCAGCATGTTAAATTTACAATTTGAGCAGCCAAAATGGAGAGGGTTAATTGTTCAGGAAGCATGACGGTACTTATTGGTAAATGTAATGGAAATTTTCACACTAGATGATTTAATGTGCGGTAATGTTTAAATTACTGGGAAATAACCATTTTAGAATTACCATGGTATAGAGCAAATGTCATGGCATTCTGTAGTTATTAAGATATTCTGACCAACAGTCAGACTAACGGAGCCTCCAACTGACATTACCATCCTTGTGCCAAGTGCCAAAATCTTTGGTTTTCTCTAGATGGAGGACTCACTGGCTCCTTTTATGTTTGCATTTTTGTGCCAAAGACTTAATCTGACACTTAATCTGACACCACTTTGTGGTTCATCTTCTTCGTGGTAAGATGGCATATTCTAACACAAACATGTGCAACCTCAAACTTGAATTAACAACACTTTTAGTAAACCCTTTATATTAGAAATGCTGTCACACGCAGTAGAATATGTATTTCCAACATGGTTTAGAAGTTGCGTGACTTATGAGCCTCAGGCTTGCGGGCACATACCTCTCAGTCTGACTAATTCATAAGCTGGGACCATTTCTCAGTTGCAAGATTTTGGCCTCAGCTAAACAAGACAAGAATTTGGGGGTGAAGAATAACTGAATGCCTCAAGGCACGTGAGCTGCCATGAATAGGGTTGCTTTAGGGTACAGGGCTCTGTGTAACACGATGTCTCTCTCCTTCAGGGCCAACAAAGAAACTGTGGTACACTGAACTTTAACATTGTTGTGTTGGCATGCATTCATTTAAGTTTTTTATTAATTTGTGCTTGTTTTTCAGCAACTCCATGTTGTACATTGATGCAGAAATTCACAGGAATACCAGTAAACCAAAGTCTTCTTATTTTAGCTTCTGAGCAGGTACTGGAGCAACGTTCAGTTGCTGTTGCCATGTTTGTTAAGCTTTCCATTTGTGCATTTTATATAAGCTATAGCTCGCTAGCTAATCAAGCAAACATAAACTCCATGATTTAGTTGAAAGTGCTATCTCTGGCTATTTTTTTTTATGTTTCCAACTTATTCATTATAAAATAGGAATCAAAGTAAAAGTGTGTTATGCACTTCATACAGGATATTGTGCTAAAATTCTGAGGCTAAAGCATATGGCAGCACCGTTTGGCTGCTTAGCATACATACCTGTTGGCATTTGCGGACAGTTTAAGTTTTAGGATAAGGACTACTTTATTTGGCAATTGTAACACCATTTAACGTCTGTAAACTTCTCCAAATCCAGTAAATGTATAAATAATTGACTTGATTTGACAGAGCCGCTAACGTTAGCCTAACGGTGCCTACACAGAGGTAAAACTGCAACCACAATCTTGTACCTTAGCCTTTTTGCTGTTTTCAAAATGTTATTTTGCACCAAATTAAATGTTATATGTCATCATTCATCTTGTTCCTGGCTTAAAACTATATATATATATATATAAGCATTTAATGAAATGTTAATGGAGATATTGAATGGGGAAAAACATTTCCAGAACCAGAGCCGTTCAAAAAGTGTCAATCACTGTTGCAGACACAGAGGCAAAGCGCAGTGCAGGGACACATCTTCATTGCTTCTGACTTTGTTTGCGCCTTGAATTGTCAGCGGCAATTAGGTCAAAGTTGAAATCATTTGAATTTTGAGCTTAGTGCTCAGCGGCAATTTCCAGCGGAGTGCTGCACTAAGGGTCATGTCCTACGAGTTGTCTCCACCGCTCTCCCCGTAGGAAAACAATGGCCCAGCCAGCGCAGAGCGGTTTTACTCTGGATCATAGGTAGACGGCTTAAACTCTGTTAACATCCAGGAACGGCTTCCACACATCAAATAAACACACAGTGGATGTGCTAGTCGTGAATAAATAACGTAACCCGTAAAATCTCACAAACTAATGTAACCTAGTAAGTTAAGGATATGCTCTTCGGCTTTGGAAGTGACACTCTGTCAACTATGTAGCTGGACATGCTAATGGTTGCAGCTTATGTAAAGAGCAGATACAAAAAAACGGTGTAATTCATACTTTACACTACTCTTGTGTTTCATGTTTTGGAAAGGCTAAGGTGACTCTAAAATGTAGTGTAAAAATCCAAAGGTTGATAGGTCTGCTGAGTGCTTTAGCCTTTTAGCGAACAGTAAATTGAGGTTTAAAGGGGTGATAGAATGCAAAACCGATTTTACCTCGTCATTGTTGAAAAATGACAGTTTGGAGGGTAAATAGGACATAGAACCTCAAAATCCTATTGACACCTCTTTCCTCTGCAAATTTCACAATTTGAAACTGCTGCTGAAAACGGGTGAATCTGAACAAAGCTAAAAGTTGACGTCAACTTCTCAATTCCTCCTCATTTGGCTCTACCTTCTATCTTTGTAACACCCCAAAATTGACATAGGCCACTAACTGATCTGAGGTCAGTTAGTCTTCTAAATCTAGGTTGCGCAAATCTCAGACACTTTTTACATTGTTCGCCTGCTCTTGCATTACTAAATTCACTTCTGAGACGTTTTTATGCGAGAAATCAACTATGTAAAGGTCAAATATGGGCAGTTTTATGAAAATGTATGGCTAATTGCGAGCTCAGCAGGCTACTTAACAGCAGCCGGTGCTGCCTCGCCACCCGGTGTGTCCTACTTCATAGACTCCGGCTCGCTGTGAGCTAGCTGGATCTCCGTCACGAAGGGAAGCCCGCAGCGCTCCATACTCGCGCAAAGTCACCATTTCTGGGTTACTGGACTACAAAATGCCGAGGCCCTGATGGAGCTCCAGGGCCTGCAGCTAGCCGCGATCTTTACCCATAGGATTGAAGGGACAGTAGCAGCTAACGAAACCCCTAATGTTCACAAAAAATCATTAAATTGAAATTGGACACCGTTGTTAGCTTTATAAGACCTTGGGGTAGATGTTATATAAGTGGCGTGACGAAATTCAAACTGTAAATATACTCAAATTATGCCAAAAGTAAAGCTAACTACAACTAGCCGCGATCTGTACACATAGGATTGAAGGGACAGTCGCAGCTAACGAAACCCCTAACGTTCACAAAAATGTATTAAATTGAAATCGGACACCATTGTTAGCTTTATAAGACCTTGGGGTAGATGTTATATAAGTGGCGTGACGAAATTCAAACTGTAAATATAGCTACTCTAGTTATGCCGGCAGCTGACAGCCAGCCAGCTCTGCGGAGCTCCACGGAGCCCCGAGTATTCCAGTAGTCCAGTACCCAGGGAAACTGTGACTTTCACTGGGTATGGAGGTTGCCGCTTTCTCGTCAGACTGTGTGGAGCTCTTAGCTAAAGTCCGACACATCTTACCAAATTTGCAATTAGCCATACATTTTCGTAAAACTGCCAATATTTGAGCTTTAAATAGTTGATTTCTCGCTTAAAAAAGTCTCAGAAGTGAATTTAATAACGAAATAGCCCGACAAACAATGTATAACTTTGCAGTGTCTAAAATATGAGACCTGCTGTCTCGCCTCCAATGTCTTTCTATGGGGTTCACACAAACCAATCAGCGCGCAGCTCATCTAAATATTCGTGAGCATACCATATTTGGAAGAAAAGCTCTTGTTCCAAATAGAGCCATATTCACAGGGTAGTTAAGGGCCAAATAAAATAGCATTCGGGCAATTTTCAGCCCAACCAATATTACATACCCTATTAGGAGACCTTAAGGAACAGTGTAAAATAACCTATATAATCATTCTATCACCCCTTTAAGTCCATCAAAAGGCCAGTAGCACAGTGAACAGTTTGTCTGTTCAATTTTCAATTTTTACCACACAATTTTTACCATCCAGCCTGGGGATTTGAGCTAATGACTGTTCAGAATCAGTCCACTTTTCAGTCATCACTAACAAGTCATCACTGCAAAATTCTGCTACTTCCTGTACCTCAGTGTCCTCTCCATTGTTTGTATGGGGTGGAGACCTGGGGCCTGTTGCACAAAACCAGAATAAGGGATTAAGCCGGGATATTCCAGGATGAATTTAGCTTTGATTTGGTTGCACAAAAGCAGGCTGAATTAAACCCAGCCAAGTAACCATGGAGATGTATTCTTTGCAGCTAGCCTGCTCCAGAGCAGGCTAACAGCAAAGGCTAAAATTAATCCTGGAGTCTGATGTGTTAAATCAGCTGCTGCTCTGATCCAAAATAAACGTGTTTAACAGTTATTCCGTTGTCTTCTGAATGTGTTCTGCTTTATTTTTTATTAACATGCATTACTTGTCACTATTGCTGTCACAAGTGTGATTTAAATCCTACTATTGCAGTTGTTTGGATGGTAAGAAATGGTTGCACATGCACCGGAGATAAAGTGGGACAGTGCGGAGGAAATGGGCTTTTCCTCCGCTGCTCTCCCCGTGAAATTTACCCCGTGCAACGTGGAGAGGCGGGGGGAGGCAGGGTGATCCTCCCACACCGTGCAGCAGACTCTAAAGGAGACTTTTAGCATCAATAACGACGACAATGGCACCTGACCAAACGTCCGTATTTTACGAGATGGGAGTGAGAATGTGTTGGAATGCCACAAAGCTTCTTAATCTTTTTATTTTGGTGCTGTCACGCATCTTGGAGCTTGGGAGTGAGAAAAAAACATGAATAATAGGCTATATTGTTTTACAGATATGCTTACAGTGTGTATTGAAGTCACTTACTTCTTTTTCTAGTTTTTGTCCAGTCATGTTTGTTCTGTTTGAACATTAATTGTAGAAAGATATTTAGAATTATAGCTTATAGAGTTTTGTGGATATGGTTGTAAAACATATTCTCACATTATGAATAAGGGTTTGAAATTAAGCCTAGTCCTTAGGGTAAATTGCCCGAGGAACATTAATCACCTCTGCTCACTTTTAAGGCAAAGTAGGCTAAATAATAAAACATTTTATTTATATAGTGCTTTACAGGCTACTCAAAGACACTTTACAGTAAAAACAGCACATTTAGCACATAACAGATACAGCAATAAAACCAACACATAAAACAAGCATATTAAAAGAAATTAAGACAGAGTGTACAACTTAAAAATGTAAAATGTGGAGTGACTAGTAGGCCCTAAGTAGATCTTTTTAAACCTAACGCATTCAGTCGGTCCATTAGCCTGTCGGGCTTTTTTTCTCTGTCTGACAACAGCCGTATTTCCCTGTTTGCATATTATATGTTTCACCTCCTCGTAATTTTCCATAAGCTGCTCAGTGGCTTAAACATATGCCGCACGCGTCTTCTCCATTTCTGCATCAGTAAATCTGTGATCGATACCGTGGTCTATTTAAGAAAGCCATGGACGTGCACTATCCCAGCTATCTACACCTGGCTTGACATAGCTTCTCATCCTGGCTCGGCAAACGTGCAACTGATTAAGTCGCGATGAGCGGACCACACTAAGTCAAGCTGCGCTTTTTCAGTTATCCTGGATTTCTTCATTCTACTTTTGTGCAACAGGCCCCCGATTGTCTAACATAACAAATAAGAAACGCTGGTGTCTGGAGAAGTTGAAATGTACAACATAATTAAGTCAGTGTTTCTCCAAGAAGTAACCAAGAATTTTATGGTGGTATCTCCAGGAAGGGGCTGCACTCTGGGAACTACACCGAGCATAAAGCAAAAATGTACTACAGAGACAAAAGGCAACGCTAATTAAATGCCAAAGAGGCTTGCTAAAGAGAAACAGCTAGTTAAATTACACTGTGATGGCAGGAAAGGAGTCAGGAGAGGAGGAGTTAGAGATGCACATTACACTCAGACACATGCATACTGCTCTGGAAAGGCAATGAGGGTGAGATGATGTGTTGTGGTCAATGGAGAGGTTGAATGGGAGGATGACAACAGGCTCAAGAACTCTTTTATACATCAGTCTATACTGTTGCTAAACCATAATCAGTGCGCTTCGAAACAAAGCTCTGGATCCGAGGATATCATATCATGAAACATGTTTCTTTTTCATGGCTGCTGTTGTGTTTTCATCTTTTTTACTATATGTGTAATTGTTGTCTAACTTTGTGTGTACTTTTTAAGCATCAAAATGCAAAGGCTGTGGAGGGGAAGACACAGGATGGGTCAATGTGAGTGATGATCGAAAGTGCTTAATGACCCATGTGAATTCAAGCAGAGGTAGTGTATATGCTAAGCATTTCCTAGGAGGCACATCCAAAAAATCAGTTAAGCGTTGGGAGCAAGTGGAAAGCGCCCAAGATTGATCGGACTATAACGGGACAATCCTGCAATTGCCGTTTGCCTGAATTTCTGGCTGACCTTGATCAATCCTATAGACGGACAGTGCAGAGGAGGAAAGGTGTCTCGCTCTTACAGTGTACTGTAGCTAATAACAGACTGGCTCACAAAGGATGTGGCACTGAAGAGAATAAATTGTGTAGGCTGTTTTCATGAACCATTCGTACATATAGTTACGAAAAGTAATGCACTGTAATACATATGCAACCCACAATGTTTTTGCTGTATTCACCACACCACATGCTTGCTGCTGTAGAAGAATGCTGTGGACCGCATAGAGAGGTAAGGGCGGATTGGTGGATCATAAAACACAGCGCTTTCAAACTGGGAAGCGGCGTTCATTTCTTTTAACTGTCGTCGCTGCATGTCGCTTAGGCTACTTTAGTCCGCTAAACTCAACTGCTAAGGCCCCTGAAAGGACTGCCATCTGGCGGTGCCCTGTAGCTGGCTCACAGTCACCTTTTGTCGGCTTAACTCAACTAGCAACTGCCGCTTATACAACCGATAGTTCATGGAGCTCTGTAGCCGGCTACCAGTAACCTATTGGAGGCTGCCAAAGGCCACTGATACAAGCGAAAGCTCACGCAGAGCCGCAGCTTCACGTGACCAGCCGGCGGTCGCCTAATTTCGTAGGATGTCATTCGAATTGGTGCGCATACATTTTCGTACTATATTGTTCGAAACCCGTTCACGAGAATGCGTTGAAATAAGTTTAATGGAGAGTCTTCATGGTGTAAAAAACTTTTTATTTTTATTGGTCATTATTTATTTTTATTTAAATTGTGTATTGATTGGAATCATGTTGTATAGGAAATACCCAGTAATGAGTTTAAAATAAAAACACTTGGTACACATTGCTGTTACTGTAATGTTCCAAGTATTCAAAAATAAATCACACACACATTTTTCAGATTAAATTGAATTTAATAATTAATTTAATAGAAAATCTGAAAGTCTATAATTCTATGTCAATTGACTAAAGTCCATCCTCTGATGAAGATCACGTAATATATGATTTGCTGTGACATTAAACGTGACATTATTAACAGGCTACGTTTTCTGATATTGGTTTGCATTTTTGAATTTTGTGTATAAGGAGGGACTACCGATTTTGGCTTTCATCCTGAAACATGTTCTTTCACTATCAGGTACATCCCTAAACTACTTCAATTGGAACGTTATTGATTTTGGACTTGTTTATTTGTTTGTTGGCCATGTTGATGGTGGCCATATTTTCACAGCTTGTGAACAGACAGCAACTTAACGTCTACGTGCACAATCCTTGGATCTGGTATCAGCCGCCTTAAAATGTACACTATACCTGGTTTCATCAACCTGAGAGCGAATAATTAAAAAATTGTTATCATTGATTTTTATTCATGTCTTTTCTTTGAAATCAAATGCCTTTGTTACTTATGTATTTATTTATTTGTGTAATCCTGATGTGGTCCGAAATAAAATTATTTAATTGACAAAAAAATTAAATGTGATACATTGCTTTTTTCACCCATAATAATGCTCAGGAGTTGGTATGATTGTGTTCCAAAAGTGGGATTATTAATTATTTCAGCGCTCAGTTGAGGAAGTGTTGCCTTCAATCCAAGAGTGGGCTTGTCAGATGGCTAGGCGTTTGAAAATATGTCATACCAATGGTTGGCAAGATTGAATGTCTACACTGGAAAATGGGGAAAGTACTTAAAGCCATAGTGCATAGTTTTTGCCTCCCCCATGAAGAATTCTAAGTAATGACAACAACACTGTCGGCGCGTCCACATGATACAAGCCTTCCGTGACCGTGCACACGCCCCCACCCCTCCTTCACACAGTTGCTAGTAACCAAGGAGGACACTGAGGATTAAAAAACATGGACTCTTCAGAAGAGGTCATTATCTTCACTCGAGCTTTTGTGCGTTTCAGTCACCGGACGACACCATGTTCTGATGTTCTAATGTTCTCAGCCATACTGAGAAATACAGAGAGAGTTGTGTGGAGCCGATAGTCATAATTAGCTTTATACCAACTCATTTGGCAATGGCTTGAATGTGACGGTCGTTCATTAATATTGTAGCGAATGGCTGCCAATCATCTATGTATAACCCCGGGCAAGCTGACGGTTGGCAGCCTGGCGAGAGGGGGGCGGACCCCCTGGGGGTATAGTCAGCGGGTTGAGGAAGTTCTGCCTCTTGGAGTTCCGGCCGAGGCTCGAGCCTCTGTGTTTTGAATGCCTATAGGTTGTGCTTTTGGCTAATAAACGAGCTAACTGAACTCTGGCCTGTGTGCGAGTCATTACAATATCAAAAAGTTACGCACTGACGCTTTAAGCTTTTGGAGGGTTCCTAATATGTGTGTGGGGTGAAGCGTATATAGCCTACTGTGTGCTAATGGTGTAATCACATATACCCTATATGTTTGTGGTTAACAGTTTATTGTCTATTTTGTTAAAATGTTATTGTCTTTAATAGGATGGTTATTATGTCATCTTTTCTTAACTTCTGTTTAAGTAAGTGGTGTTGATAATGGAAGGGGGGGGGGGGGGGGGGGAGATCAGGCGGTTCATTTTGTAAATGGTATGTTTTGCGGTTTTAAAAAATAAATAAAAAATCCTAAATGCATTTTAGCAAGCATTGGCAATTCAACATAGCTTTAAATCTTCATGTAACAGACAGACATAGCCTACACTTTTTCCCTTTATAGTATTTCAGAGACTCAATCAGGGAGTTATAGTCAAAATAATAGTAGCCTACTTTAAAGCATGGTTTGGATTTTTTTTAACATAATTTAACATAACATAAGGTCAATAGACTACATGTACTGAATCCTTTTTGACGCTTATGACCGTATAAATGCGCAGCCTTGACGTCGACGCACGGGTAGCCTATAAAGAGCGCCCGGGCTGCGAGCGTGGATACTGGGAGAGTATAAGAGGAGTACACAGTCGCAGCTGACCGCTGCTCAGGGGCCACTTTCTCCTCTTCTATCTGGATAGAAAACAGAGGGACAACCTCAGTTATTTTACACAGAGCCTGTCTGCTTCTACAATTTCTTTTTTTTGGAAACTCTCCCACTCTGTTTCCACTCGGACCCCGCTTTCCCCATCCAGACGATTGAATTCCTTCAGGTTTCAGCCTAATTATTTGAGCAAGTACCCAGCATCGCGGGTAGAACGGGCAGCGGCCGCAGCATGGAGCCGTACACGGTCCCGGGAGCTCCGCTCTCTCTGTCCGACCTGTACTCCGTCATCCCCTTCAACGTCACGTTCCCGGACGAGGAGAACGGCTTGATGGGCGAGCGGCTGCAGAACTACACCGGGCAGCGGGCTCCGGTGCGGAGCGCCGGGGGTCTGATCATACCCATATCCATAACTGCTCTCTACTCCGTAATTTGCGTGGTGGGACTTCTGGGCAACGTCCTCGTCATGTACGGGGTGGTCAGGTAAACACCTGTTTTTAGTTTGTTTTTTTAATACAGTCATTTTACTGAGCGCATCAGTTACTTTAAACGCCTTGATATGATAAACAGCCTACATTTTAGACTATGTAAAATCCACCCACAAGCACTCAATTAGTGTCCGTGTGTTAATGAGACCTTGGGCTATAACGCTCCAGGAGCGACACTTGAGATCATGGGGGAGCTTTAGTGATGATCTCACTCATTTAACACATTTAATCTTAATTGTTTTTTGCTTTTAGCTTGCTTTGGCTTTTACTAATCCCCCCCCTTTCATGAAAGTAAATACACACTCAAAACGATGATTTCAATTGAATAGAAAGGTTCGATGCCATGAAAAAGGAGATATTCTGCAACCCTTGGTTGACAAAAAAATGTGTCTGTTTACACGGGAGGTTTATGGTTTTGCGCAGCAACCTGTAAGAATAAATAAAAAATGATCCAAAATATAAATTTTTAATTTAATGTCTTTATAAGATGAATCAATTAGATGTCAACTAATCGTGAACTATTTTCAGAATTGATTAATCGGTTAGAGTAATTTAGTTTTTTTTTTTAAAAAGAAAGAAAACAAAATTCTCTCATTCCAGCTTCTTAAATGTAATATTTTCTGGTTTCTTCTCTCCTCTGTGACAGTAAACTGAACATCTCTGAGTTGTGGACAAAACAAGACATTTGAGGACGTCATCTTGGGCTTTGGAAAACACTGATCCACATTTTCTTTTACCATTTTTTTTGACATTTTATAGACCAAACTACTAATTTATTAAGCGAGAAAATAATCAACAGATTCATCGGCAATGAAAATAATCGTTATTTGCAACCCTAGTCCAAGTAGACCAACATTTATTGCCCTATTAACAAACCACATGTCCTGGTTGCATACAGTCTCTTTGAGTGTGTTGAGAAGGGGGAGCTTGTTACTGTAGCTATGTTACTTTATACACTCATTGACTCGCTCTTTTCTTAACCTACTCTTATTTTACCTTGGATTTGACTGAGCAGTGGTGTAGTCTAATGTATTGTAGTGGGTATACTGTACTGTATATGTATGGGTATATATATATATATATATATATATATATATATATATATATATATATATATAAAATGGGGGGTGGTGGCATATCATAGTGGGTGTCCTCCCACAAGGAAATTTTGAGCGTCAAAGACTTCATTTCCTGCATTCTGACACTTTTATGCACCAATTTTAAGGTGGAAATACCTTTATTTAGCCTATGTGAAGAAGAAAAACACATGACATTTCAAAATATATCAAAATTATAATGGAAAGTATGTTGTTATCTGCCATTGTGCACTTTCTTAGTGGGTATAGTGCGTATACCTGCGTATCACGTAGACTACACCACTGACTGTGAGCAACTGCAACTAAACAATTTACCTGAGGGGATCATTAAAGTATTATGATTCGGATTCTGTGAGCCTGCACCGTTCCTGGCTGCATTTGGCTCCCTGCATAATGCATGAGATTGTTTTTTTCCGTCATTTCTGGAGAAACAACATGTGCAAGTTTTATAAGAGGGGTTGGTGGCAGTCAAATGTCTCATCTCAGACGCAGTCTCTCAATTCAGTCTGACTCAACTGTGCCTCAGACAGAGAGGGATGGACTATCCTGTACACTGGAAGAGAGAGGAGATCCTGCAGTTACAGACATGTTGTTTGGTCTTTATTTGGTCTCTGAGTGTGTGTTCTATGCTTGCTTCCTTATAGCCATGACAACCCCTTCTTTTATTTAAGCTTTAATAATCTGTATTTTATAATCGGTAGTTTCAAACATTTAAATGATGGAAACTAAGGTAGCTTCAGGCTAAATAAACCGATTTTGTCCACTAGTCAATGTTTGCAGTATATAATAGTCACTTCGAGGTAGGGCTGCAACTAATGATTATTTTTATTGGCGAATAGTCTGTTGATTATTTTCTCGATTAATCGATTAGTTGTTCCATAAAATGTCAGAAAATGTTTTTTAAAAAAAATGTTGATCAGTGTTTCCTAAAGCCCAAGATGACGTCCTCAAATGTCTTGTTTTGTCCACAACTCAAAGATATTCAGTTTACTGTCACAGAGGAGAGAAGAAACTAGAATATATACACATTAAAGAAGCCGAAATGAGAGAAGTTCGACTTTTTTCCTCTAAGAAATGACTCAAACCGATTAATCGATTATCAAAAATAGTTGGCAATTAATTTATTAGTCGAAAACTTAATTAATCGATTCATTTTTGCCACTCTAGTTCGAGGTCAGTTTCCCCCTCAACTCTAAAAACATTAGAATACAGGCTGCACCCACTTTGTCACTCGATACAAGCACCCTGTCATTTCCCAGAAGCCACCCAGCCCCAACCAGTATGCTTAATAATAAAACAATAAAACAGCTTTTGCAGCAGCTTGGCTCGTCCTCGCTTATCATATTAATTACCCTTTATCTCAAACATTCTCTGTGCGTGTTCCCCCAATATCACCCGAAGCATTAATTACTGCAGCTGGGCCAGGGAATTAAACAAGCAGGTTAATTTAAGATTACCACCTTAGCACAGAAAGATAACACAGCCAGGTGGAGGCCAAGCAGACAAGGCTAAGGGTTCTTTTTCAGCCCACAAGCATGAATGACATGCAGCAAAGGGCCGCAGGGTGGAGTCAAACCCAGGCCCACTGCGTAGAGGAGTAAACCTCTATATATGGGCACGCCCATTGGCATGCTCTACCAACTGAGCAATCCAGGCGCCCATTGGTATTACTTTACTGTATACAGTGAAAGAGAGAAGCAGAAAGGGGGTACTGAAAAAAAAATGGGAGTTGTATATAGGAAAAGCCTCAAGCAAGGCATTTTCTGCAAGTGGCAATCTTTGGATATTGAACCAAGAAAACAAATCATGAATATTTACAACTCCGCCCATTATTTCCATTCAGGAGGAGTTGGAGTGCAAATAAAGGGCAAAACAAGGCACAAGACAAGTTTAAAAAACATGATCTAGGGAGGTAAGAGGGAGAATGGATGAGCACTCAGAAAAGGCAGTGAATCAAATTGTGCGCAGCGATTCATCTGGCCTTTGTGTTTGCTTGTGTGAGGGAGAGGACTCATCACAGATGCAAGAGGCAGAAGGAAGCGCAGCACATTCACCATTCTGGAGAGAATATATTATCTCCTGTGGAACATCTGTAAACTCCGAAGGGATCGAACTTAAGAGAGGACACCCAAACTTAGACACAGATGTAGGGATGTAATAAGAAAAGCTGGGTAAACACTAGCCTCCATGTAGTCATTCATCTTCTTGTCGTTTTAAAAGGTTTCTGTGATGCATACTATAGATTTCAAACCCTAAATAAAAGCAGGCTTATGTGGGTTTATTTTGTACTACCATCATGGTAGCAGTAAATGAGGCTTGAGGCAAAGAAAGACAACCACACACACACACACACACACACACACACACACACACACACACACACACACACACACACACACACACGTCAGTCCTCGTTGCTTTGGTGACTCCTGTGGTTAAACTTTTAACTCATGGTCTACCATCTAGCTTTTTTTCTCCAGAATTTCAATCGGATTGCATGGCCTTCCTCTGCAGATTAGTCTATATCAACAATGTTTTATTTCCAAGATTGTTCAGGTGCCGCAGGAAATTCCACTGGATGTCCTTCATTTTTGGCCAGATGTCCGTCCCATTCCCCTTTCTTTGTGTTGGCGTTTTAAACTCCGGTGGATTTGTGAGGACTATGGTTAACTGCTCCTCAGATCTCTGCAGGGTAAATCCAGACAGCTAGCTGTCCAATCTGAGTTTTCTGTTGCACGACTAAAACAACTTTTAAACGCGCATATTCCACCAAAACCTGTTCCTTTTCGAGGCTATTTTGCAGCTGCACTGTTGCTCCGTCCAGCGCTTAGCATCACCTATGACGATTGTGATTGGTTTAAAGAAATGCCAATAAACCAGACCCTCCTCCGCAGCACTGTGGACAAAGGTCTGGCAATAGTAATCACAAATTACTAGTTATTATGTTAACAAAGTTCGACACTTAGATTACTGAGCTATCGTCATGACAACTGAGTAAACTCCATCTGCTAAGGAAGACTGAGATGTGGTTGAAAGGGCTGGAAAACCTTGAGTTAAGATTTTTCTTTTCAAGCTACTATTCAAGGTTAACAATGACCTTTCCTGCCTGGGTTTTAAAGTACTATCTGGGTTGTATTGTTAAACAATACATAATAAGGATCATTTTGGGGGTTTTCAACCCAGACCCTATTTTCCCATGCATTGGTGTCAACCAAACCAGAGTGGTGATTGTTGGAAAAGTGGAGAGACGAACCAAGACAGCTTTTGATTAGATTTTTTCTGTTGACTTTGAATGAAGTGTGCTTTACGATAATACAATTATTGTTTTTTATAAATGGAGTCTGGTGGGTTTGGCGATAGCCATTTCAGGGCTGTTTCATGTTAAACAAAAAGGATCTTACTCTTTAACAAAAAAGGTCTACATCTGTAAGGATCCTTTCCATAATGTTGTCAGACACTTAGAATAATAATCTAATCTGAGCCTGTCAGTGGAGAAACAAGCACTTTAAGCGGACGTAAATTGAAGGTGCACAATTGCCCAATGACTGCCGACTGCAGCAGTCCTGCTTAATGCTGGACCAATTTAAAAAATTGTTGTTCCCATCAGTCACTTAGTCACAAAAACAGGAAGATAAGTTCCAGGTTGAAAAAATAATTTACCTTTTAAGCAGATTGGAAATGATGATATTAAGTGCATTATCAGAGGCAATATTGTTTAAACTCTGTTGTTTCATATTGTACTTTGGTACACATAATACACATGAATGACTTTTGGTCCAATTGACACATCAGGGAGCAAATTCGATCACTAAAACAATCAAGATGAAATGACAATATAATGCTGTAGGACAATATGCTACACTAAAATCGGCAGAATTTTCTACCAAACTTCCAAAAACAATGATGCAGCAAATCCTGTCAACTCTGAAGGATGCAACTGTGAAGGACGCATCACGCATCCTTCCAGACAGCTAGCTGTCTGGAAGGATGCGTGAAGGTTTGCACAACTACTGTTTCATGCTCAAAATGACACACGTTGCCACCAACATACAGGCTACTCTGTTGGGACAACACAACAAGAGCAACTTGCCTATCAGTTTACAGCAGTTAGTGGGCTGAGAGAATTCTCTGCATCACATTATTGAAAAAAAGTCAACAAAGGCAGTCAACAATGTCTTAACTAATGATCCAATGTCTTTTTTTTTTACTATTTTCTGACATCTCATAGACCAACTATTTAATCTAGTTTCATACAGTGAAAATCTTACAGGTAAAAGGCAGTAATGCAAATAACTATGCAACTATGTTTACAATTAATCATGTCTAAAATGTCAGAAATAGTAGAAAATGTCCCACAAACCCCAAAGATATTAAATGTGATGTTAAACAGAAAAGTTGCACATCTTCATATTTGAGAAGCTGGAACCAGCAAAGGTTTGATATTACTTTAATAAATGACAAATGATTAGTGGGTTTTCCAACATTAATCTTCTGTGAGCTGACTAATCGTTTGAGCAGTAATTATAACCAGAGGCCCATTTGAAAGCATCCTTTCTGTTAAGTTTGTTTTGCCTGCCACATCAGGCAGCTTATAAATAACTCAAAAGTCATACATTTGAGATACTGAATTTCCCTCCACTTAGATTCCTAGATAAAGACACTCAAATGCACACACTCCATTTAGAGTCTGCATGGATGCACACGTCCAGGTGAATTGGGCGTTGTGCTGCTGTGCCGTTGAAGGCCCTTGGTCTGATTGCTAATGGAGAAGCAGACACCTCTAAAGATAGCCCATGCAGGATAGGTCAGCAGCACTAGAATCCTCTAACCTTCCAGTTATCCTCTCCTCTAACTTGGCTCCTAATCCTGCTGCCACGCCTGTTAGATAAGACCTAGCTCAGTGCTAATGCAATTTATTATCAACTGGCCTCCATGAAATCATAGTTTGATGTGCAGCTATCGCAGGGCTGAATTAGTTTGTGTGAAAGTGAAGTCTTAACTGAGCTGCTTCTTGAGGATTATTGTTCCATTTCTACTAAGAAGCGGAACTTGGACATCCTTCTCAAACTGTATATTGGTATTCTGGTATGGTAATATTTTGGTAATGACAAAAGATAAAAAGATACAGAGTGAGTTAACACAGCTTCAGGAAGAGTTCTTTTCTTTAGGGACTGTAGAAATTTGGCTGAAAATACCATAGCATGTTGCCAATAGGATGAGCGTGTGCGTGTTTGTGTGTACCAGTTTATTTCCTGGGCTGAGTCAGCATGTCTTCCATCTCAACCAGCAGCATTTATATCAGCGTGCGTGCGAGTCGTGCGAGTCGTGTGTGTGCGTGCGTGCGTGCGTGCGTGCGTGCGTGCGTGGCCTTCAGCCGTGGAAACACAGGAGCGTCGAGCCTGACAAAGAAAAGATTAATGTAGTCACACCAGGCAGCGCTACTCCAACTAGGTAGAGATAAAGGATCAAGACTGATCTCAATGCAAATGCTAATTCTCTAGAGCTGAATGTGGATGTGTGTGGAGCTCCCAAACCGACAAAAGGCAGTAGGCTAAAAGAAGAGTCCGAAATTATAATTGAATACCTCAGACAATTATATTCAGTTAGTATTTATTGAAATAATTCCAAGGTAGTGTAGAAATAGGTAGACAGCTTTAAAATTATCATTTAAACTCCAATCAGTTGATAAAATACACAAAAAACACATTTAAAGCTATAGTGTGTAGTTACTGTCTCCAACTTGAAGAATTCTAAGTAATGACAACAACACTGTCGGCACGTCAACATGATACAAGCCTTCCGTGATCGCGCACAGCCCCCACCCCTCCTCCATGCAGTTGCTAGTAACCAAGGAGGACATGGAGGATTAAAATGATGGACTCTTCAGAAGAGGTCATTATCTTCACTCGAGTTTCTGCTCGCAAAAGTCACCGGACGACACAATCTTCTGAACATAGCCATACTGAGAAATACAGAGAGAGTTGTGTGGAGGTGAAAGTCATAATTAGCTTTGTAACAACTCATTTAGCAATGGCTTCAATGTAACTGACGTCGGACGTTGATTAATATCAAAAAGTTATGCTCTAAAGCTTTAATAATCTCTATTTTCCCGACTGAACATTTTCCTAATGCTATATGAAAATGACACAGTCGTGTTAATGTACAGTGATCCAGGGTTTGTGTGTAACATCAGTGGAGCAAATACAGTAAGAGAACTGTGTGGCTAGCTAGTGAAAACAATGGTGGCTAAACCATGGATGTACAACAACTGCATCCACATAGCCTTGCAGCCAATTTTGCACAGTGGCCACTCGCGGTATTTCAACGTTAAATCCCCCTGCGGCTCAAAAAGCCTTTAACCCATAGACCTCCACTGTACTGTAAAAGGGACGTCTGCAAAACTGTTGACAGGAAACCCGGAACTGCAAACAAGGTTGATTATGACTCTTTCTATCCTGATGTTTTAATCCATGGAATGTTTATATTTGAAAAACTCTTTTTGAGCCGAGAAAAAGGATTTAAAAACCTGTGATGTCACCACAATGTAAAGTTTATGGAGCTATTGAGAATGAGGACATACGTCACGATTTGGGAGGTGTCTGAGTCTGTCTACCATTTTGGGATCCTACGCTATCGGTTGCCAGGGGCAACAGTGTCAGAGCGACACAGACCCGGAGCAGGAAAGACGGCTCAAGGAATTATCAAGGCGTTTTGTTCTGTTAATACATCCATGGCTTAAACAGAGAAATTACGAGAAAATTAAGAAGAAGGCAGCAAAAGAAAAGGGCCCTTACAGGGACAAACTGATAGGAACAACAATCTCTGAAACTGGTCCAGTATATTATCACTTAGCTAGCGTCCACTACAAGTTCTGTTGTTGCCGCTGACAGACTCAGATTATTATTCTAAGTGTCTGACAACATTATGGAAAGGATCCCTACAGAGATAGACCTTTTAGTTAAAGAGTAAGATCCTTTTAGCTTAACCTGAAACAGCCCTGCAATCACCATCACTAAACTCCACCAGACTCCATGTAAATAATCAGGACTTTTATCATCGTAAAACACACTTCATTCAAAGTGGACAGAAACTAAATAAAACTATCAAAAGCCGTCTTGGTTCATATTTCCACTGTTCCAACAATCACCACTCTGGTTTGGTTGAAATAAACCCTTAATTCACCCATTTACATGTGGAAATATGCTGGCTCTATACACTCTAAAAGTCCTGATTATTTACATGGAGTCTGGTGGAGTTTGGTGATGGTGATTTCGGGGGTGTTTCATGTTAAACTAAATGGATCTTACTCTTTAACTAAAAGGTCTATCTCTGTAGGGATCCTTTCCAGTCAGTGTGGTGTCTCTGTGCTGGACCAGAGAAAGGTCCTTTCTTCTAATTGCAGCCACCCAATAAATCTGACGTCTCCTTGTCACATCGGAGACATACTCTCCTTTCATGCTTTTTCCATGTAGGGAAACGAAAAAGCATTAACACATGGTTCCTACGGTTTACACGACAATCGTGGGAGACACTGGAGCATTTTTTTTTACAAAGCAGTTTTCCAGGCATTTAAAAATAGTGAGGAATTGCAACAACCTCCTCTGCTACTAACAAAAACAATGAACGGTTCTGACGGGTATCCTCCCAAAATGGCGGAAGGGGGATCTCTGGGGGTGGGGCACTGTGTAGTGACGACATCTCCTCATTCTCAATACGTAGCTAGCAGAAAAAGTGTGTGTGTGTGTGTGTGTGTGTGTGTGTGTGTGTGTGTGTGTGTGTGTGTGTGTGTGTGTGTGTGTGTGTGTGTGTGTGTGTGTGTGTGTCTTCAGCTGCCAGTGATTTTGGTTAAGCTAACACTAGCTAGCCACACAGTCCTCTCCACTGATGTTACACACACAGCTCACACACCCCACAAATCATTATCTTGTACATATATAGATACCCCCTTTCCAGCCTGGTATCACCAAATAGCAAATGAATAACATGCCAAAGTCATATTTTTCTTTTTGCGTGTCAATTCATGCCGGTCTCTACTGACCTATATTGTGATGTTAATAGACATGGGTGGATGGCTCAAACAAACAACTTTCACCCAGAAAACCGCTGTTCTCATGTGAAACCAAAAGTCAACGTAGATTTTTTTACGTTGTCTTTGTAACATAATTTACATAACAATCTAAGGCTACTTATTTGAACCCAAACCATGACCTTTTCATGAACCTAACCAAGTAGTTTGGCTGGCCAAACATAACCAATGTTAACCACGTGTTATTTAAAAGATTATTTTTTGGGGCATTTTAGGCCTTTATTTGACAGGACAGCTTAAGACAGGAAAGAGGAGAGAGGGGGGAAATGACATGCAGCAAAGGGCCGCAGGTCGGATTCAAACCCACGGCAGCTGCGGCAAGGACTGAGCCTCTGAACATGCGCACACCCAACCAGGTGAGCTACCTAGGCGAACCCAACCACGTTTTAAATGAGTTGGGAATGACACGCAAACTTTCCCTTAAAAATGGCAGCAATGTATACACCTAATGAAATCACATTACACCTTCTCATGATACATGATACAGTAGAGCCTAAATATGAGGAAAATGGGATATGTTGTGTTTAAAAGAGAAAAGAGAAATGACTAGGTTAAGTAGAAGAGTCATCCTAAAATAAATTTAATTTAGATTTATTTTATCAACCGACTAGAGGTTAGGAAAAGTATGAATATTTTTATAACAATTTTATTTATTTATGTATTTACACTACATTGCAATTGTTTTAATTAATTTACCATGTTTTATTTATTGATGTATTTAGTGATATATCTGGCTCATCTGATAACCTTTTAATGCCTTTTGTCAGCTTCAGAGCGCCATAGATCTGTGTATCATGCGGTGAAGTAAAGAGTGAATGGCATTTACATTGTGCCGAGCTGGCAGCATTTGATTAATGGCAAGCTGAGTGTTAAACCAGTGATCAATGGCACTCTGTCTAGGTGAGCAGGCAGAAATCGTTCACATGGCCTACAGGCCTATATCAGTTGTGTGCTGATTTGAGACTTTTTTTCCTTCTGATGTGGCACCAAAAGATGTGTGTGAGGAGGAATGATTGGACAGCCATGAGAGCTTGGTAGCAGGGAGTCTATGCTACGGAAACCAACAAAAAAAAGGCACTGGGAGATTAAACCATCACAGAGTGACTGTTATAAATAAAAACGTGCCTCACTGTAACACGAAAAAGGGCGTCACAATGACATTTCTCCAAGCCTACAAAAAGGCAGAAGGGTATTTAAAAGCTTTACCAAATACTCTACCTGAATTATAAGCTGAGCAATTAACCATAACATAACCTCAGGAAAAGCTATGTGATTGCAATGACAAAACATGGAAATGGCAAAGGTTTCTTGGCATACACATAACTACCTGTCACTGCTGGTGTGAAATTAAAGTCTTGTCCTGCTGAGAGGAGACATGCTGTGCAGCCTAGATTCCTGTATTAAGAGTATAAAAGAGCATCCGCCTGTAGCAACATCTGCCTACTTTATGCCAAACAAGTTCATTGGTATCCTAATAATCCAACCGAGCTCCTGTGTGCTAGAGTGGATGTGACATAATATCCCGGGGCAAGAAAGCTAGATCTACCTTTTTCTTTTCCAATTATCTTTACCCCTGATTTACAATACATGTGTGTACAAACATACCCCACAGTAAAAGGCTTCAGACATTATTTTTGCCCCCCTTTACACCATTCAATTTCTATTGACCACATGGTCATAAGATTGGGTGGTGCAACATCTAGACCCAGTCACCCAAGTGCTTGTTTACTGAAGGGAGGGAGGAAGTGGTTTTGCCACAAAGCAAGATACACTGTTTGCAGGCCCATCTTGTCAATTTGGATTAGGATGAGGTAGGGGTGCACGATATATCGACTCAATATCGTTATCGAAAGTCTCGCGATAATTACGCGATATTTTGTTTGCGTTGCATCCCATCCCATTGCAGTTCCATTGCAAGCTGCAGCACAACGTTCCATTGAGTCTCGCCTCTTGTTACGTCTATACTCTTTGATGCACCTCTCGAAAAATACACATCACTTGGTAGCATTGTATTTCCCCCGACTCATTTCCTGGTTCTCCTTCTCCATAAACAACATGAAATCAAGAAGAGGGTTAACTTCTCCTGCTCCAGATTTCACCGTGGTCAGAAAGAAGAGGGGAGACACTTTGTTTCACTCCGAAGAAAATCGCTGTCACTCTCTCACTTCTTCCTCGCTCTACCACACACACACACACACACACACACACACACACAGTCTAGACGCACACACCACAGCACGTATAAACATCAGCTGCGTGGAGCCTCCGCAGAACCATAAAACGAAGCGAAAGAGAAGAAAGGAGCTAAGAGAGCGAAGAGTGGAGCAAGAAGAACACAAAAGTAAGGATACTAGTGTTGCTCTGGGAGACGACGAAATAACAGAGATTGAAAGGAAACTTTACAGGCCAAAAGTAACCCTACAGTCACATTAGCTACAAAAGAGAGCGACATACACTCTCTTGTGGGCGCTCCTGGGCGTCCCTAGCCTACCCCTGGTTGCTTGGCAACAGTAAACAGAAATTCTCCGGTTCTACCTTAAACCACGTCTTAAAAGTTACTTCAGAGGTATTGTTAAGTCACGAGCGATGTTTTTGGATGTAAAAGTATTTATTTCTCGATAAAAGTAACACAATATATGAGATTAAATGCCAAACATATCAGATATATACATAAATACGATGTCCTGAAGCGTTTTCCGTCATCTTGAATTATTTTCTTCAACTCGAGCCACTGACCTACGTCACGCTGCCCTCACACTGCCTTCACTCTGATTGGCAGTCGCTCGTAGCCAAACGGCCACTCCCATTGAAAATGAATGGTAGCCTGTCGCTCTGTCTCTTGTAGCTAATGTGACTGTAGGGTAATGCCTCCTTCTTGGTAGCTTGGAAATACTTTGGACATGCTCTTTATTTATTTATTTTATACTGTCCAACCAGTAAAACGTGCCCTGTTCTGTAGACACATGTTGTACCAGTCCAATATGACTGTCAGTTGAAATAAACCTTGTGTTGTAAGAAAACTTGTTTAATTTGTTATAAATCTATTTTGATGCGTTTTCCCATAACTTTGGTAATTTTACATGTTTAAAAATACCTAAATTAATATCGATATCGCAATATTCATTATCAATATCGCAATATAAAAAAATTTCAATATCGTGCACCCCTAGGATGAGGGGAAAGAGATTTCTTCAGAATCACAGTTTAATTAATGAATGATCAAAGTGACGCTAAATACACACTCACACACAATCCTCTACCCATGTCAACAGTATGGTGGCCCCGAAGGACAGAACAACAACAACATGACTGATGCCATTTTACATTCACATTTCACCTCTCTAAGCAATATTAATATTGTGCTTGCTTTACAGACAGCCCTTATGTAACTACCAAAAGCTCCCTGCTGTCCTTCGCTGTAACTGATACTTAATGCACACGTCGGATTATGATGATCAAACATACGAGGGAATGTTCAAAACCAGCCATCTGCTGCTGACTTCAACGTTTCCTTTTGTCTTGATTAAAAAATGAGGATGAATTGATTTGATGAAGTCCAGGCCACATGGGGTGATGTTGTAAATTGATATTGAATGGATAGGCCTACAATATGAAGGGATAGACATTTTGACTGACTTGTCATGCGCAGAACGGTGCAACTAATAACAATAATAATGTAATAAACAAATTAACAATTATGACTTAAGCCCCATTCCGACAGGATGACATAACAGGAGGCAACGATTGAAAAATTCACTGTGTTCCTCAGCGATTTAACTCGTCATTCCAAGTAGGGCTGGGCGAGAAAGAAAATCAAATGTCACAATATGTTCGACCAAATACATCAATGTCGATTTTGTGGGATATTGTAGGGTTCACTATTGGTGCTTTCACAAAATATTTACACAATGAGATTTTTGATAAACAATCATCAGTAATGTGGATATAATGACTAAGTGGGTAAAGGCAAATAATAAAAACAGCCAGAACAGTCTGGTAAGCTCAGAAAATGACATCACTTTACGGCAATGCAGCCTCTAAAACCAGGAAAAGACGACACATTACGATATTCAAAACATAAGATGATATCTAGTCTCATATATTGATGTCGATATAATATCGATATATTGTCCAGCCCTATTTGACTTGTCATAAGCAGAAAGAGCACAGGTGTAACCAGGGTGCGATTTGTGGAAAAAAAACAGAGGCGGGGGGGGGGGGGGGGGGGTGACATGCACAACAAAACCAAACATGCAAGAATGAAATCCCCCTTCCCAGAGTGATAGAGAAAGACAGAGTGGCGACACTCCCATTGGAATCCGTTGTACACTTTTTGCCGCCCACTTCCGGGGTATGCAGTCTCGCGTAGTTCCAAACAATCCATTCACGGCGTCGGACAAGATTCATTTCCATTGCTGGCCGTCGAGTAACTTCTGAGGTAAGTTGATTAAATAGCTACCTCTTTTGAATTGTCAACTGTCTATATTTTATCAGAGGCCCTTTATGATGCATATACTGATATTTATTTGTATGTGTGCAGAGCGTAATTATATATATTTTTATCTTGGTAGCCGACCGATTGCCAGCTAGTTTGTTAGCTCGTTTGTTAGCTTGACTTTGCTAGCTGTGAAGGTATCGCTACACCAACAATTACGAAGTTCAGTCGTGTATCTCTGACAACTTTTATTTAGTGAGTTATTGATGTTGGATTACTAGGATCATTAAGGTTGATTAAGGACGGATTTTATTTAGGTTTTATCTGCTGAACCTGACGGTGTTAGCTAGTCAGCTGAGTACTGTGTGTCTAGAAATAAGGTTGGGTTTGTTTAATTATACCCTTGAAAGGGCTGTTGGATTACATGTATGAATACAAATGATTCCACACAAAGAAATCACTAAGTGGCATGACAATGACATAAGTTTAAATATGAAAAAGTATTAAGGCAAATTTCAAAGTTTTTTTTTTTTTTTACTGTTGATTTATTTAACGTTTTCCACTGTTTTTTAAATTCAATAATTGCAACATCTTTCCAGAAGTCAACGAGTAATCGTGTTAAATTATTGTGATTTCAATATTGACCGAAATAATTATGATAATATTTCTTTCCATATTCGAGTAGCCCTAGCTGGTGCTGGCGACGGCTGCTGGTAGTGGCTGCTGGTAGTGGCTGCTGGTAGTGGCTGCTGGTAGTGGCTGCTGGTAGTGGCTGCTGGTAGTGGCTGCTGGTGGTGGCTGCTGGTAGTGGCTGCTGGTGGTGGCTGCTGGTAGTGGCTGCTGGTGGTGGCTGCTGGTGGTGGCTGCTGGTAGTGGCTGCTGGTGGTGGCTGCTGGTAGTGGCTGCTGGTGGTGGCTGCTGGTGGTGGCTGCTGGTAGTGGCTGCTGGTAGTGGCTGCTGGTGGTGGCTGCTGGTAGTGGCTGCTGGTGGTGGCTGCTGGTAGTGGCTGCTGGAGGCTGCGGACGGTGTGCCAGGGGATGGAGAGGCCAAATACATCCATGGCAACCAGTAAGGTGTTTGGCAGTGGACTAGATGTTATGACCTTAGTTCAGGAAGTCTGCTGTGTTGAAATTGCCTTCTTAGTCTGACTCTTGCTGCCAGGGTACCCCTTATCACGGTTGTTTACCTTTACCTTCCTCTCAGCCCTGATGCACTTTGATTGTCATCACATGTTTATATTTGACAGTGTCAGTATTTCTGTTTTAATCTGTGCACTTTGCTTGAATCCTTAACCTCAGCCTGATATGTGGAGGATTTTGTTAATCACTTCTACTATTCCCCCCTGTTCCTTCACTTTGTTCTTGTTTTTCAAGTAAGATACACAGCACACCTGTTCACACATTTGTTGTTCTTTTTCCACTCATGACTAACTTTGTTTTATTTATTGATACCCCCTGGCTCTACTTTGTTGCTCTTATTCATGCTATTTCCCACTTGGTTTTTGTTCCACAAACCTCAGCCTGATATATGTGGAGAGGATTTGTTTTATTAAACACTCAGCATCTCAAACACTAACCCCCAAGACTCCTGGCTCCAGCTTTACATGCTGCATCCTCCTTTGCAGCGTGCGGATGTTAGGCAGTAGAATCTGCATTTGCTGAAGGGTTTTATAACCAGTGGTGCCAGCGGTAAATCTTATTTGTATTGTTTTTTTTAATTGTCTCCTTTCCCCACTGTATTCCTTTCTTTTTCTGTACTTGTTCTTGTTGTGTCACTCATTGTTTAATAAAAAAAATACATTTCATTTATTCATCCAAGTGTAATGAGTTGTTATTCTTTAATATATGTGATACTTTGTGTATGGCTTAGTCTTAAAATGATCATGGTTGTGTGGTCAACTCCTGCCTCATCAGAAGAAGTGGGCTGGACACTAAATGCTGAATGGACTGTTGCTACTCTGCTTTTTCAATCGCTCTCTGACCACGGGTAAGTGAATCGGAAATTACAAAATCAAGGAAAATACAATAGTCCAGCTGTGCAAAAAAGAACATCTTGAATCATCTTTGATTTAAAAAAAAAAAAAAAAAAAAAAAAGATGTAACCCTTGTGTTGTCCTTCGGGTCCCCGGGACTTAGTTTATTTTTGACATTTTTTTCGCATTGGATAGGCCTGGTGTTGAGCTTCGGGGGGGGGAGGGGGGGTCCCAGACATGTCAGAACAAACACGTTTGGACATGCTAATACAAAATGTAAATAAACTAAACAAGCCCCCGTGACACGAAGGACAATACAAGACAGTAGCCTAGTGCTACCCATGCTAACACGGATGTGAAGCTTTCCCTCCAAAACTTAAACGTATCTATACATAGCTTTCAGTTGTCACCCTACCACTCCAAATGTAAAACTGACATTTACAAATATGCAATAACAATCAAACAAGTACATGGGTATGTGATTTTATTTATATTTACCATTCAATATAGCAATCGCTGCGGTCAGTCCCATAGTAGAACATGACAGCGCTGCGTGTGTTTGGAACTATACAGGCTTACATGAACCACGTGACCACCCCGCTAGCGAGATCAACGAGTGTCGCAACTCTTACTATCTCTATGGCTCTGCCCCTTCCTATACCATGGATATAGTGCCACTCGGCCAGCCATGCCAAAACACTTATTTATGAACATCAATATTCAATGGAAAACAATCTCAAAATGAAATGGCACAATGTGGTGTCAACATAAAACTCATCGCTTTCAAGCCGAGGAGCGGAGTTCACTTCGTGGCCAAAACAAAATACTTTCACCCAGGAAACTCTCGTTGCTTGGGAGTGTTTTAACCCAAACCACAATCTTTTTCCTAAACTTAACTAGTCGTTTTGGTGTCTAAAATTAACTGTCAGCACCACATGACACTCACTTTTTCTGGCTAAACTACCACGGCCCCTGAAAAAAAACGCCATGTGGCGGTGCCTGTAGCCGGCTCACAGTCACCTACTGTATTGGCGGCTAAACAACTGCCGCTGGTAGCTGGCATCCCGAAGCTCTCGGCTGAATACAACCAGCAACTGCCGCTCAGATTTTATTGTTCCATCGCACTATAGACTGTTCGTGTTGCAGCACTTTACTTTAAAATACTTATATTACTAAATTACTATTTTAGGTATATAATATATGGTCTATTGGTGATCACTTTTAAGGGGGGAGGGGGGGGGAGATAGATTTTGTCCCTACAGGGGATAAAAGTAATTCAGCAGAGGCGGGGATATGTAGACCAGAAAAGAGGAAATCCCACGCAGCGCCCCCGGAAAAATCGCACCCTGGGTGTAACTTATAACAATAATAATTCAATAAACTAATTAATAATAATTATGACTTAGGCAGCATTTCAACAGGATTAACATAACAGGAGGCAAGGATTGAAATATTCCCTGTGCTCCTCTGTGATTTAACTTGTCATTCCAACAAGTGACATTTGAACCATGGGGGAATTACAGGATATGTTCTTTAATAGACAGACAATAAGCAGGACAAAGCTCCCCAAGGGAGCACAGGAGAGGTGAAGGAGAGATCCGGCGGGAGAGACAAATAAAAAATTCCTACTCCTTCTCGGAGTCATTACTCAGTCAGATCTTAACACACAGACATGAAACACATATTGATATCCTCTGCGACTTACACTTTGGGAGGATATCGCAATATCCAATGCAAATAAATGATAGAAATCATCAGAAAAAGAGGATTCAGAAGTTGCTGAAAATGACAACAGAAATTACAAAGTTTGCCGATATCATGTATCTCTGCTATTCAAATCAACAGACAGTTGACAGTGAATAATGGAGCAAAACGATGGGACTCAGTGACAGCAGTCCTTTCCTTTTATTTATGTGTATACATGCGAGTATGGGTGTAGGTGTGCGTATGTATGTATGTATGTAGGGGGTGGCCAAGCTGGGATGAGGGAGAGCTCTAGCGAGTGTGAATGTACATGTGCTGTATTGTCTTTGTCTTATGTCTCGAGGATCCCCTCGAAAACGAGACTTGTTGTTACATTTATAGGCTGTTCTTGAAGGTAACTTGCTATATTCTCTATTCAGAGTCAAACTCCTGCCTTTTTCAATTGATCACACTTCCATATAGTTTCTTGTTGGAGAATTTACTTATATGCTGTCCTGGTTCATTGTGTTCAAGTAATACACATCAGTTCCACCAATGAGATGCATTGTATTAACACATAAATTACTCCCTCATGATATGGCCTAGCCCAATAAAAAACAAAAAATATATTACGATAATAAAAATGACATTTAAATCCAGTGTTAATGCTGGGAAAGGATCATACAATGTCCACAAATTATCACTATTGATTACAAGTGATACTAAGAACTCAATATTTGTGCTTGTGTGTTGGATTTGGCTAATGGAAGCCTTCCTGCAAATATGGACCTCCCTCCCATAAGTTGGACCGCCAAGACCCATGGGTAATTGTATATACAGGCTGTGTGAAAAATGACCGGAAGAAAAATCAATGCACATATCCATTTAGACATCAGGCTTGGGTGTTTTCTAATGGAACAGAGCAACAAAGATTGCCCCACTAACATGAATATTATTTCTAATTTTCTTCTCTAGGGTATTAAGCAGTATACCATCCCTATTAATTAAGCCAATTCTTTATCATTGAAAAAATACAAAGTAGAATGTTCAATTCCATATAGCATCATGTTGTATTCATACAGCCATGTAATATATATTGAAGAGTATATCTAAATACATTGTTCTACCTTTCTGTGCTCTAAGCTTGCCCTTTGTGCCTTTGGGTGGTACACTATGCATGTAAATTTAATTGTATTTGGATGCAACGATTTAAAAATGCTGCAATCTCCTAGAAAACAGTCAGTTAAACTTCAGTATGAATACATCTTGCAAGGTTTTTGATGAGAAACAATGTGAAAATAAGCCTTATGCCCCAGAGGAGAATTTCTGACCTCAATAAGCCAATACTGTACCGAACAAAATGAGTTAATTGTTGATGACCATTATTTTTTTCTTCCAATGCAAGAGGAGACATATCTTCATCTCACACACTCAAAGAAAAATGCACAGTCCCATGCTAAAAGCAGGGCCAGCACATACAATATATATGAACCTCAATGCAACAGCAATAGTATTTTCTTTTCACAACTCTATGGTGCTTTCCATGCAAGTTGGCTGCTTGATCAGAGGCCAATAAGCTAATTGTAACCATTATCTCAAATCCCTCAATAAGAAAAAACAGATATTGTTGTTCACACATCTACACTGCACATCTATAGCATGATGATATTAACTTGTTGTCTGAGCCACAAAAACATGCTGCACAGTGAATATCACTTTCAAATCCCTGTTAAAGAGCCTTCCACACCCAGCTGCTCTCATTACTGCTGCTGATTATTGCAAACACTTTTTCTCTGCTCTGTGATCACAACCAGATACACCAAGATGAAGACGGCCACAAACATTTACATTTTCAACTTGGCTCTTGCCGACGCCTTGGCCACCAGCACGCTGCCCTTCCAGAGCGCCAACTACCTCATGAACACCTGGCCATTTGGGGAAGTCCTGTGCAAGGTCATTATTGCCATCGACTACTACAACATGTTCACGAGCATCTTCACCCTTACCATGATGAGCGTGGACCGCTACATCGCCGTGTGCCACCCAGTCAGGGCACTGGGGTTTCGGACGCCAGTCAAGGCTAAGTTGATCAACGTGCTCATCTGGGTCCTGTCCTCTGCGATTGGGGTGCCCATTATGGTCTTGGCTGTGACCAAAGTGGCAGATAATGGTGGGCATATGTTTTCTTCCACAGTTTTGTCTTTCATCATTAATTCAAGTATTCATTCAAAGTATTAACTGTCTTCCAGAATAAGTTGAATAAGTTGAGCCGTACCAAAGGGCTAGAGCTCCCTTTTGGAGCCAACCTTGAGTGGCCACTCGATGAACAGCGGTTTTTGGCACTTGGCTTCATTATTCAGAATTGGAGATTGTTGCTTGGTAGCAGCGAGCGAAAATAAGAATAAATTGCATGCTTTATGCTATACATGCTCGCAAGCTTCAGGCTCCTAAGGGACCTGAGAGAGTATGCTACTTTGAGTCCATACATGTGAACAGGGCATAAGGGTGAGGAAGTCAGGGTGGTGGACGTAGGCGTGTAGCACAGTAGACTTTTGTGTGATAGTTTTCATTCAATCACAGACAATATTACGTTTTGCTTTTTCTCCGCAACTATGACCCCTTAAGGCCGTTTTATGGTTGTGCGCAGGCTCCACGCAGAGATTTCGCCGTAGCCTACGTAAGTGGCCTGATGTTTATACTTGTGCGCTGGTGTGTGTGTTGAGCCAGCATGTGTGTGTGTGGGGAGTGTGTTAGAGCGAGGGAGAAGTGAGAGAGTGACGGCGATTAGCTTCGGAGTGAGTACCGACTCTAGAGTCATAGTGAGAGAAACAAAGTGTCTCCCCTATGTTTTCTGAGCAAGGTGGGAAATCTTTAGCACGAAAAGTTAAACCTCTTCTTGATTTCATGTTGTTTATGGTTGAAGGAGAACCAGGCAATGAGTCGGGGGAAATGCAACGCTACCAAGCCACAGCCGAGTGACGTGTCACTGCGACGTGTAGTTAAATTCTTCGAGAGGTGCGCATCAGGCTACGGCGTAGGGTCCGGCGTAGAGGCAGAGGGGTCTGCGAGGGTACGGCGTCGATTCTACGCAGAAGCATAAAAAGGCCTTTACCTTACAAAGTACATGCCGCAAATTCCTCCCAGGATAGTCTGAAAATGTGTGCCGTTATCCTCATATTTAAACAATCAGCATGTCTCCACCTTCTTTGTGACAGCCAGCTTTTCACCCAGACTTGAACTGAATAGTAATTTAAAAGTCTACTATTAACATTTTTTTCTGTTGATATAGTTGGAAAAAAAACCATTGCAGAAACAGTCACAGAAATACATTCTTGATAGTCTTCAACAGCAACACTATTTTGGAGTCAAAGTGTATATAAGTGTACAGTAGCTGTCTAAACCAGCCTGCATTAACAAATTATTTTGAATTCCAGGTAGAATCATGTGCACGCTGAAGTTCCCTGACCCTGACTGGTACTGGGACACTGTTACAAAGATCTGTGTCTTCATCTTTGCCTTCGTGGTTCCTGTGATGGTCATCACAATATGTTACGGCCTGATGATCCTGCGCCTAAAGAGCGTTCGTCTGCTCTCAGGCTCCAAGGAGAAAGACCGCAACATGCGCCGCATCACTCGCATGGTCCTGGTGGTGGTGGCGGCCTTCATCATCTGCTGGACCCCCATCCACATCTTCATCATCGTGAAGACCATGGTGGAGATTGACAACAGAAACCCCTTCGTCATAGCCAGCTGGCACCTGTGCATCGCCTTGGGCTATACCAACAGCAGCCTCAACCCTGTCCTCTACGCATTTTTGGATGAAAATTTTAAGCGGTGCTTCAGGGATTTCTGCCTTCCCTGTCGGACCCACGTGGAGCAGCACAGTCTGACCACAGGTCGCAACACCGCCAGGGAGCCGGTGTCTGTCTGCGCTCCAACAGGAGCGGGGAAGAAGCCGGCATGACTAGGCATGGAGTGGATCCCCCATAGCTCTCGCTCGAGGAGGATCCAGCAAGATCTGCAATCAGAGATAACCCAGATCTCCACAACAGAGTTTTAAGAGATCTAAACGAGTAAAAGCTGGTCTCAAGGAACTGAGTCGTGTCTTAATTTTGTAGTAAAGTACAATGGAATCTTTTTTCTTACAAAGGCAGTGACAGTAGATAGGGTGATAGCCCAAAGAGTATATCCAAATGTTGAAGCAAGATTATGAAACAGAACATCCCCAGCTCATGATTTATCTGCCCAAAAGGACCCGAGTACAAGAGTACAGGATGTTTTGATGATTTAAAAAAAGGACTCTATCTTGTCAAGCAAAAAAATGCATTGTTCAGACACCATCCATCAGAGAACATTGTAAAAGAAACAGACCATCAGGGTGAATAATGTGCAACAAAGAAAGGAGTTTAAACAAACCAAATTCTGTCATCTCTTCTAAGCAACACCAATCTATTTAAGGAAAGAAAACATGTTGGTAATAAAGGAGTATTTTGATGGAGGACACATTTTTATTTGTATCTTTAACATCAACATAAAACAACTGAGCATTACAGAGCAGAACCACACAACTGATACCCACCGACAGCTGGATGATGAATTACAGCATAGTTTGTTGCACCACAAGGCCAACCACTCTCTACATGGAGAAGTAAGGATCTCGTTTGGTTTTCTGTGTCACAAAAATAGACACTTGTTCGGTTTTTCCCTTTACACTCCGTCACCATCAACGGTGTTGAAGGAAAAATTGGGCGCTTAATGTTCTATGGATTTGAAAATGTTTATCATACAGGACATGAAATCCTAATCAAGCCCAGTTTGCGGGGTTTTGTGCTCAGATGGAAAAATCCAGAATGGCACCAACCACTGAAGCTTGGATTTTTCTAGACGTCTTTCCTGCTCACCTACTTGACTTTCATGAGTGGTGTCAAGCCTGCAGGAAGCCTCTGAGCAGAATCACAAAACAATGGCAAACCTGCTTCTAAAGAACATTGTTGGAAGCCACAACTCTCGACTCATTGGTTCATTCAACAAACTGCTTAGGAGATTATTGATCTGCATTTTTAGTGAGCATAAAGTCATCTGTCACATGTATAATCTATGGCATATTAGGACATATTGAATGTTTTTATTTATTTATTTATTCTGGGTAATTTATTTACTCCAACAGATCCCGACACCAGTCAATGGATGGCGTGAAGTTAATAATTTCAATTTAGCGTACCAGATTAGGTATGTCAGAGGCAATAATGAAGAGTTGATCAGAATTTGCTCTCATTGGCGAAATATTTTGAAGGCTAAATATGTATTGACATATAAATATGTCAAAATATGCCATCGTTTTGATAATTGTCGAAATGTTAAGTTAATGTTGTAAATGTGGAACAGATAAAACACAGCCGAACTGAATATAAATCAACGAAGATGAGGGTAAAGCCCCCTTGAGGCATTAGGAATAAAATTGACTTGACGAATGAAAGGGAAAAAGTCAATGAATGTGAATTTGTAGATAATATAAAGCTTTTGCATTTTAACAAATGTGGCTTCAGCCACAGTTAAAATGACTTTGAGGTGCGTTTGTGATTCTGTGTGCTTTCTTCACAATTTTCAGTCTTAACGGACAATTCCAGCGTAAAATGAACCTAGTGGTTAATAACACATGGGTACCGAGTCGACCGTTCTCTGGGATATGTTTTCATTGTAATCGAATGTGACCAGTTTTAGCGCGAACCGCTAATTAGCTTGTAACGCTAGTAGTCGGGCACGGGTAAGGTAAAAAGAAAATCGCTATTTTATACCACTAACAAGGCTCAAAATAGCACCATACTTCCACGGTAGCATGTAAACCGAAGCATTGAGAACTTTGTAAGTGTACAGACAGTTAGTTTATAAAGACAGTACCGTTCGCGTATACAGGTAGGCGGCCTGCTTGAGCTACGTTACTGGTTACTGGTTGGTTGGTTTTCCCAAGATGGCGCCTGCCCGTATACGCGAATGGTACCGTCTTTATAAAGTATGTTTTTAATAAACATTCTCAATGCTTCAGTTTACATGTAGGGACCCTTATTATGCTACCGTGGAAGTGTGGTGCCATTTTGAGCCGGGTTAGTGGTATAGAAATAGCGATTTCTTTTTACTTTACCAGTGCCCCAACTACTAGCGTTACAGGCTAATTAGTGGTTTGCGCTAAAACTGGTCACATTTGATTAGCATGAAAACATAACTGTTGACTGGGAACCCATGTATTATTAACCCATAGGTTCATTTTGCGCCGGAATTGTCCTTTAATAGTTCACACAATGCTTTGAACTCATGTGGCTCAAAGAAAAAAAAAATCAAAGAAAAAAGGGACTAGAACAATCCGCTGTTTGGAAATGGCTTTCTGCTCTGTTTACAGATTCAGCAATTTGGCTGTGGGTTGACTGTAGAGGAACCCACACAGACAGGGAGAGAGACAATACATATTTACCATTCTGTGGGAAGAAGGTCATTGACAATTTTGCGGCATGATACATTCCTGGATATATTCTTACAATAACAGTGTCGATTTAAAGTGTACTGTATATACCTGCTTAGTGCAGAATATCTCTCAGCCGCCAGTATTTTTGCAAATTCAAGTTATACGTCACGATGACGTATAACTTAACTATAAATGTATAGAATTAGTTTTCCATAAAAAAATAATGATAAAATGCATATAACTCCTAATAAATGGATAGATAAAAAAAAATTACGATCAAAGTTAAAGTGTGTAGGTGTGTGTGCATGATTTTCACTTTATTATCACATTAGGATGGCTAATTATAAAATGTTTTCTGTTTCTTTGTTTCATTTTTCATCTCACTGTTGGTTATTAGCGGAACAAGTTAATACAGTTAGTTAAATTAAAGATATTGCCATTGTTGCAATTTTCTCTGTGTGGTTGTGTCCAAAAGAAACAATTAGTAATATTTTACCACCTTGTTGTACAAAGTGACAATGGCAAAGTAGCGGAGGCATCCACGTGTTACTGATCAATGCTGGTCAATTAATGTTGCCATAATGGCAACAGCGATTTCTGGTTCAGGCCCCAGGGTATTTTAACCCTGCCAGATGATGACCCTAAGGAGCTTAGAGTAGTCGTCCAGCCAAATCAACTCAGTCACTGAAAGTTTTACTGGTCCTTTAACTAGCAAAGCAACATTTAAATACATTTAACTGGGGAAGAAAAACTGAAAGTAGCTGACTAAATAATCTAATGAGACAGTCAAAATCAACACCGCCTTCAGCAGCCAACCCTGTGTATAAATCACGTTTATATACACTTTTAATTTGCAACAGTGAATACATTTTGAGAGAAATGTAACATTACATTTTTTATTACCATTATGATGAATGGTTTGTAATGAACGTATTTGATGAGCCACAAAAAGTGATTACTGAACATATCTGCAAAACTGACAACTTATCCATTTTCTTTATTGACCTATAATATCCGCTCTTGCAGAACAATATCCCCCATAGCAACTGAGGCCTTATGTCTTTCATTAGTCATGTTGAGATGCTCACAGTGCTTGTTTAAGGTTTGGGACCGAGTGTCAGCTGACTGCAGACTGGCACCTCTGTGGAGCTCTGCCGCAGCCGGTTTATCTCCTCTCTTTTGTTCCATTCTCACACAGGTAAAAAGGACTTTTTCATCTTTTTGTCTTGACTCTAACAGATGCTACTTGAAATGTATCATGGTACAATAATTGTGATAAAAGTAGGCTACTTAAGTTAAAGTAAAAAAAATTAGATTTTTTTCTTTTAATATTCAAAAAGTACAAAAACAAACAACTTGAATAAATAAATGTAATTCATGCTTGGCGTAGAAAGAAATTAACAAAAGTAGGCTACCGTATGTTTTTGACAATGTTAAGCCTTATATCAGCTAACTTTCTACATCTTGCAAACATCAGCTACCACCCCTTACGGTTTGCTTACTCACCCTAAACATTAGGGGTGGGAATCATGATACCATCGCAATACTTATGTCACGATATGATATTATTGCGATGTTAAATCTACTGCAATATTCTGTGATATATTGCAATTTATTACCTTTTTTCCAACTTCAGATTTTTCCCAAGTTCAAATTATGTCCCCAAAAGGAAACTTTGCCAACTATTTATCTAAAAAGATACATTTCTCTGGTTGTTAATCTCGTTTTAATTTTATTGAAAAATGGAATTGTCAAACAGACAAACTGACCAACACATGTACTGTATCTGTGTATCACTACAGTACTGTCACAACATATTTGTATTTATTATTATTATTATTATTATTATTATTATTATTATTATTATTATTATTATACATTGAATTTTTCCCCTACCCCTACTAAACAGTAGCCTACCCACCCCCCAAACTAAAGGGCAGGGTTAAGGCCTGGCCACACATTGAAAATGACAAAATATTGCAGCAAATTCAGTTTATGTTTAAATATTGTTAAGTTTGACCTGCATATTCCTGCCATTGACCAATAGCAAGCTGTTATGACCAGGGCATGAAATTAACACCCGGCCACCTGCCAAAGGTGGGTGAATTTTGCAATTGCCGGGTAACCCTAACTATCGGTAAGCAGGGTACGGGGTTGCTTACGGGCCCGGACCCATCAGGGGCCCGCATCATTGGAAGACATTGATTGACAGCCGGGTCCCCCTATTGCCTTTTCATTACTCGCGACAATCCCAGCAGTCCCACGTGCAGCCAATGACCAAGCGGGAGTGAGAACGGGGTTGATAATTTCCTAGTTTCTGATATTAAGACGAGACGTGTGTGTGACTCGAACATCTCATATTTACCAACAAAACGTACAGCGAAAGACCGTGCAAAACATTTCAGACTGCCCTGCCAACCTGTATACATTTTAACATCAATGGACGCTGTGACGTTTATTCACTCTAAAGTCAGCGGCTGCTGTTTCAATCCTGTCGGCTGTCTGGAGCGGGTGGGGCTGCTTAGTTCCCCCCCCCGTCTCTCTCTCTCTCTCCTCACTAGCCCCTTACCCTAACCATCACAACTAAATGCCTAACCTTAACCCTTACCCTCACCCTAACCATAACCTAATTCTAAAACGGACCCCACAAGTATACTGTATTCCCAGTTTTTGGACCCCACGAATATGGTTAAACAAGAACACACACACACACACACACACACACACACACACACACACACACACACACACACACACACACACACACACACACACACACACACACACACACACACGATGCAGGAGAAACCGGAAATGAGACGTACAGGATGACCTAAACTGAGGACAGCTACGCTCGTTATTGTAAGTGCAATGATAAGTTAAAGTCCAACAAGTTCTTTATGAAACCGTATGAATGAGTGTCCCAGGCCAGGTTAGGAAATTAACAATGTAGAGATCAACAAGCCACTGACAGTGACAGATACGTTCATATTTGATTCATTCAATAAATTATTTTTTGTCTTAAATCCACCAGCCATTTTCATATTATACCAACATTTGCAGCCTCCTGAGCCTTTCTGGTTAGGTTACTAGGAAATCTCAGCCCAGAGTAATTCATTAAGAGTAATAATTATTAGTCTCCCCAAAACAAGTTTCCTTTTTATTTTTAAAGAACTATACAAAAAAAAAAAGGAAACTTTTTTTGCAACTTTCACTGTCTATGTGACCCCTATGCAGGATTATCAAGGCTGGCCCCCCTACTCCAGCATGTGATGACGGCGCAATGTCCACGAGTAGGCTACCATCAATAGGACAGGATAGGATCATAGAGACACAGCAATTCATGTTTTTCACCTTTATGAGGCAACACTGGCTGGTAAAAAGTCATATGGATTTTTAAATCCACCTGCCACAGTGGCTGGTGGTCAAAAAAGTTAACTTCAGGCCCTGGTGATGATCAGGAAGTTAACGTAGCTTATAGCTGTGCACCATTCACTTTTATTGAACCTCCCGTCCGTGAATAATATCCAGACTTTTACTCATGTTGCTCTGTCAGCTCCAAACCGATACAAACTGCGGCTCTAAAGATAATTTACACCAAAATGTGTCTTGTAAAAAAAAATTAAATAATAAATAAAAGGTTTGTTATTTACATAACCAAAGTTGTGTTTCAAGATGTAAAGGTTGGTCACAGGTTTTGTTTTTAATGAAAAGTACATTTTTGTCAATTAATGTTTTTGACATCAACCATCAATGTGATTCCTGGCAGTAGCAAGCTAGCAAACTACTTTATTTGACTGTATGGCAGGTTTGTTGTGTTCTTCTGTATCCATTAAATGTATCCAAATTGCTTATTTGGAGAAATGACACTGTATGAAATAGTTTATACTGTAAGTATAAGGAGATGGTAGGGAAGGATGGGAGAGCTTGTTAAGCTGTGGCTGCTGTCACGTATGCTGAACAGAGTTTCTATTAATTGCCAATCAGTGCTACTGATGTTAAAGATGTTACAATGTGACTTGATGTAACTGACTGCTCCTTCAATCTTCTTCCTTCATTCAGCACTCATGTTTGTACCTTTGTAATTTGCCTTATATTATTGGTGTTAAATATTTTGTCATTTTTATATTTGATATAAGACTGCTTAACACTGTAAATGGTATACTGAGAAGCCTTTGTGAATATACATAAGTGTACATTTGTGTAAGATGTCACTGTGTTGTATAACCTCTGACTGCAGTCCAGTGTGTAAGGCAACTGTGCTGATCATACTTCACTCTAAAATGGTTCTTTTGCATTGTTAAAATATTACATTCCAAGTTTTGTCTGGTGAATCTGTTGTAAACAATATTTATAATGCAGCAGCTGTGTTTCAAGCCTAACTCAAATTGTTGGCAAAAATAAAGAAAATGAAAAAAAAATGAAGCTGAGGGGAACTGGCTTGAGCCCCTTTTCTCAAAAGCCTCTATTTTGGTTTCCTGGAAACCAGAGGAAATTGGATAGCATAATATTTGCTTGACAAGTATTGGGAGCATAATGAAATAATCCATCTTGCATGACCATGATTCAATTTGAATCGTGAAGAGTGCTTCAAAATAGTCCTTCAGGACATTGGACTGCAAACTGCATTTCCACTGGCGCTCGGATAACAACACGAGAGATGGCTCGAGGCTGCTCAGAGTCCCAGAGTGTGCCATCCACCTCTATCAGAAAATTAAACATCTAACTCTGCATCTCCTCTGCAAATTCAGACTAGCATCTTGCAGTCGCCATGGAGACCTGCAGCACCACAGCCACACAGTGCTCCAGTGAAAGAGCTGACGAGTTTCAATTTAATTACGGAGGTTTCCTTCATGGGCAGCCACTTATCAATTATCCTTATTGCTCCGTCCACAACAACAGAGAAGCATCCATGGAGATAACCAAGGGCTGGCCACAAGAACCATGGGAAAGGCTCCCTGATGTGATATTCATCATAATTCGTTCGTCATTCAGTTTTTTATTCTAGTATGCAGATACTGTGGTGCTGCTGCTGCTGCTGTCATACAGTAACTCCCAAGATTCTCAACAATCCCATCTTGTAGAAATGATATACTACTTATTTGCAACAGCAAATATAAGAATATATATATATATATATATATATATATATATATATATATATATATATATATATATATATATATATATATATATATATATATATATATATATATGTCTGAGAGAAAGGTAATGCCACCTGAATTACATTACATTTTTGTCAAGATAACTGTTTTAATGAATGAAGCTGCCAAGTCACAAAATGTTCATACAGAATGCATCGGAAAGGTTTTAACTTAATGTATTTCATTTGTTTTCCCAACAATTTCCACTTATAGCGAATAAGCATGATGAACGTTTTCTATGGTTATGTTTGTCAAATATTGAAGGAGACCCTTGCAAACCAAGTCCTTATTTTTCGTCGGCATTTGAGACACGTTTAAAAATATAGACACTATATACAGTGAGGAAAATAAGTATTTGAACACCCTGCTATTTTGCAAGTTCTCCCACTTGGAAATCATGGAGGGGTCTGAAATTGTCATCGTAGGTGCATGTCCACTGTGAGAGACATAATCTAAAAACAAAAATCCAGAAATCACAATGTATGATTTTTTAACTATTTATTTGTATGATACAGCTGCAAATAAGTATTTGAACACCTGTCTATCAGCTAGAATTCTGACCCTCAAAGACCTGTTAGTCTGCCTTTAAAATTTCCACCTCCACTCCATTTATTATCCTAAATTAGATGCACCTATTTGAGGTCGTTAGCTGCATAAAGACACCTGTCCACCCCATACAATCAGTAAGAATCCAACTACTAACATGGCCAAGACCAAAGAGCTGTCCAAAGACACTAGAGACAAAATTGTACACCTCCACAAGGCTGGAAAGGGCTACGGGGAAATTGCCAAGCAACTTGGTGAAAAAAGGTCCACTGTTGGAGCAATCATTAGAAAATGGAAGAAGCTAAACATGACTTTCAATCTCCCTCGCACTGGGGCTCCATGCAAGATCTCACCTCGTGGGGTCTCAATGATCCTAAGAAAGGTGAGAAATCAGCCCAGGACTACACGGGAGGAGCTGGTCAATGACCTGAAAAGAGCTGGGACCACCGTTTCCAAGGTTACTGTTGGTAGTACACTAAGACGTCATGGTTTGAAATCATGCATGGCACGGAAGGTTCCCCTGCTTAAACCAGCACATGTCAAGGCCCGTCTTAAGTTTGCCAATGACCATTTGGATGATCCAGAGGAGTCATGGGAGAAAGTCATGTGGTCAGATGAGACCAAAATAGAACTTTTTGGTCATAATTCCACTAACCGTGTTTGGAGGAAGAAGAATGATGAGTACCATCCCAAGAACACCATCCCTACTGTGAAGCATGGGGGTGGTAGCATCATGCTTTGGGGGTGTTTTTCTGCACATGGGACAGGGCGACTGCACTGTATTAAGGAGAGGATGACCGGGGCCATGTATTGCGAGATTTTGGGGAACAACCTCCTTCCCTCAGTTAGAGCATTGAAGATGGGTCGAGGCTGGGTCTTCCAACATGACAATGACCCGAAGCACACAGCCAGGATAACCAAGGAGTGGCTCTGTAAGAAGCATATCAAGGTTCTGGCGTGGCCTAGCCAGTCTCCAGACCTAAACCCAATAGAGAATCTTTGGAGGGAGCTCAAACTCCGTGTTTCTCAGCGACAGCCCAGAAACCTGACTGATCTAGAGAAGATCTGTGTGGAGGAGTGGGCCAAACTCCCTCCTGCAGTGTGTGCAAACCTGGTGAAAAACTACAGGAAATGTTTGACCTCTGTAATTGCAAACAAAGGCTACTGTACCAAATATTAACATTGATTTCCTCAGGTGTTCAAATACTTATTTGCAGCTGTATCATACAAATAAATAGTTAAAAAATCATACATTGTGATTTCTGGATTTATTTTTTAGATTATGTCTCTCACAGTGGACATGCACCTACGATGACAATTTCAGACCCCTCCATGATTTCCAAGTGGGAGAACCTGCAAAATAGCAGGGTGTTCAGATACTTATTTTCCTCACTGTACCTCACGTGTTGATCACATTTACACACTGACTCCGAAACTTTCGTTTATCATTAAAATTTTAGAACAGGTTGCTTTTTCAGAGTTTTTTTCGCATCTGTCAAAAGCCTTTGACTACTCTTTTTTTTCGATTTGACCTAATGTTTAATAATATTGTAATACTGGACCTTTATTTAATTGTAATACTCCGAAGGAAGACTCACTCCACTAAAGAACAAAATACACAAATCTGTCTAATTGAATGTTGAAAAGAATCACCCAAAATGTTCTCAATTCTCAAAATAATAATTGGGTATTGAGTGCTTTTTCACAAGCACTTGAGCTCGAGCTGGGACAAGTAACTGTGAGACAGCACATACAGACATTATTGTTGGAAAGAGCGTAAGAACAAGGCTAATTGAAAATGGATGAACAAAGGGTCCTTGAGTCGAAATGCCTTTCTTAGACATTCATTAGCTACAGGTGATCTTCAGTGAAAATGCTGTGATCAGAATTCGTAAACGAGCGGCCGATAACATGCAGTTTGGATGACAACATGATCTTTTCGCTGTGTAGAGATGCTAAAGAATGGTGGCGGAAAGACGAAAGAGAGCAGTATCAGCCAAAAAAAAAAAAAAAAAAAAGAGTAGTTAGAGGATTGAGGAGTGGCAAAGGGTGACGAATAATGTATGTCCAATGTATATGTGGAGAATAGGAATACAGTTGAACACAAAGAGATTCAGGCTGGGTCTTCTATTAGCTACTTCCTCATATTACGGCTACGTATTTTATAGGCTTCTACATATACATTTAACACTAGATGATGAGAGTAGCAAATACAACACAAGAGCAGCAGCGCAATCTGCACAGAGATAGAAGTAGGAAGAGTTGCTGGAGTTTGTGGATATACACCAAGGTTGGTGAAGGATGATGGTAGCGTTATCCTCCTCCTCATTATACCGTTTCTCACAACCATTGACATGGCCCATAAATCTCAACCTCACTCCCGAGGTTGCTGGCACTTTTTCATCAGAACTCCTCCTGTATCTGAACTATCTGCCCAACTATGAATTTGTAAAATTCCAGGGTGCTTTATATTATTCTCTAATGTTTAATTCAAACTTTTATTCCATGTAACCTGAACACTAAGCCAGTATTTCTCAGTCCACAGAGTTGATTGAACACTTGAACCCTCCACAGGGCCGTCAGCCACCAAACCAATCAGTACTTGTCAACAGCATGGAATTGCAAAAAATAAAAATAGGAGAACTTTCATAAGTTTCTACCAGAGGGAAAGAAAAGAAGGCTTAAACCATAGCATATTTTAATTAGAAACTGATTATACTTGGAGTATGAAGGTTACATACACATTACAAATTGCTCTCGTATGTGTACGGATTGTTGTCTAACAAGAGAGCACAGGAAATGTTATTTACAAAGCAAATTTGTATGCTGTAGCTGAAAAAAATAAAAAAAATACCGTACAATTCAATTTCAGTTGGACGTAAATACATTTGGATTATGCAAAGATGCCCCAAATACTGTATATATGTTAATCTATACTGGATGCATATCCTGTGTAGGTTCAGGAAATTGCTGTCAAGTGCTGCTACATACCATATCCAAACTTTAAAATCATCCTAGTGCCGTTGCCATGGGCTCAACTGAAGTTGTCATGACTACGGAAAGCCAGTCCACATCCAGCGAAAGCCTCCGCTAGCAGAACGTAAACGCCTGACTGAAGATTGCTTTAATCCACGGAGCTAACCTCTGCGAGGGATTGAAATCGAAAGCCAAATCAGCCTCATTGTTTACAGTAGACTACACGTGGACATAATGTCGGGGCTTACCCCGCAGCTTACATTTAGCTGCCCACCATATCGGACCCATACAGGGTGTTACTATGGCCTGTGTGTGGCTGTTGATGCTGATAGAGGCGGCTTTCACAGACTGCATGAGTGGCCCTGTGGCTGCTGAGACAAGAGAGAAGCTCACCAGTGGCCTGCCAGTCGGCTAACCATGGCCTGTCCGAGATGAAACCTCAACACTTTGACTGCCGCTTCCTCTCTCCACACCTGAGGTGGCCTAATCATGGACTCAAACCAATGAAGGAAAAGATATATTATTCATTCAATGTATTCTATTTTATACTATATTATTAGTAGGGCTGGGACGATATGCTTTCGTACCGATTTGATTCTTTCATGATACATGGGTGCCGATTTCTATTTGTATTGCGATTTTCATTTATTGCGATTCTAGAAGTATTGATTGATTGATTATTGCTTTTTATTTTCCTTCTATAACAAAAAAAAATATGAATAATACACTTCTAGAGACAATATATCATGACATTTCTAAAAACCAATTGTTTTCTAAGAAGAATGAACATCACGTCAGTCAGTAAAGAAGTACCTTATGAACAGAAAATATTTAGGTCAGTCATTGATAAAGAAAGTAAATAAAAAATATTGATCCTGCATGGGGAAAAGTTACAATACATACGATTACATTTTTTCCCACCCCTTATTAGTAGCCTATGTAAATTATATTATTTCCTCACTTTTATATTAAATAATTATAAAGATAATACAAGAAAGAAAATGGCAGTTATTTGTCTTTCATGGCAAGAGTTTCTATTGTATTCTATTAAATGGACCATGCACCATCATGTCAGCCACTGTTTGCTTTGAATGTTATGCATTCAATATAATCCATGAAGAACCATGAGTAATTTCATCCCAAACAATAACATTACAGCATAATTCAAGTTACTATGATTGTGCATATATAATCGTTGGTTATAAAGCACTACGGATGCATTATACATCTTAATAAGCGGGCCTATCATGCGCTGATGATGGGTCATATCCATCAATGACATGCCATAGCCTTCATTAATAATTATGACACAACTTTTTTCCCCCACAATAAGCAATACAATAGAAATGCTATGTTAACATCTGTATAGTTACCTACCTGTAAAATAGATGATTTATTGATTTACTTTAAAGGTAGGCCTACCTAATACATTGGGATAGATAAAGTTCTATCTATTTACATCTTGACAACAAAAAGCTCTGTGCTCAGCATTCCTTATTTCCATGACTGTTTAATTCTAATCTATTTTTAGTAGACTATTGTAACTAATAAAAATATAGATACAATGATTTTTCACCCGAAAAACACTGCCAGTACCTTTTTCCTCTTTAGCCCTGAGGGGTATTCATTTTAGAAGAGCACCAAAGACCTTCACTAAGGTTCAGATCTCCTCTCAGCTTAGTTATTTGATGCTATTAAAACGTCATGACTGACAGTTTTGATTGACAGCTTTGATTGACTCACGGTCGGTCGAGCAGGTGTATGGGCGGGACTTCTACTGCGCAGACTCTGGCTCCAAAATTACAAGATGGCAGCACACATATCCAGGATATTTTGGCTTCACTTTTGTCCAGTGGATATGTGCATTCTTTATATACAGTCTATGGTTGTAATGGGCAACCATCAGCTACAGGATGGTTTACAAATTAATCAATTTAGCGTGCCTGCAGCTTCACTCAGACAGCATGAAAGAAACCCTCACTGAACCCGGTGGACTCAAGCATCATGGGCCCTGATCTCACAGTTCAAATATTCCTCAGACTGATCAGGACACTCGAGCTAATGAGTCAGAGTAGCTGGCGCAGCCTCAACACTCATATCACAAGTGAAATAATAAGACACTAAATGAAAAAAGGATTGTCAAGAGACGAGCTGCATTTAGTCTCAAATGCCATTGTTCATTTGTGGCGCTGCAGATGAGTGGGAGTTGGGGAGCTGGGGGGGGGGGGGGGGGGGGGGTTGTCTGCACAAGAGACACTAAAAAGGAGAAAATGGCATCTGTATCAGTGACATTAAGATATTCTATTCGTATTAATGGGCACACTGCAGCTCATTTAAAAAAGCCTCTATTAACATTTCCCTTGTGCCCTTAAAGGATCCCTTCCTAATGCTCTTTCAATGTAAGGGATCGGGGACCAAATCTACAGGCCCCTTTTAGTGCAAAAGGTACATTCCACAGTTTATCTGAAGCCAATATGAGCCTCAAATTAAGTAAATATGTTCCAAGTGACTTTGGAATGTATTTTTGCTGAGATGGTGGATTTTGTTTTATAAATCTTAATCATTGTTACAAAAGTAAAGGATTGTTAACATGGAGATGATGCTCACATGTAAATAAAAAGAATGATGAAAGCCATCACTCTTAAAAGGATTTAAAATGAAGTTTATGAATTCACCTTTGATTGACATTTCAGAGAACACTGACTAAACTCATCCTGATGTGCCAATGCCACAAATCTGTGAATGTCTGAGAAAAGTTTGTACAAATATTGGTATTCTGTACATATCAATAAGTAACAGTATAACAAAATCATTGTACTTTTAAAGTACTTGCCATCAACAGACTGGAATGCCAATAAACTGCCTGATCAAAGTAAAAGCACATACACTTTAATTATTAAGTCAGTAAAGCTGACACACACAGGTTGGTGTAAAATAAAAAATTCTCCATGAATCCATAAAAGCTGATAAGGCCCCATCTATTTCTTGCATGACCCTGCCAAGGGTGAGGGAACATGCATTAAGAGATTAGGGGATGGCCTCAGCTCCCTGAATTCATATCAGAATGTGGGGGGGGACCTTGTGTTCATGATTTAAGATGTGTCATGTAACCGGCACTCACACGCAACTTAGGATCACACACACACGCAACTTAGGATCACACACACACACACACACACACACACACACACACACACACACACACACACACACACACACACACACACACACACTTTGTGGGGACCCGTCATTGACATAATGCATTCCCTAGCCCCTTACCCTAACCATCACTACTAAATGCCTAAACCTTAACCCTTACCCTAACCATAACACACAAGTTACATTCCAAGTTTACTATCTATGCTTGCCGTGCAATTTCACATGATGTATTGCTATTAGCACAGAGTCTGGCTAGAAGGTGTAAATTCTCTGGGTGGGTAGGTCATTGATTTCCTGACTGACTGAAAAAACATTCAGAGTCAGTCGTAACCTGATTGGTGCATCCCTATTAGTTATCATCACCTGCCCATTATGTGTGCAGGTGCACTCTGGGAGAGTGCTTTTTCCATTTCTCTCCAGGACGGCTTTACCTTCTGCTGCTGTTAATCCTCCTCCAAGTTAGAATTAGTGACACCTCTTTAGAGAAGCTTCATTTATTCACTAAGAAGAAGAAGAGAGTGTCACACTTCATCTCCCCTCCTGCCCAAGACCCATCTGGAATAACTGAAAAATATGACTATTTGAAACTTTTTTTTTTTAAAACGAAAAAAGCTTTTTTCCCCAATCAAAAAACACATCATACAAATTGATGTAGCTGTAGATGCTCCCACCACAATCTCTGTCTCGATTAGTATTATCAATAAAACAACTCTGACTGCTCTAACCTTTACAGCTACAGATTATCAAGTACCATACAAGTAATTTCTAAATTGCTGTAATAATAAAATTACTATAAAAGAGATCTTAGCTGAATGCAAGACAACCCTACAGTAAATGTGGATCTGAATGGGGCTTTTAAGTGTGCAGGTTTCAAGTGCTCATTCAGGTATTTTTCTCTGGGTTTTCCAGCAAGCCATTGCTCGTGATAGTTGGGTCTTGTTAAACGCAGACAGATTCCTAGTGCGCAAAGTACTTACTTAGTGAATATACCAATTATGTTTCATCTTTCTAGACCTAAAATCCTTTGTGTATTGCTCAGTATGAATTCTCTTTCACCTTTAAGCAGCTTTTCTTACTTCATGCCAGCTAATTTACCCATAACCCCTAAATCCCAGCGTTGACGAAGCAGACTGTGGGTTATTGTCAAACGTTTTGGAAAATGGTAGTAACGCCGTCAAGTTCAGAACATTTTGTCACAGAAATAACTTTTTTTTCTTTAAAACTAAAGCTTAGAACCAACTACAAAGCTACAAAGACTGGACAAAGCACACATAAAACGTGTTTCCACCGATTTGCACAGATCTTTAGTGTTTGAAGGAGCAAAGAGCCTACGACAGAGTTAACACCAGACACCACGTTGAACCACAGGTCATTAACCACTAGAGTTCTGGCAGAAGACGACTCTGTAAATCCAGCAAGAATACCAATTTCTGCTTGTTCTTGTACCAAAATAAACGTGGACGGCAGCCAGCAGCTTGCAATAGGCTCGTTCGAGATGAGCCAGATCTGCGCAGAATCGATCACCGGCGATCGCTGCCCAATGCATGCCGGTTAGATTTGTGGCTGACTTGATCCCGACTTGCTCTGACGTCATGCACACATGGGCAACGATAACCTCATGAGATCAAGGCGCCGCAGTTGATCTCCACCGACTGCAAGACCCAGGCAGACCCAGGGCATGCTGGGAAACGTCGGCCTCTCAGCTGATCTAACAGCCGATTGGTTCAGAATCGACTCAACATGATGACGTTTTATATCAACTTTTTATTGATTTTGAATTGGAGGAATTTTAACTGCCGTTTGTCTGATTCAAATGCTTATTCTGTACAGAACACATGTTGTGTGGCTGATAGTTATGTTTAGAAGTCAGAGAGATTAAATCTGTTCAGATTACGGATCATATACAGTGTGTTAATTAAAATCAGCAACAGATCACATGTAGAGCATTTTGAGAGCTACTCATAATAAAAACAACTGGAGACTACGTAGGAGCTGATATATGGGTCTGATAACATTTTATTAAATCGGAATGGGACCATAGTGTTTCTGTCACTTCCTGTTCAGCCTGAAGGCTGCTGGAATCGACTGGAAACTGTCCGACTTGACAGCGGATTTTTGTCACCTCCCCCGGCTGCTGCCGCCTGCTGCTCTCGTCCACTTTACAGGCGAGGTGCAGTTCATCTCGAACAAGCCTATTGTTTGTATGCTGTGAAATTAGTGCTCAAAAGACCAAAAAGAACAGCACAAAGTTTGGTGAGATCCTGGATAAAGAGGGCTATGTAGCCTACAGAGGGAAGTTTAAGGTTAGGTCCTCCCTTCAAATGCAAAAATACAAATCAGGAAAAGCATTTCATTGCAAAAACAAACAAAATCCAGAAGGGTCAAACTCACCGGAAGTAGTACTGGGAATTGTTAATCCGGCTTTAGGTTGATTTTTGGTCCTTTGCTCAATAGTCAAGGTCCCCAAATCCCAATGAATTCCTTGTTCACTTCGGTAGACGAGTTACAACCATTAAAAAGAGGCTAAATACTTCCCCCCCCCCTATCCACTGAAGGCTGCCCAGCTCCTACATTACTCCTCCATTTACCTCCACAAACATTTCCTCCAACCTCACCCCAAACAATTCTCTTCCTGTTCCCCAGGCCACGCCCCTTACACCTGTGATCCATTAGGAAACAGATCTTCTTCTTTGAGATTAATTGACGGCTGGCCAACAACTGGTACACAGCGTGGATCAGGATATCTAATATGTACAATACTTAAGTAAAAGTACTAATACCACACTGTAAAAATACTCAGTTACAAGTAAAAGTCCTGCATTAAAAATGTTACTTAAGTAAAAGTATGTAAGTATCATCAGGAAAATGTAATTAGTTGTAAGTAAGTATTAAAAGTAAAAGTAAAAATCCTCACATTCTCAAGTGGAAACGATCCAAACAGTTGTGTCACTCAACTAAGTGTTAACTGGTCTAATCATTTTAGCTGTAAATGTAGGCTGTTATATTGCTGGGTCGTTTAATTTATAATAAAACATTGTATTTTATAAACTACATGTGTTTAGTGTGCACATATCTTTTTATTTGTGAAGTAACTAGTAGTCTATATCCACGACAATCTGGGATTAGTCTGGGGCCGCCGGAATGCCACCGGATGTCCCTCACTTTCTGCTTTTTTGTGTTGTAATTCTAAACCCCGGTGGATTTCTGAGGACTATGGTTAACTGCTCCTCAGATCTCTGCAGGCTAAATCCAGACAGCTAGCTAGACTATTTGTCCAATCTGAGTTTTCTGTTGCACGACTAAAACAACTTTTGAACGTATAAGTTCTACCAAAATAAGTTTCTTCCCAAGGCTATTTTGCAGAGGCATTGTCATTGTGTCCGGTGCTTAGCTTCACCCAAGACGATTGTGATTGGTTTAAAGAAATGCCAATAAACCAGAGCACTGTGGACTGTGTGGACTAGCCAGACCCTCCTTCGCAGCGCTGTGGAGGAGGGTCTGGCAATGTGAGACTAAGTAACTAGTAACTAAAGCTGTCAGATGAATGTAGTGGAGTAAAAAGTACAATATTTCTCTCTGAAATCTAGCAGAGTAGAAGTAGAAAGTGGCATGAAAAGAAAAGACTTGAATAAAGTACAAGTACATCAAATGTGTAAAGTACACTACTTGAGTAAATGTACTTAGTTACATGCCACCCCTGTAATACTCAAAAACAAACACAAAATGGTGATCAAAATAAATAAATAACTAAACTCATATCTTCTTATTTGACATTTATTTATTGAAGAGGAATAACCCCTTGAGATGAGCCATCTCGTTTTCGAGGGGGTCCTCGAGTCCAGATACAGAAAATAACATTGACCTTACAGCGGCAGTCAAACAACAACTTACTTTACGATAATGGTAAGTGCAAAAATATATAATACATAACTCATACAAACAAGACATTCACTCATACAAGACTCTCCAAAGGTTGCTCACTCATCCCTCAACAAAGTAAACACATGAAATATATATGTACCGAAACACACATCTAGACACCAGTAAACACGTATGCACACATAAATGTAAGGGATTAATGCACCATGCTTAAAATAGGTTTCATTTAGTCCAGTTGAAGGGTATCAACTCTATTAGTGCTAACCACTGTAGAGCAATAGTGAAGTGGTGGCCACCAATAATGCCCCAGCATCTGTCCTGACCTGTACACTCAAACCAGCACATAGATCTAAAAAAAATTAAAAACAATTGCATGTATTTTGAAGATATTGAGCTAGGGCATTTTTAAACATTGGAAAGGAAGTAAAAGAGCGAATTGAAATTGGAAGGTTATTCCACTCATAAGATGTTATGTTGAAATGCATATCTTCCTATTTCTTTGTTGATTTGAGGAATGAGAAAATAGATTTGGTTATTGTGTCGCAAGTTATAAAATGAGCTAAATAAGATTAGATATTGTTTTAAATGAGAAGGATAGTCCATATAAATACATTTAAAAATAAATTGTTACCAATAAAAACGCCTTCTATCTGGTAGGGTCAGCCAGGACAGTTGATGGTACATTTCACAATGATGTGTTCTGTAGGGGCAACGGAGAATAAATCTACACAGGCTATTGTAGGCAGTGTTAAGAGACTGAAGGCAGGAAGCTGTGGTATTTTGGTATACGATATCGGCATAATCCAAAATTGGCAGTAAAAGTTGAGAAACAATTATTTTTCTGACAGGAAAATTAAAACAGTTAATTGATTGGTATAGAATTCTAAGTGAGCAGTTGAGCTTATTAGTTATATTATGTACATGAGTGCTAAAAAAAAAAGATCAGAGTCAAGCCAAAGGCCAAGATACTTAACCTGCCTAGTAGGAATTATGGGAGTTTGATCAAGAAATGTAATTTTTAGTGAATTTTCAAATGTAAGATTCGGCTTTTTTTGAAAAAGCATTGAATATGATTTTGATTTATTAAGTAGAAGCTTGTTGGACAATAGCCACCGCCGGACAGAATCAAAACCATTTTGTAATGTAGTGCTGATGTCATAAATATTAGGTTTGGAACAATAAATGACCGTGTCATCAGCATAAAGTTGGATATTGCATTCAGTGCAGCTACGCGGAAGATCATTGATAAATATTGTGTGGTGACTTTTAATAGTAATGCTGTGATGCTGTATGAAGAGGAATCCGCCGACACTGTTCTTGATTATAAAAGGTTTTATTCAAATTCAAGATTTTCAGCATCCTTTTTAACAAACTCCTGCAGAGAGTTTGGAGAACAACCAACCCAATTCTTCCAATAAGTCGTTCTGCCTTTTCTTTGTGTGCATATGGTATATATTCTGTGCATTGCATTAACATGATTGGGTCAGAACCGACCAATGATACCTTCTTATCTGGCTCATCTCCAAATAAGGACTCTTCTGTCCAAGAGGACTCTTCTGCTCATGGTAACAGTTTCCAGATGTTTCAGTAAAAGTAGGGTAAGGGTCAAAGGAATCCCTTACAAGGAAATCTTAAGTACAAATGTATATAAAGTTATGAACTGTTCAGATACCACAATTGAAAAAAGTAAAGGCCCAAGAGAGGAACCTTGAGGAATTCCTCTGTCAATACCAGTGAAATTAGAAATGCTGCCCCCAAAGGACACACACTGACGACAATTGTGTAAATAAGAATTGAACCAAAGCAAAGAAGTGGACAGACCAACAGAGTACAATTTATCTAAGAGTAAATAATGAGCAACTAAGTGAAATGCTTTAGTAACATCTAAAAATAATGCACCTGTCAACATACGATTATCAAATCTTGAAAACACATCATTGGAAAATTTAAGAAGTGCTGTAGTAGTAGAAAAATGTTTTCTGAAACCAGATTGGCATTGAGATAATAGGTTATTTTCAGATAAATAATTTGATAATTGAAAAAAGATTATTTTCTCAAAAACTTTTACAACACTATTGATAATTGAGATGGGTCTGTAGTTATTAATATTTTCAGGATCGCCACCCTTGTGAAGTGGGATAACTTTGGCACATTTCCAGGCTAAAGGAAATTTACAAGAAGAGAACGAAAAGTTGAAAAGTGAGGCCAGTGGCACTGCTAGTACATGAGAACCAATTTTAATAAACTTATTCTCGATGCCATCTGGACCAGCACCACTGATGGAGGACAGTTCACTTATGGCCCATTGCACATCAGCTGGGCTGACCTCTGTAAATAAAAAAGAACTGCCTGGCTGGATACAAGGGGCCAGATCAGGTTGAAAAGTAGAAGTCTGTACTTGTGGTGCTAGGGAAAAATGCAAACTAAAAGCATTAGCAATGGTAGCTGGATCATCTTTACTTTCATTATTCAGGTTCAAATTAGTTGTAGCACGCCCAGATCTCCCAAGTACATTATTAACCTGTTTCCAGAATCGTCGTGGGTTTTTAAAATCATTCATTAGACAATTTCTGAAATAATTTGATTAAGAGTTTCTCGTTTTCATAGTACAAATGTTCCTTAATCGTTTGTATTCTTCCCAGTCAGCAGTGTGTTTTGTACGTCGGAATTTATACCAAGCCCTATCCCTCTGTTTAAAGAGATTAATAAGGTCTCCATTTACCCACGGTAAGTGACTACCTTTAACTTTAACTGTGGTCCAAGGAGCATGCTTATTTATAACATTCTGAGGGCAGTATATAGAAAATTCCATGCATCATCAATACATGGAATTAGATTGAGTCTGTACCAATTAATTTGTTGCAAATCATTAATGAATTGGTCACTATTGAAGAATTTGGTTTGCCTTATCTTGATAAATTTGGGAGGGAGACGTGGCTTCATAATTTTCCAAATACAATAAATCATGTGGTGATCACTAAAACAGTCTGGTAGAACCCCAGATTTAATTATTCCTTCAGAGTGAGAAACTAGGGCCCAATCCAAAAGAGATTTAGAGGTAAGAGTAAGTCTTGTGGGCTCCGTTATAAGTTCAGTCAAGTTTAAGCTATTAATCATATGTCTTTCAGTAAGTGTTGATGAATTAAGCCAATTAATGTTAAAGTCACCCATGAGTATCATTTCCTTACTAGAAACTAAAGAAGATGCAGTAGAAATAATATTTTTAATTGATTCGAATTTGGGAGAGTTAGGCAGTCTTTAAATATTTCCAATAATTAACTGCCTGTTTTCATGAAGAGTAATTTTGATAAATAGTCTTTCAAAATGTACAGGAATCTCATTAGGAACCATAAGTTGAGAATTTAAATTTGATAATACATACGTGACTACTCCGCCTCCCCTTGTGCTTCTGTCCGATCTAAACAGTTTATAGTTGTCTATACTAATATCGGCGTCAGAGATGTTGTCTGATGTGTCTGAAATACTGAAATAGTACTCAATAACACTAATTTCTTGAGATCTTTTGTAGAATATCTATTGGATCGCACTGTGCTTTTATCTTTGTGAAGTTTTGAATCAACTACCTGCTTTCTTCCTCATATTTCTGACCATAAAGTATAATATGCTCTGTTGTTTCTTCTTGCACACAGTAATCACATCTACCTGCATTATTTTAATCTAAGTCTTGATGTCATTGTCTCTCCCCCCCTGCTCCTTGCTGCACACCTCGGCTGCTTCCCAAGTCTCTTATTTGATATCTCCTCGCTCCTCAACTGAACTGGAAATTCTTCTGGCCCTCCTCCGGAAGGCCGTCTCAAAGCTCTTATACCGGCCCCTAGGAGTGAGGATGGAGCTCTAGGGAGCTATGAGCGAGGACACCCGAAAGTAGTCTTCCCGGAAGCCGTGCAGCTGATATCCGCCGTCGCTAACTCCTCCCATACAGCTGACAAATTCACGTGACGCTTCACAGGAAAGGACTCCTCATCTTCTCTCAAACACATTTCCTCATTTCCTCTCTCCTCACATTATTTCCTCTCCTCTCTCCCACGCTTTCTCAGCAGGACTAAGACACGAGTAAGGGAAGTGGAGGAGCCGGTGCTGTACCGCTCAAATTTCTCTTACTTTCTTTTGAGTTCTGTAAAACCATTTCCTCTCTCCTCACGCCAAACAATTCTCTCAATTCTCTCCCCTCTGTTCCCCAGGCCACGCCTCCTTACACCTGTGGTAGCTGTGTGAGACTTCCCTTATATTTCTCTGTTTTTTTTTAAGAGAAAAAAATGAATAGAAGTCAACTCTAGACCAAATGCTGTTTTTTGGCAAAGAACCTTTTTTTTGGCAAAGAAAAAGGGACAAAGTTCAGATCCTACTGAGGAGCTTTTTCAGCTTGGTCCCTGATCCTATTTTTGAAATATGGAATATCTGCTGATACCGACTCCAGATCCGATACTTGTATTTGCTCAGATAATAGAGCTGCACGCTGTTTTGTTAACAGAGTAACTAAAAGATGTCTTCAGCTTAATACATTTAACTTAGTGCAGCTAGCATTTCTTGTAAAACTAAAAATCAACTTCTACTTAGAACGGAGTATAATTTACTGACGTGAACGATTGGAGTAAGGTGATCGAGTGACTGCCGATCCCCAATCTGGTGAAAAAAAATGCAGTATCGGCTCTGATCCGATACCTCCCGATCCAATCGGGACATCCCTAATATGGTAAACATTAGGGGTGGGGGGGGAAAAATCAAAAAACGTATCAATCGTGTTTTTTCCGATGATTTTCAAAATCAGTTCTTTTACCTAGAATCAGTATTTTTTAAACAATGACCCACCTAAATATTTTTTGTTTATACAATACTGCCAACAGCAGTATCGGTTTCCAGCAATACAGAGTGAAAGCAGTAAACGCAGAAAATCCATGTTATGTACTTTTTTACAACTAAAATAAATGTCAGACTGACTGACTGTCATGGGATGGGCATTCTTCTTAAAAAAAATTACTTTTTAGAAATGTTGCATGATATATTAGGCCCTATTTTAACGATATAAGCACACAGCGTGAAGCGCATGGCGCAGGTGCGTTTAGGGCGTGTACAAATTAGGGCTTTTGACTTTTGACCCAAAAGACCCAAAAATAATATTTCTTTATTAATATTAATATTCAAATATATTCAAATATTTATTAATAATATTTTGACCATTAAATGCCTTCAGTTAGACCTATATTTAAGTTGTATATGTTCTGTCCACCAGAGGGCAGTGTATCAGTCAATGTCAATAAGCAGGCAATGATGTTTTAAGAAGAAAAACACACTGCCACGACTGTTTATTTAATTAAAAGTCAGACCCTGGATTAAACACAAACAGTATGCTTTCGACGGGACGTTCGGAGCTTTTACCGTAACCTACGTAAGTGGTCTGATGTTTATACTTGTGCGCTGGTGTGTGCGTCGAGCCGGCTTGTGTGTGTATGTGTGTGTGTGGGGGGAGTGTGTGTTAAGGCCCTGACACACCAACCAGACGGGCCGACCGTCGGCAGAAAAGGCAGTCGGACTGATCAGTCGGGTCCCAGAGGTCCCGACTGCCCTGTCTCCGACTGAACATGTCGGGTCAGCCCAAATGAAGGCTGACGGCTCCTCGGACGGCCCACAGCACGGGACACACCGAACAGACTCGAGTCACCGACCTTGCCAGACGGTCCGACAGCCGATTATTGGGCTGGTGTGTCTCCTCTATTAGAGTGAGAGAGTGATGGTGAGTAGCGACTCTAGAACAAAGTGCTGTTCTTTCTGACCACGGTGAGACATGTAGCAGGAAAAGTTAACCTGTGCGTTGCCGCGACGTGTAGTTATATTGTATTTTGAAATGCGTGAAAAAGCCTCGGAATCTGAATTGAAAACGTTTACAAGCAAAAACATTTACAAGAAATAATGCCCATAACAGGTTTGAATATTAAGGGCTGCCTAATATTCGTTTGAATATCATTATTTTTTTTAATATTACATTCAAATAACGAAGTTCGGAGTCAAAGCCCTAGTCCAAATCCACTTTTGGTGGTTTGACAGTGGAAAAATGGGTGTGCGCCGGGCGCATGGTTCAAAAGGGTTGTACTTAGTGTCTTCATTAAGTCATAGGTGTATTCTGGGCGTAACATGCAATCAACCAATCAGAGATCATCTCCCATTCCTTTTAAAAGCCAGGCGCGTTTATACCTTGGCGCATTGCTATTGTGATGGCATATTTGCACCGTAATATTTTTATTTGTAATCTTTTGCATGTTTGTGTGCTGCTGTGCGTCCCTGTGTGTGTGTGGGTGTGTGTGTGTGTGTGTGTGTAACAAGCATAGTGTGCGCACTGTGCATAAGCCTAGGTGCATTTTATTAATTTGCTGTTAAAATAACAATGAAATGCTGCACTATTGACTTTAGACCAGGTTTTTGATGGTCAATGGCGCGATCACTTCCCGCTGACTCAAGATAGCAATACGGCAAAAATTCACCTGAATACACCTCCCTGTAGGACCAGCACGCCCATGGGCGCAAAGATGGGGGCGGGTGCATTTGCTGTTTAAACGACGTGGCGCTGGACGGGAAACTGACAACTGCGACAGTCTTAAACTAGCAAAGACACTTGTGTCGGGCTTTGCGCTGCGCTGCATCGGGTGCAAGATAGGACCCATTGTCTCCAGAAGTGTATTATTCGCCTTAGTTTTTTGTTAAAGAAGGAAAAGAAAATTGAAATACTAGTACGAATCACAATACTTTCAGAATCACAATATATGAAAATAGCAGATACAAATCCAATCAGCAGCCATGTAGAATCCAATCGGGAGAAAAGCTAATCATCCCAGCTGTAGTAAACTTCGTCTCTATGAGTTCATACCTCTCTGCAGGCAGCGATGGAAGCATGTGGCGATGTACTGCAGCTGCCGAAGCATATCAGCGTGGGATACGTCATGCCGGGAGATACTTTCCCCACCGTCTGGCCATTGGAAACTCTGGGATGTGGATGTCATCCATTAGCCTGACAAAAAACTAAACCAGGATGGAGCTTGTTTTTCATTTTCTTGGGTACATGCAGACAGCTCCTGTATGTGTGTGTTTTATGTTATACAGAACTGAAAAGACCTAATTACAATGTTGCGTTAGCGTTCAGTTTTCTTTCTTTTTTTTATATCTATGCATTCAAAGCCAAACCTTCACTTTGAGAAGTTTTGAGTGTTTGCTGTTTGCAATGGATTTGGAAATAGTGGATTTGTGTTTTAAGAGTTTTAATTTAAAGTTTAAATGGTGGATAATGCACTTTTTCCAGCACATCAATGATAGATGCAACTATTTTAACAATATGCATTTATAAATAACGATCTTAATTAGCTAATTCAACTGCTCCAACCCTTCCTAAAGCACTTGTGCCAGCCATTGCTTGTGGGTGTTGGCAGTGATATGATTTCTGTTTCAGTTGAAGTTATCCATTCTTTGTTATGAGCTCATGTGGATTACTGTAACACCTCTCACACGAGCCTCAGTCAAATCTCTTCGGTCGGGTTCAGAATGCAGAAGCAAGGAGATTGCAGGAGGAATAAAGCACTACACGCAATGTCGGGGATTTATTTTGATGCTTGCTGACACCTTTGACTTTAATTAAAGGCTCCTCTGAAATACAAAGTCTGTTCAGTTCATGTTTATTTATGCAGCATGAAGAGAAGAAAAATACCAGTTACGGGGTTCCCACAGCCTTGGAAAACCATGGAAATGTAATGCAATTTTCAACATGCATTGTCATATTCCAAGCCTGGAAAAGCCACGCAATTAGTAGAATCCTTGAAGGTTTTGGAAAAGTCTTGGAATATAGTTGTGTTTATTAAAATGAATCGTTGAAGTAATCTTTCACATATTATTCTCTGTAGCTGTTCACTTAACGTAGCTCTAATATGAAATATGAAGGTAAATACAAGCTGGACAACTGCCCTATTAACTAACATTGTAGCTTGTTTCGCCGCTGCCGACTGCAGCGATCTCTCTTAATACTGGACCAATGTCAAAGATTGTTGTTCCCATCAGTCACTTAGACACAAAACCATAGGAAAAGTCCAGTTTGAAAAAAACGGTACTTACCTTTAAGATGTTAACCAAGGTTTTTAATTAGATATATAAAATCTTTTCATGGACCAACTCATCAAAGCATTGTTCTACAATGCCACTCATGGTCATGAATCCATAATATAATCAGAATAAACAGCAGCATTCCTTTTTGTGGGAGGAAGTGGTCTAAATTAGCAACAGTGGATAAAAAAATTAACCAAGCTGTGTGCTCATTTACAGCATCAGTGTCAGTGAACACCCTGCTGAATATTTTTTCTTTTTAAATATTCAGTCACAATGCTGTTTTATTACGTGGTGCACATTCGGCCCCGACTAAAAGTAGTAATACGTTTAGTTAAATTGAAACGGGGGGGTGGGGGGGGGTGAGTTACAGAGGAGACACACCAGCCCGATATTCGTCCGTCGGACCGTCTGGCGAGGTCGGTGACTCAAGTCTGTTCGGTGTGACCCGTGCCGTCGGCCGTCCGAGGAGCCGTCGGCCTTCATTTTGGCCGATTTGACATGTTCAGTCGGAGACAGGGCAGTCGGGACTCGCCCGGAAATGGGGAGCGGATGAGCTGACGAAAATCTCTTAAACTAACCTTTGTTGATCTGAAATTAAGACAGATTCAGAAACTGCACGGCCTATTTCTCGCTTAAAATGTTTTCAGAAACACGTTGTATTTTAGTACAATATGAGATCGTATTCTGAACAAGCCGCCATGACAGTCTGGCTGTGAATTTCCGGAGAAAAAAGAACCACGTGACGCGTTCGTCCAATCAGCTGCCGGTTTTCATTTTCTGGGAAATAATCAGACTGTTGATGGAAACAATACAGAGCAGCACCGCCTGCTGTTATGGAGACGTATTACGTCTCGCGCACGTGCAGCGCGTATGCTCAAGTCGGTGTCTCTTCGGTGTGTTCTGAGACACTTTTTGGACCTCGGGGATCCGATTGATCAGTCCGACTGCCTTTTCTGCCGACGGTCAGCCCGTCTGGTTGGTGTGTCAGGGCCTTAAAGGCCTTAACCACCTCGTTGTGTGCCGAAGTGCTCTGCCTATTTTATTACCACGGGTTTACAGACAAGTCTCTGCTGATTGTGTATCACCTGTGACACAGCCAATAAACGAGAGACACATCCACCAAAGGAGAGAAAACATAACTCAAAGCCGTTGCACACCGTTTCACAACGTTCCCGAGGAAACATGTCGTTCAACAAGGAAACTGTAGCAAAACAGTTCACAATGTTTTGAGATTGAACGTGCCCCTGATGTTGAGGTGAAGGTCCTTATAGAGCTCAACGGTGTGGTTCCAGAAGTAAAAATGCCACTGATTTTTCTCCATAAGGATTTAGATTATCAGCCATAATGTCTGAACCATCCGAGGTAGACTGACCCCCGTGGTCGTGAAACGAAGGTTTCTGCTCCTGTAGAAGCTAGAAGTCCACCTTGTTTTAAGAAAAACATGTTTTACTGTATCAACAATCTTATGGAGAAAAACTACAGTACCCACAATCCTAAACGTAACAGCAACGTCGCTGATTTGTCCAACTCATTGTTACCATAGAAACGTTTACCATACCCACGAAACGGCAAACGGCTAGAGCGAGCTTCTGCTATGAATGGGGAAAACACTTCCGGAACCAGAGCCGTTAAAAAAGGATGGGAAAACTAATTATCGCTCTCCATTGACTTTGTATTGCATGAAGGTGCCTCCGTATCAAAGTTATAATTCTTTTGAATTTTCACTTACTTTTGATTTAATTTTAATTTTGACTTTTGGATATCATTTTAGTTTTCCGTTTTTTTTATATTCAGTTTTACATTTTAGTTTGTTTTTGTTAGGGCCAGGTATACAGTGAGGAAAATAAGTATTTGAACACCCTGCTATTTTGCAAGTTCTCCCACTTGGAAATCATGGAGGGGTCTGAAATTGTCATCGTAGGTGCATGTCCACTGTGAGAGACATAATCTAAAAACAAAAATCCAGAAATCACAATGTATGATTTTTTAACTATTTATTTGTATGATACAGCTGCAAATAAGTATTTGAACACCTGTCTATCAGCTAGAATTCTGACCCTCAAAGACCTGTTAGTCTGCCTTTAAAATGTCCACCTCCACTCCATTTATTATCCTAAATTAGATGCACCTGTTTGAGGTCGTTAGCTGCATAAAGACACCTGTCCACCCCATACAATCAGTAAGAATCCAACTACTAACATGGCCAAGACCAAAGAGCTGTCTAAAGACACTAGAGACAAAATTGTACACCTCCACAAGGCTGGAAAGGGCTACGGGGAAATTGCCAAGCAGCTTGGTGAAAAAAGGTCCACTGTTGGAGCAATCATTAGAAAATGGAAGAAGCTAAACATGACTGTCAATCTCCCTCGGACTGGGGCTCCATGCAAGATCTCACCTCGTGGGGTCTCAATGATCCTAAGAAAGGTGAGAAATCAGCCCAGGACTACACGGGAGGAGCTGGTCAATGACCTGAAAAGAGCTGGGACCACCGTTTCCAAGGTTACTGTTGGTAATACACTAAGACGTCATGGTTTGAAATCATGTATGGCACGGAAGGTTCCCCTGCTTAAACCAGCACATGTCAAGGCCCGTCTTAAGTTTGCCAATGACCATTTGGATGATCCAGAGGAGTCATGGGAGAAAGTCATGTGGTCAGATGAGACCAAAATAGAACTTTTTGGTCATAATCCCACTAACCGTGTTTGGAGGAAGAAGAATGATGAGTACCATCCCAAGAACACCATCCCTACTGTGAAGCATGGGGGTGGTAGCATCATGCTTTGGGGGTGTTTTTCTGCACATGGGACAGGGCGACTGCACTGTATTAAGGAGAGGATGACCGGGGCCATGTATTGCGAGATTTTGGGGAACAACCTCCTTCCCTCAGTTAGAGCATTGAAGATGGGTCGAGGCTGGGTCTTCCAACATGACAATGACCCGAAGCACACAGCCAGGATAACCAAGGAGTGGCTCTGTAAGAAGCATATCAAGGTTCTGGCGTGGCCTAGCCAGTCTCCAGACCTAAACCCAATAGAGAATCTTTGGAGGGAGCTCAAACTCCGTGTTTCTCAGCGACAGCCCAGAAACCTGACTGATCTAGAGAAGATCTGTGTGGAGGAGTGGGCCAAACTCCCTCCTGCAGTGTGTGCAAACCTGGTGAAAAACTACAGGAAACGTTTGACCTCTGTAATTGCAAACAAAGGCTACTGTACCAAATATTAACATTGATTTTCTCAGGTGTTCAAATACTTATTTGCAGCTGTATCATACAAATAAATAGTTAAAAAATCATACATTGTGATTTCTGGATTTTTGTTTTTAGATTATGTCTCTCACAGTGGACATGCACCTACGATGACAATTTCAGACCCCTCCATGATTTCCAAGTGGGAGAACCTGCAAAATAGCAGGGTGTTCAGATACTTATTTTCCTCACTGTATGTCTCAGAAGTATGTAGCTACATATCCATACAAAATACATGGTTAGAGAATGGCCATGATGTTTAATGTTTAATCTTTGTGCTACGTTAGTGTCCGATGTTTAGCAATACTGATACATGTCAAGTCTGTTCGATTCTGTGGTTCAATGTCACGAGTTGATGGAAATTCACACCGTCCTTTTTTTCAGTAGTGATATTTTATTGCTAAAAGACTAAAACTAAGATGATACGTTTATATTTATTCGTTTTTTTAAGCTGGCAATATAGATTCAGTTTAGTTTTTCTTTCGTTTTAGTTTACTAAAAAAACATTTCACTGCTTATTTTCATTTTAGTTTACTATAATAACCATGCTCCTTGTTAATTCCCTCTGTTCTTAAAGGAACACGCCAACTTATTGGGACTTTAGCTTATTCCCCGTATCCCCCAGAGTTAGATAAGTCCTTACATACCCTTCTCATCTCCGTGCGTGCTGTAACTCTGTCTGATACCCCCGCTAGCCTAGCTTAGCACAGATCCTGGAGTTAACTGGCTCCATCTAGCCTACTGCTCCCTATAAGTGACAAAATAACGCCAACATGTTCCTATTTACATGTTGTGATTTGTATAGTCACAGCGTGTACAAATAACAAGGTCACATGAGACACAGCCATCTTCTAACAGTATGCAAACTGGGAACTATATTCTCAGAAGGCGAAGCACTGCTACTTCTGCTACTTGGGTGGAGTGATTTGCTCGCAGCACTCCAGGTGAACTCTCTGCTCCTCACCACAGGGCTTCTCAGGTGCTTATTGGGAGCAGTAGGCTAGATGGAGCCCCAATAAGTTGGCGTGTTCCTTTAAGAGCAGGCTATAAAAGCAGAGTATGATGAACGATCCCATAAAGATTATGTACGGCAGCACTGATCATTGCATTGATGAAAAGATGTGTCGCTATTAGCAACAAAGGCAAATGCTGTCATGTCAGCAAAGACAGGTGAGCAATGAGTTATTCATGGTTTTACCCTTGATGGTACAGTATTATCATGACAGGTATGACAGAGCATCTCATTACAGCTGCTAATGTGCACAGCAAAACCACACATCAGTCAATATGTATGGATTTATTAGTCTACACACAGTGTCGCATAACATACTGTATTAAAACCGGTACATATTGATTTACGCCAGCCTGGTCATTTATCACTGTCATACATATTAATCCATTAACAGGTCTGAAATTGACAGCATCATTCCAGTGTTGCCAGGCAGGTTAAAGAGGGTTGAAGCACCATGGGAAATAAATATATTGGAACAGTGTGTAAAAAACAGCCCAGTCTCATGGCAGTTCGTGAAATGGTCACGTTATTGAATCTATTGATTCGTGAACAGGACACGAATATGTCGTTTTTTTCGTGTAGTGATTACGAATTTTAATTTAATGTATTTAAATGGTAAACATATTTCGTGATCACAGCACGACAACGGTAGGGAGTAGTATTAGAAGCCAAAGATTCGCGTAGGGAGGTGGTCGGGGTGGTGGATGGGTCAAACAACACAGGGCTTTCACCCCGTGTGTTGCAGTTCCTTTCCGCGTTATTAACCACAACAGTCCCGTTGATGTCGGCGTGTCCGGCGTGTGACGGTTCCTTTCCCAGTTCTTTTTTTTCCTAACCTCAACCGTCCCGTTGTTGTGGCGTTTCATGTCCCCGTTGTTGCGTGCCACAGAGACCGCAGATCGTGTCTGTGCGCCCGGGGAACGCATCCCCGTGTGGCGGTCCGTCCGTTGTTGTTGCCGGCGTGTGGCGTTTAATTTCCCCGTGGCAATACACAAAATGAAATTCGTAACCTGTACACAAAATTGAATTCGTGACCTGTACACGAAATTAACGAGAAAATCGTGACCTGTACACGTATCAATAAATAAAAATAACGTGACCATTTCACGAACTGGCGTGACACCGGGTTGGTAAAAAAAAAAAAAAGACATTCAGTCATATTACATTTACTTTAGATTTATTGCAGGACAGTAACATAAAAATCAATAAACATTAGTGGGGGAATGTAACCAAGTACATTTACTCAAGTACTGTACTTAAGTACAAATGTTGAGGTACTTGTACTTTGAGTCTTTTCTTTTCATGCCATGTTCTACTTCTACTCCGCTACATCTCAGAGAGAAATATTGATCTTTTTACTCCACTACATCTGACAGCTTTAGTTACTTTACAGATTAAGGTTTTTGCACACGTCGTTTATAAAATACAATGTTTTATCATAAATCAAACTACCCAACTATATAAGGGCCTACAAGTCCAGCTGACATGATTAGACCATTAAACACAACTGTTTTGATCGTTTCCTGTTTCTAAAATGTGAGGATTTTTCTACATTGAGTGCCTTTACTTTTATACTTTAAGTATATTTTCCTGACGATACTCACATACTTTTACTTAAAGGTCCAGTGTGTAACGTGTTTAGTTGTTCATTATCAAAATCTGTGTTGCCCGTTCACAAACTTGTCCTTTTTCATGAATATTTACCACCACCATCAATTCCAAGTATTCATTTTAGCTTGAAATTTTACATTTGAATTTGCATGAACTGGGGTAGACTCTCCATATTCATGCACCATCTTGAAATACGTTAGCCGGTAAGGGACATACAGGACATACTGCTCCGCTGTTCGCATTTTCGATGTCACATGATAAACTCACAGGTGCTGCTAATGCTGCTAACGGGTATCGTAGCTTCCTGTCCCCGGCAAGTTTGAAGAAGGAAACATGGAGGTCCACACATATTCAAAATCCAAATTTCTTCTTCTTGGCCCAGAAAAAGAAAAGGATATTGAAAAGAGCAAGAGATCGGCTTTTTGAAGCGTGAAGGCTACCGTAGCTGTAATACGTACTTTGAACTGCGTGGCGCGAGAGAGTTGATTGCGATATATGATCTCAACGCTAGATGGGAGAAATTCCCACACGTTGGACCTTTAAGTAACATTTTTAATGCAGGACTTTTATTTGTAACAGATTGTTTTTACACTGTTGTATTAGTACTTTTACTTAAGTAAAGGATCTGAATACTTCTTCCACCGCTGATAAATAAATCCTCTCAAAATAGCAGCGATAGAAAATGTTTTAAACGGCTTTTGCAGCTGCTGTTATTAAGACTTGCTTTACACTTCAGCTGCTTAGAAGGACCAGATCACCTGGGGTTAGCAGAATTTTAGCAATATTCAACTTTAATTCTGTTTACCCAAAGGTATAGCCAGGCCAAACTGAAAAATTGAACATGCTATAGAACACAGAAGAATTGAACATAATATGCATAGAACATTATAAAATAAATAAAACTTCCAACATTTTCTAAGACCTGGCACCTGGCTGACCTGTAATCATTAAGGTCCCGTATTGTAAAAAGTGAGATTTCCATGTCTTTTTCATTATAAAGCAGGTTGAGGTGCTATATACAGTGAGGAAAATAAGTATTTGAACACTCTGCTATTTTGCAGGTTCTCCCACTTGGAAATCATGGAGGGGTCTGAAATTGTCATCGTAGGTGCATGTCCACTGTGAGAGACATAATCTAAAAAATAAAAAATCCAGAAATCACAATGTATGATTTTTTAACTATTTATTTGTATGATACAGCTGCAAATAAGTATTTGAACACCTGAGAAAATCAATGTTAATATTTGGTACAGTAGCCTTTGTTTGCAATTACAGAGGTCAAACGTTTCCTGTAGTTTTTCACCAGGTTTGCACACACTGCAGGAGGGAGTTTGGCCCACTCCTCCACACAGATCTTCTCTAGATCAGTCAGGTTTCTGGGCTGTCGCTGAGAAACACAGAGTTTGAGCTCCCTCCAAAGATTCTCCATTAGGTTTAGGTCTGGAGACTGGCTAGGCCACGCCAGAACCGTGATATGCTTCTTACAGAGCCACTCCTTGGTTATCCTGGCTGTGTGCTTCGGGTCATTGTCATGTTGGAAGACCCAGCCTCGACCCATCTTCAATGCTCTAACTGAGGGAAGGAGGTTGTTCCCCAAAATCTCGCAATACATGGCCCCGGTCATCCTCTCCTTAATACAGTGCAGTCGCCCTGTCCCATGTGCAGAAAAACACCCCCAAAGCATGATGCTACCACCCCCATGCTTCACAGTAGGGATGGTGTTCTTGGGATGGTACTCATCATTCTTCTTCCTCCAAACACGGTTAGTGGAATTATGACCAAAAAGTTCTGTTTTGGTCTCATCTGACCACATGACTTTCTCCCATGACTCCTCTGGATCATCCAAATGGTCATTGGCAAACTTAAGACGGGCCTTGACATGTGCTGGTTTAAGCAGGGGAACCTTCCGTGCCATGCATGATTTCAAACCATGATGTCTTAGTGTATTACCAACTGTAACCTTGGAAACGGTGGTCCCAGCTCTTTTCAGGTCATTGACCAGCTCCTCCCGTGTAGTCCTGGGCTGATTTCTCACCTTTCTTAGGATCATTGAGACCCCACAAGGTGAGATCTTGCATGGAGCCCCAGTCCGAGGGAGATTGACAGTCATGTTTAGCTTCTTCCATTTTCTAATGATTGCTCCAACAGTGGACCTTTTTTCACCAAGCTGCTTGGCAATTTCCCCGTAGCCCTTTCCAGCCTTGTGGAGGTGTACAATTTTGTCTCTAGTGTCTTTGGACAGCTCTTTGGTCTTGGCCATGTTAGTAGTTGGATTCTTACTGATTGTATGGGGTGGACAGGTGTCTTTATGCAGCTAACGACCTCAAACAAGTGCATCTAATTTAGGATAATAAATGGAGTGGAGGTGGACATTTTAAAAGGCAGACTAACAGGTCTTTGAGGGTCAGAATTCTAGCTGATAGACAGGTGTTCAAATACTTATTTGCAGCTGTATCATACAAATAAATAGTTAAAAAAATCATACATTGTGATTTCTGGATTTTTGTTTTTAGATTATGTCTCTCACAGTGGACATGCACCTACGATGACAATTTCGGACCCCTCCATGATTTCCAAGTGGGAGAACTTGCAAAATAGCAGGGTGTTCAAATACTTATTTTCGTCACTGTAAATAGAAAGCATCAAAACCGTCAATCCCCAGAGAAATGCACACAGCCCGTATTCACAAACTGTGCCTTTAAACGAGTCGTCAGGACTCCCGGTTGTGATGTCACATGAATACTAATATATATATATATATATATATATATATATATATATATATATATATATATATATGTGGAAAGTGTCTCGTGGTGCAGACTTGGACCCAAAGTGCAGAGAGCAGACGAGGAGGTAGCAGGAAGATTTATTAAGACAAGACATGGGAAATGATACTACAAAATAAAACAGGAAACTTAACAATAGGATCATGACAGAAATGCCATTATAGTCATTCTCAGGGGTTGATGCATAGGCTGTATGAGTGAAGCCAAAACATCTGGATTGCTCTATGGTGGCTGGCTGCAGTATAGGTCATAAATCCCGCCTCCTAAGATGGCTTCTGTCAGTTTAGGTAGTTCTGATCACGCTGATGTTTGTTGAAGTGTTCGTTTTTTTATAAAAATGGGGTGAAACGTCATGATTGACAGCTGTGATTGACGCACATTTAGTCGGGCGGGTGTATGGGCGGGACTTTGACACCACGGATCCACCGCCCGGTCACTACTGCACAGACTCTGGCTCCAAAATTACAAGATGGCAGCGGCCCTATCCGGGATTTTTTGGCTTCACTTCTGCACAGTGGGAGGAAGAGGAGACTTGTCATCCATCTTTATATACAGTCTATGGCCATTCCCTGGCTGCAGTGACGGTGCAGAGACTCCGGGAGCGCATTAGTCACATGCAAGTTTCCCAACTTGTTGGAATTAAAATACAAAGTCACTCAAGTATCTCTTGAAGTTGTACTCAACCCAAACATATTTAAATATAAGTAACTCATCACCTGTGGGCTTAAATAGTGGCCGTTACAATGAATTCCATTAGTCTTAACAGCCAACAAAAAGTTTAAAGATGTCCACAGGGCCTTTCAAAACCAATCCCAGAGCAACACCTACTCTTTCACTGGTCACCTGTATTATTAAAATGATAATAATTGAAAATAGAGCTTTGTGTGGAGACGCATTTTAGATTTTTCTATTTTGAGCCAGATGGAGGGACTTCTTGAATGAATTCCTATGCGTTCTGAGGTCATCAAGTGTCCATTAAAGAGAGCTTAATGCACTTCAACACCAATGAGCTGTCAACAACAAAGAATAAGCCAAGATAAAAGAATAAAAGGAAAAAATACTAAATCTGTTAAAGCGTGTTATAAAAGTGTTGGCATGCACAGGATTTGTTGGTTCTCTACAAAATATTAATAATTTGTGAACCCAAAAGGTGCTGGAACATTGTGATCCTGTAAGCATCTCTTTTAAAAGGAGCCGGGATGAGAAGCTGATAATCACAGCAAATTAATTCACTGACTCTTTTCTGTTGCGTTCTTCCTGTTCTATGTTCATTTAACACGTGATTCAATGCATGCACACTAAAGACTTAATATATGCTAGTTTACTTCAAAGCTGTCTACTTGAAATCTTTTAATTTGCTGAAATCAGTTCAGCCTCATTTTCTGCTACCCTGATTATTCTGTTATATTCCCAAATAAATACAACCTAATGGATCCCTTCAAAGAGACTCACAAATCACAAAAGGCCTGGCTCATTAAAAGCATATAGTCCAATTTGCATTATTATGTTTCTCTTTGCAATTGCTCCTTTTTTTCCAGCTCCTTTTCCCCATCAGCAATCTTTAATGCTGTGATACGACATCAAGTGGATTTCACTTCTCACTGGATCCATTCATCCGGGCTCGCAGTAAACGAAAAAAAGATATTCCATATTGCAGCCACAGAACATCTAAATTGGGTCATTTAAATTCTTTACATCTTGCTATCCATTATTTAACAGTCAGAAGAGTATGAAATGGATCAAAATACAAAAAATATGTATATAAGCAGCTCCTCCAAAGCTAGAAACAAAAGAACAAAGTCTCTCATCAGTCGTTATATAAACACAGTATTGCTCAAAATACGGTTGGGTTTTTTTTAAGAATCTTAAAGAAATATTATAAAATTGATGGGAAAAGGTTTATTTTTGTTTGTTATCTTACCCTAGCAGAAAGAGAGAGCAGCGAGAAACGGTTTTGTCTCTGTCCAAAGGTTAAAATAAAACATAAATCTCTCCTTTGTGTTGCCTGTTGTGGCCTATAGGTTAAAAAAAACAGCCACTACAGCTGTGTAATGTGTTTATACAATCACTTATTAAGATACTTTATTCTCTTGTTTGTAGCTTTGGAGTTCCCACCAATAATCCAGTCCCAAGCATCAGTGGGTGTACCAGTGCCTTAAACCTGCATTCTATCTCATTTCCAGCAGGGGGCGACTCAATTCAATTCAATTTTATTTATAGTATCAAATCATAACAAGAGTTATCTCGAGACACTTTACAGATAGAGTAGGTCTAGTCCACACTATAATTTACAAAGAACCAACAATTCTAGTGATTCCCCCAAGAGCAAGCATTTAGTGCGACAGTGGCGAGGAAGAGAAACCTGGGACAGACCCAGGCTCTTGGTAGGCGGTGTCTGACGGTGCCGGTTGGGGGTGTGATGAACAGTGCCAATAATAGTCACAATAAAGATAATGGAACTATGACTAGAAATAGTTGTAGTAGTTCATGCAGGGCGTAAAAAAAAGAAGTCTGTTTCTTCACAAGTCTATGACAAAATAGTCTACATATATACGACGTTTCATTAACGCGATAGTTCCAGTGGCGCCGGAGGTTCCGCCAGATGTCCCTAATTTTTGGCCGAACACGATTTATGAGGACTATGGTTGTCAAATCTGAGTTTTCTGTTGCACGACTAAAACAAGTTTTGAATGTGCAAATGTTCCACCAAAACAAGTTCCTAACCGAGATTATTTTGCAGAGGCATCGTTGCTGCCGTCCGGAGTGCCTCTAAAGCTCAGTAATAAAGATTTTCTTAAACATTAAATCAACCCATTTCTGTAATGAATACAAAAACTGAAGCTTGTGACAACTTATCGTTTTTAACACATCGTTTTTTAATATTAGGCTACATTACATATTTCCCAACATGTCAAACTCGTCCTTTAATTTATATGGCAATGAAGACATATTTAAGTATTTAATAAATAAACCCCCCTGTCACTGTTCCAATGAATTTACCATGCGTTATCAGTGGGACAGCTCAAGGTTTTGCCGGTTGACAGAATTATCAAGAGACCCACGATTGAAATGCTTATGACTTATCCATGACCAAAACTCAGCACAGAGCAGTCCTGACAAAAACAAGATAATATTACAGAAATGTAAAAACTATAATGGGCAACAGTATTAAGCATAGTTTTCATTTTGTCAGCAGACAGTAATCTTATTTAATGAAAGAGCCATTATTTCTTCTAAGGTATTGCACTGAAATATATTTGTTGTCCTCTTATATTAACCACACCTGTTAGGCTTATCAATGACTTATTACCATGACAGGAATGTATTGGTTTCAAGGATGAAATCAAATTGACCTTTAGGTCAACGCGCATTGACCTCAGGCTCGGACACAGCAGGGAATAAGTACGTGCAGCGGGGCAAGCAGGCATTTCATTGGTTCTTTCCAAGCGGGCGGCGAGACAGTTATTGGTGGGCGTTTGGTGGAAAATAGTTAACAACCCTGCCTGAGAAGGAGTGCTGAGAAGTGCACAGCGCTCCCACTAATGTCAAGCTGCTTCATAACAGTCTGTCTCTGTCTGGATTCTTCAGACGATGAGGAAGTCCCCCTGTAGATACATGCTACACTAATGACTCATTGAAGGAGTTATTTGCTTCTGAGGATTGCATTTGTAATGGAGAGATTATCTTCCTGGCATCTCTTTTCTTCTTTTGTATTTATTTAGGAGCAAATAAAGGAGATGGTAATGAATAGACCAACATTATATTGGGCAGGGCAACCTGACATATGAAAACAGCTTTAAAGCTCACTTCAGAAGTGACCGTTTCTGATCTACTTTTTCTTCCTTACCTCTTGCTAGGAGGTGACAGTGCTGAACATAGACAACATGCTGCCCACCAGTTAGCTGTATTGTCTTTGAGTGTTTGAGTTTATGTGGATTTCCCGGTTTTCTGCAACAGTCCAAAGAAATGCAGGCTTAAAAGGAACACGGCGACTTATTGGGACTTTAGCTTATTCACCGTAACCCCCAGAGTAAGACAAGTCAATACATACCCTTCTCGTGTCCGTGTGTGCTGTAACGCCATCTGACGGTTCCACCGGTAGCTTAGCCTAGCACAGAACCTGCAGGTAACTGAACACAACAGAGGCTGTCACTTGAACGGCGTTCAAGTGACAGCCTTTGTTGTGTTTGATTGCTACAAACTTCGTTATATAGGTCAATTTTTATTGTATTAACATGACAGAAGTCTCTCGTTAGCAGGTTCTTGTAGGCTACTTCAGCCTCTAATCTAGAACTGACATCAGGGTCCATGCCGTGAAAATGTGATGCCTTACGCTAAATAATAAATTACTGCTATGTAATGTACCTATCTCATTATTCTTTGGCTAACAGCAAAACAGATCTGCGTCTGTCGCAAAGTGACGCATGCGCAACTCACATTGACGCACTCACATCGGGTAGTGACAGCGGAAAAAACATACACAAGGCAGGAAGTCATACAACACATGACATAGGACTACAAAATAAAACAGGAAACTTAACAAGACCCAGGATGATGACAGACATTCCCTTGGACTGGAACTAAAGGACCTAGTCCAGACCATGAAAAACAGCCCCACACCAAAAGTACACAAAACACAAACATCATTTTGGCAACATAGTGTAAAACCCTGTTACTTTTGAAAGTTCCTGTAGGTATATTGTTGTATACATTTTAATAGATTATAATCAGTGGTGGAAAAAGTTTTTTAGGCTACAACATTTTTTTGTCACATACAGCAAACATCTCCTCACTATCCGCTAGCTGCCTGTCCCCTGAACACACTGTACAAAAAAACGCCGTCTCTGTAGACAGCCCAGGCTCCACAAACGGCAACAAAAACAAACTGCCAACCTGCACCATGAATGTTGGGGTTGGGGGGGGGTTAGTGCACAGAAGGTAGGGGGAGGGGACGGGATGAGGAGGAGGGAGGGGCGAGCTAGTCTCCGTTTTGTTTGACAATACTTCGAACGTCAACAAGAAGCGACGTCACCCAACATCACTTAGAGCACCTTTAACTTATGTATAAGTACTAATACCACACTGTAAAAAAATACTCTGTTACAAGTAAAAGTCCTACATTGAAAATGTTACTTAAGTAAAAGTATCATGAGGAAAATGTACTTAAAGTAAAGTACTCAATGCAGAAAAATCCTCACATTTTAGAAACTGGTCAGCCAACTAAGTGTTAAATCATCTAATCTTTTCCGATAGACTTGTAGGCCGTTATATTGTTGGGTAGTTTAATTTATAATAAAACATCGTATTTTATAAACTACATGTGTTTTGCGTGTAAAACTCTTAATCTGTAAAGTAACTAGTAACTGAAGCTGTCAGATGAATGTAGTGGTGTAAAAAGTAGGGCTGTCAAAATAACGCGTTAGTTTCGATTAATTAATCTGAGAACAAATAACGCGTTCAAAAAAATAACGCAGATTAATCTATTCCATATTGAAGTTTGACCCGGAGCCGTTCTAGCCACCATTCGACTGTAAAATGAAGGAGGGAGTACTGGTAACTGGTAACCTACAGCCTTGTGGTGCATTCAAAGTTGTTGTTAAAGGCCCTTTTCCCATCTGGTGGATGTTTTTCTCATTCAACAGCAATTTACTAGTGAAATAAGTTATTGTTATAGTTATTACATTATTATTAAATCATTTAATTTTGACCATATGGCCTTAGCAATAAACAAGCCGTTCTTTAAATGTTGCCGACTGTTGTTTAGTATCCTTCTTTTTTTTTTTTTTACTTTCTTAAAAAGGCACCGCTAAGGCACCGGGCAAAAATTATGTATGCGATTAATTTAGATTAATTAATCACAGAGTATATAATTAATTAGATTGACAGCCCTAGTAAAATGTACAATATTTCTCTCTGAAATGTAGCGGAGTAGAAGTAGAAGAAAGTGGCATGAAAAGAAAAGACTCAAGTACCTCAAATGTGTACTTAAGTACAGTACTTCAGTAAATGTACTTAGTTACATTCCACCACTGATTTGAATGAAGCACAGTTTCAGGATGCAGAACGTTTATTCTTTTCCACAACTTTGTCATAAATGTGAGTATTTACAGTGTATCTACTTCTTTAAGTGTAATTTCCTTGACTGAATGCTACTTCCTACAATAAGTAAGTTTAAGTTGAATCAACAGTGCTGTAAACTGTAGATAGTTAGAACAATGTAAGACCTACACATTCATGTGACCTAAAAGTCACTTTCACTTTTTTGAGCATGCATCCTTAAAAACTCTCACTGTGAATTCATCTCATTTCCCACTTCGTATAATTTAACTAAATTGACAAGAACTAAAAGCATTAAAAAAGCAGCTTCTAAGCTTCTGCACAGAGAAAACGTGGTGCTTTGAGGGCTTTTATATTTAGGTGGTGAGGATGTGTCATTAATCACTGTGTAGCAAGGCGTGGACATTTGTCTTGAAAGCTCATTTTCTTAGGTAAGGTAATAGGTAGCTCTGCAAGCCTCTTTCTCTTAACACCTGAGTGCTCCTAAATGGTTTTCCTACTTGCCACAATTTTACATAAAACACTCAGTGCTCACACGTTAGCTGTGAAGTAATAGGGAAGATAGAGCAAAGCACACGCTCAGGATACATAAAGACAAATAGAGTAGGCGCTGTGAGTTCCATTTCATCAATTTGTTTTTGATTGACTACAGGGGAATAATTTCCAGTAACTCGGATAAAGAAGGTAAAAGCTCTCCAGCATTACTGAATCATATTTGAGTCTGAGGACCAAAAAATGAACCGTTATCTTGTGACAAGTAAAGTAACTAACATGTTGTGACATGACAGGAAGTGACAGAAGGCAAAATGTTTTTTTTTGTGCGATAGCTGATTTGGATTTGACATAAGCGCTGGCTGCAGCAACGGTGCCGCTGCAAAATAGCCTCTGGAAGGAACTTGTTTTGGTGGACGTTCAAAAGTTGTTTTAGTCGTGCAACAAAAAATTCTGATTGGACAGATAGTCTAGCTAGCTGTCTGGATTTACCCTGCAGAGATCTGAGGAGCAGTTAACCATAGTCCTCAGAAACCCACCGGGGATTAAACTTACAACACAAAGTAAGAGGAAGACATCAGGCCAAAAATGAGGGACATCCGGCGGAACTAGGACTATCCCGGAAATGAAACGTCGTCGATATAGACCTAGTACTCCCTACCATTGTCGCCCCTTTTAATACATAATCTTACAGCGCCGCAGCTGAGTAGTTGCTTTGACGCGGATCAAATATTGACGCGGATGGGCGTATCTTTGTACTGTTTATTAAGTGCGAGCCCTGGCCACCGCTGTTCTGCACCCCTCACGCTCTCTGACACTCCGACAGTGAACATACACGTTTAACTTGTATTCTATATGTATTATGTTGAATAATTCAATCTTAGTAAATTCATATGTTAACAGACCACCATGAAATAATATGCTTTATTACAGTAATTCTAATTATGACACTTAAAGTTCGGTTCAGTCGAATCAATCTGCACAGATAGTGCAGCCCATTATTTAGAAGAATGGCAAAGTTAAAGTTGTGTAGTCTCTCCTCAAACCTTACAATTCATACACAAACAGACTGAGGCCTAAGTCAGTTATTAATGAAAAACAAAGTCACTATAACAGCGACATCATGACAGTTGCATGATCAGCACAAACACATCAAACATGACTAACAGGGTGCAGCTCAGGGATATTTTATTCTACTCTATCACATACAGTATCCATTTCTCCATGTTGGCAAGCATACACTGAAAAAAGACCCGATGTTTTTAACCACCTATAAGCTGGAATCAATTTATACAAGAATGATACACATTTGCTTGTGATGTTTGCAGGTATTTCATTGAAAAGACTATCTGCACAGGCCTACTTAGCTGATGCTTTGTCTTGACTTATTGTTGACGCATAGTGTTATATATCGATGAGTTTCATATTCTGTTTTCTGATTAGGCGGTCACTCGCTGTCCATTGACGGGGGGTTCTGAGTTAATCTTGCCGTGGCATTTTGTGAAGGGAGAAAAGGGCCTCCAAAACGTCTGTAGCCCCTAAAGTAATATTAAGGCGCCTCTGGTTGCAGGACGTGTTTCTTGATGCTAAATTGAACCTCTCTTTGATGCCCAATGCAGTGCTTTTTCAGCATCCTTTCTCCAAAGGAAACCTCAATTCTCAGTCACAAGACAGATAGCGAATCAACAAGATTTATACATCCGTTTACCCTTGGTGAGTTTAGCATATTTTTCGTTTGCTTCTTGTGGGATCCTTGCGGATTGAAAACTCAGCAAAGCGTTGCTAATTAGTCTAGATTGCCCGGCATGCGGTGGAATTCCTCTAATTACACCACAGTTAGCATCATGCTTGATGGAGCAGAGCCCAGCTCCTTGCTGCAGCTCCCCTGGCGTTTGAAAGCGGGGACAAGGGGGTGGGAGGGGGGGGGGGGGCATCAGCGGCACTAAAATGCAGAGATTTAAAAAAAGAAAGGTAATCAACAAAATATAACCTGTCATTTGGAGGCTGGGTTATGAAAAGCTTGGTTGGAATGAAGCAGATGGAACAAATTATTTTTTTGTATTTAATTTGTGCTGCGGTGCAACAAAGTGTTCCCTGCCCAATAAAGGAGCTGATAGGTTGTCATTGGAGATCTATTAGCACGGCCTTATGGAGCCAGGGTCTATAATTATCTTAAGCTTTCAAGGCATTTCGCCTACTTCATTTCTGGCTTTCCCATGCTATATTCCCTCTTTCTTACCCCCTTTGCTTTTCTCTGGCACCTCCCATTCTATTTTTCACAAGGGCTCTCGCAGTCTAATGAGAAATTTGAAAGCAGAGGGAAATGGAAGCCTCACAATGGAGACCCCATGCATGGTAGAATATATGGTTTCAGAGCATTATAGAAGATAAAAAAGCTTCCAGCATTGACACGTCTGACTTTAAGCCTCGGCTGATTTCATTTAGTTTTTTTTTTCAAATTTAAAGCAAAGGATATTTTTTTAGTGATCGGCTTAATTCCCCCAACCATTTGATTTGAATGTGTAATGTGCGTGCAACCAGGAGCAGATTGACAAAGAGAATGAGCCAGAGTCAATTCAGTTATCTCATCCAAGGTTTTAACTCAATTTGAGGGAAATAATCAAAGCCAGCTACATGTTGTGAGGATCTTCGAAGTTGTTAGGTTTATCCATTCTGGCAGTAGGGATTTCACCGAAGTCACTTATCAAATATTCGACCAATAAAACGGCAAATCAAAGCGGTGCATTATTGTTGACGATTCGTTCATCAGTGGTTTTAACATGGGGCAGTACTGTAGTGGAAATGGATCAGATATGCATGTGATTATATCAGATATGCAGCAGGGGGCAGTGTGGGCAAAAAAAAAAAAATCATAGTTCTGTGTGACTTAAGACTACTGACTGTAAAATGATGCTTAAGGCACTGCAGTGAAAGGCACTAAAACAGCAGACATAGGAGAAGACATTTTAGTTTGAACGCTAACCAAGAGTGCAAAATAAGGATAATAAATGAGGACTGTAGTGACAGCGAGTGACACATAGATGTTGGATATTTTCTATTTGTGCACTTTCATTATGGAATTTCATTGTGGTGAGTAGGTTTAAGTTTTGTTTTTCTGTTTGTGCTGTTTATAGCCTATTTTCTGTTTACACTTGCCATGTGAGGAAAATGTGTCCTTCTGACAGCTCATTAAGCTGTGTGTCAGCCAATATTGATGGTTTTCAAGCAACGAATAACATTCATACACTTCATAGAATCTGTGGAAATACTGTATACCCCGCTAATATTGGGGAGTAGTACTAAACTGGAGCTATAGCCGGAGTTTCCGATGGATGTCCCCTTATTTCGGCCGGATGTCGGTCACCTTCTGCTTTCTTTGTGTTGGCGTTCTAAACTCAGCTAGCTAGACTATGTGTCCAATCAGAATTTTCTGTTGCACGACTAAAACAACCTTATAAAAACGTACACATGTTCTACCAAAACATACTCCTTCCCGAGGTTATTTTGCAGAGGCACCGTTGCTCCGTCCGTACGTGCTCAAAGCACCGTAGTGCATAAGCACCAGTTGTGGAATGTAACAAATAACATTTTGTCATGATGTACGCAAGTACAATTATGAGCTACTTGCACTTTACTTCACTTTTTCTATATCATGTTACTTTATACTCAATGCAGAAAACCAATGAGTTTATAAAATATGATACATAGTTAGATAAACTACACAGCAGTATATAAAGTAGTTTGCTCCACCTCAACTAGCTACAGTGTTAAAATGTTGCTTACATGATGCATCAATTATATAACATTCAACAATATGAATAATAACAGTTTACTTTTACCTTAAGTACATTTTGCTGATAATACTTGTGTTTTTTTGGTCATTTGAGGGCAGTAGAAACAAGTTGATATTATGAAGTTGTTAGAAAACAACAGATATGCTAATTAGCATTTAGTTGGAGTCATGTTTCTGGCCAGCTGATGAATATGAGTCCAATATTCACTCTCATTTAGCTCGGTCTCTCTACAAACTCCTGAGGGAAATATCTGGCTCGTTAGCTGCTAAATGCTCCACTATGTTCACCAGCTAACTGTGTGTGTCTGCAGTTTGGTGCTGAGCAGGTAGTGTACAGTTGGTTTTTGCAGCTTTCTCTCTGAAAACATTCACTTGCTGAAAACGATGAGAGCTATGCTATGCTAAAGCTATAAGAGCTGGGAGAGTGAACCAGAACAGTGAAGTTGTTGCTGGACACCTAAACAATGAGCTAAAGCTCACTAAAAAAGCTCCGTAATCCGTAATGTCATTTTTTTTTACATATTAGATATACTAGAGACACTTTCTGGTGCGCACAAGAAACTTAGGAGAAACCAATCTGAGTAGCAGTCAGAATGGCTGCAGAGGAGGAGGTATTCATCTTACCTGATAGTGTCATTAACAAACTTAAAGATGATAAGGCAACTGCTAACTGATGCTGTGAATGTGAAATATTAACTTTAGCCACATCAAGTTAGCAGTACTTTGTTAGCATCATTTTGCTAGCCTTAGATTAGATCTCGTGAGCACGAGATACTTCCTCGTGCTCATCACAAAGTTTCTTGTGTGCAACATAGAGTTTATCATGGGCACAAGTGAAAAAAAATCCCCATGTCCCCTTAGGGGCTTCGTACCGACCTGCCAGAAGAGAACTTAGCACTCTGTAGGAGTGAGTTACAAAACAAATATCTGTTTGTCAGTCAGCCATGTTTTTAATTCACGTTTGTCATCGCGAGTTGGACATTTCAACTAGGAAAATCTGACTTAAACGCAGCATTCGATCGAATCGTGTGAAAATCCCTTCCGGGTAGACAAATAGCAGTTGATTTGATTTGCGGAGATATGTGAAATCTGCAAACTTGTTTATTTCTGCCGCCGGTGTGACTGACTGCTAGTTTGGGTGGTGTCATTTACTTTAGTCTGTGGCCCAACAGGGAAATAAGGTCTCCAATCTAACATTAGTGAAAGCATATGAACATATGAAAGCATCAAACATGCATTTTAGATGAATGAGATGAAGAGTATACCTAGTTGTTCCTTACCCGTTTGCTCAGCGCTGTTAAATTGTATGTACGAGACGCAGGAGTTTTCTACCTGGAAGTTACTGTAAACATTGTGATTGGGTCTATAGTATCTACACACCAACAGCTGCGAGTGAGAGGGCGCTGTATTGGAAAGAAGAAGGTAATACACACGTCAGAAAACTGTTCAGGATGTGCTGTATATGTGCATTAAGTCCAGCAAGAGCCCCACCCGTCCCTCGGAAGAGGACTATTAGGTCTGAGGAGTATGCACTTTGCTAGTAATGCGTTTCCAGAGTTCTGGGTAATGAAGTAATTTGACCTTTCAAAAACAGAAAACAACAATAACATCAGCTATCATGTTACCCTCCAGTGTCTACTTGGTTTGCTTTTAAAGTCAAATCTCATCATATCAGCAGCTAATGTTACTGGTGAAATTGGTTAAACCTCCACGATCACAGAGGGCATTGTAATCGTGCCACAGACGGATCCAATGAAATCCTTTTTTTCTTATTTTTTGGGGCTTTTTTCCTTTATTAGTTAGTGACAGTGGATATACAGGAAAGGTGGGAGAGAGATGGGGGATGACACGCAGCAAAGGGCTGCAGGTCGGACTCGAACCCGGTCCGCTGCAAAGGACTCAGCCTACATGGGGCGAACGCTCTTACTGGGTGAACTAGAGGTCGCACCGCCAATGCAATTCTTTCATCCTAAGCTTTGTGCAAATGACATTCCAGACAGCTGCGGAAGATGTTAGGCAGAAAAGCGCACAGCCCACCTGGGAAACACAGAGTCCCTGCTGGGGAGGGAGGCCATGTTTTAAATTGGTTTGGTTGGATGTGTGCTCTCGGTGTTCCATTCGTTGGAATGGCTTTGTAATACTGACAAAATGTAATTACAGTCTTGCATCAGCAACCGCTCCCCTGCAGCATTCTCCTGGGGAGCAGCTGTTTGGAGACTCTCAGAGTTCTCTATTGATTTGGTGATGACCCTGACCCCCCAGCCTCTTTTGCCATCCATTTCATGCTCATATAGCAATGTCTTAATTTGTGTTTTGTCAGGAGCAGCAGAAGGTGGTCAGGGTGAAGTGTTTGGTAATGCTGCAATAACCTGGGATTCAATTATTATAACCTTTAAACTGGGACTTGACTATCACTTGAAAGCTTATTGATCTCTTCAATGTTAAAAAAAAAATCTTGCATTGCATCATGGCTTTTTGATAGTGATGTGGTATTGGGGTTAGATGTCTAAATGTCAAAACTCATCGCATCAATTAGTCCCCCAGGAAGACAAATTGGACATAAAACTTCCAATGCCCTAATGCAGCCCTAAATATTCAATGCTCATATCAGAGATGGAGTTCAGCTCCCCATTCCCTTTTCTTTGTCTGCAAGAACATAACTCACCAATAAACACAGCCGCTGTCAACACATGGAATTCATAGCCACCTATACATCCATGCAGGGCCGCTACCCGATAACACAAGTACTTTCTGATTTTGTTTTTCTTTCTGTGTAATTTCAGCGGAGGTTAACTTATGAAGAAAGAAGTAAAATGATTCAGCTTTTATTTGGCGTCACATTGCCTTGACATTTTTTTGCAAAAAAATATAAAGATTGGCTAAACTTCCTTTGCAAAATTAGGAATATAAAAGTGATGTTACTTATTTATAAAACTTCATAAGAATGTCTGTGTATTTTACAAGATTAAAGGGAAATGTCCATTCCAGACAGAATACCAGCTGTGATCAGTTGCATTGTTTTTTAATCAGGGCAGCAGTTTTCAGATTACATTATGTGTTTACATAACTGCAAAAGGGTTCTGGACTGTCAGAAGTGGCTGAAGAAACGCTTGAAATTCCATGCTTTTTGGTCTAAACGTCATACCCAAATTAAAAGTGGTACAGCTCCCATATACTTTGACACTCTGGGGTGTGTCTGATATCATTGGAAAGGAAACACTCTCAAGTTTTTGTTACAAGTGTCAGAGTGATTCTAGGCCTTACTGACACAGAGTTACAGAGGCTAGAATGGAGCTTTTTTATTTCCGTCCAAGTCATACATCTGTAAAATGATTAGAATCACTGCTGTAAACACATCTGACAAGTGACATTCAACACAGGGCATTAGTCACATGTCTCAGCTTACTACAGAAAAAAATTGATTTTATATGATTTTCTTTCTACAGATATGTCTGTGCATTTTTTTTATTTCCATTTGAAAAGTGCTAAGAAAAAAAGCCAAAAAACTACAAAATACAACACTTCTCAAATACACAAACACACCCACATCAGTCACCTTTCCAATGATATCAGGCTCACCCCAGAGTGTCAAAGTATATGGGAGCTGTACCACTTTTAATTTGGGTATGACGTTTGGACCAAAAAGCATGGAATTTCAAGCGTTTCTTTAGCAACTCTGTCTAACAGTCGAGAACCCTTTTGCAATTATGTAAGCACATAATGTAATCTGAAAACTGCTGCCCTGATTAAAAAAAAACAATGCAACTGATCTCAGCTGGTATTCCGTCTGTAATGGAGTGGAATGGAAATTTATAAGTGACCCCAAACTTTGACCGGTAGTGTATATCCAGCTCTGCGTCATGGTAGTGTGGGCAGTTTGCTTGGATGAACAGAGTTTTGCTTCCCTCCGTGGTGCCAGTGCACGGAGCTCCCTGCGGAGCAGAGCAGTGAAGGTCTGCCAAGATCCACCGAATGACGCGCAATGCACCACGGAGGTTTCGCGTTATTAGGCGGATCTCGACAGAACTCCGCTGCTCCACTCCACCATGCTCTGGCGTCACAGAGGAGAGTCAAACACTGTTCATCGAACGGTTCATTGAGGGAGAAAAGTCAGGGGAATCACCAAATTCATTAAGTCATCTCAGCACCATGAACATCTGCACTAAAATCTATACTTTCATCCATTCAAAATGCAACAATGCTCGACCTGCTGAAACGAAGAGTCAGGGGATCACTAAAGTCATTAGGACACATCCTCTGGGGACCATGAATGTCTGACCAACTAATGCCATGCCGCTAGTGTAGCTAAAAAGAAAAAGGAAAAAAGAAGTACGCAACTTCAAGTTCTTCTCTGCTCACTGCATTTAGGCTAGCTTTCAGCTGCTCCAATTAGTCTGACAAATGTTCCGCTCTGCAAACGGTTTGACAGTGTGATAACAGGCCAACCAGCTTAGAGAGGAAATGTTCTGACAACACTCAGTTAATGTAATTATAGGACTCATTTTAGCCAGGCTGTGAAGGAACGGAGCCACTTTATCAGACCCACAGGTTGACCTGGTATGGCAGAGTTTGAGTCTCACACACACACACACACACACACACACACACACACACACACACACACACACACACACACACACACACACACACACACACACACACACACACACACACACACACACACACACACACACACACACAACTAATGGTAAAGCCCTGCTGACTCCATCTCTGAGATTATGTGCACCATTCGAGCAGCAGCCTTCAAACTGAAGCAGAATGAGACAAGAGGAGGATTGGTCATGAACGGAAATGGCAGCAGCAGACAGGGGAATGAATTAAATAGGGCCTCATGGATTTGCATTTTATCGTCACTGCTGGTTTGACATTATTATTAATGATTCCTCACTGTGAGAGTCATTATGTGCTCCAGGATGACATGATTTATCAATACGGCACTGCTCAGTCAGTCACTGAAGTATTCCTTTTTTTGAGTCGTATAATACTACATTAAAAACACACCTGCTCTTACATATGGCATTAGAGATCAAAGTGAAACTCATTATAGCCAAGTTATTAGATCAAATCTGACATAAGGAGCATCAAAGTTCATTCTCGACATAATCAACACTGCTGATGAAGATCACTTGATATGATCAAAAGCTCCGGAACTGAATGGATTCTTAATACCATGTTCTGTAAAACTGACAAGAAATGTTTTTATTTGTAGCAAAGTCTGGGCTATGGGTCTCTATAGACTACGTCTCGCACTGCCAGACCTATCTCCACAGAACTGTGGAGATAGGTCTGGCTCCTCCACACACATACAATCTGGTATAGGAGAATAAAACGCTCTGGGTTGTTTGAATCTCTTTACCAATTGTCTTGGGCGATGCTAAGCTCTGGACGAAGCGACGACGGCTCTGCAAAATGGTCTCGGCAAGGAACTTGTTTTGGTGGAACATTTACACCCTGCAAAAGAAAATGAAATAAAGTTAAGTTCACACATTACAGTAACGTGAGCTGTTTAAATTAGCTGGATACAAACGTATTTGCTCTTACCAGTGTATTGCCGTGTGTGCCTCGTCCACCGCAATCCTGCCCCAGTTAGAGAGGAAATGCTGTAAACATATTCTTTGTAAATCTTTACAATCATTCCCCGAAAGAACCAAGCAGGCCTGCCTTACTGCACCAAACTCAATTAAAATTTCCCTCAAAACTTGCCATTTTTAGCGTGTAGCTAAAGTTTGATGTCGTTTCCTGAAACAAATGGAAGTAAATTAATGACCGTCGCATATTAACACAAACTAACCAATGGAGGCAGCACCCGTGTTCTTGTCAAAGGAGTCTGGTGGCATTGAAGAGAGCATATATTGATATAACGTTAACGGCTTCAGTTACACGATGTAAAAGGGCTGTCTGACGGCAAGGTAAAGCGGTGAAAATATTTTAAATATAGGGTACACTTAAAACCAGAAGATTTTTTTTTTTAGGTGGTGAAATCATATTTATTGCTTTTTGGTCATTATTAATAATGCACTTTTCTTGCCTGAAAATGTGCCAATGTTTAGTAAGATTTACTAGTCTTGTTTTAAATATGAGGACCTAAAAGGATGTATTAGATTAAAAGGTGTATCCCTCTAATCATTTGACATTCAGTTAGTGTCTGAACACTTAGTGGAGGAGATCTGCGTTCCTGTTGACTGACTCCATGTTTATTAACTGCCTATTAACATCACTGGGGGGGGGGGAAGTTAAAGGGACAAACACTACTGTATGTCAGTCACACAGCTCTATAGTTCCGTGAGGGAAGTAAAGAATCTAATGAATGGTTCTTTGTCTCAGAGCACATCATTGGTTTGTGGCACTGAGACGGTGGAGACTGGTCTGTGAATCAATCTGCACATTTTATATAACACTGCCCTCATCTGGTCATTGTAAGAGGTCATACACTTATCACTCTTTAGAATATTCCTTTCCCCGGCAGACAGAAGGATTGAACTGACGAAGGAACGATCAAACCATATTGAAATGAAAATCATACGTTATTTTAATTTCTGAGTGGATTGTTCATTTATACAGTGTGCTTTGCAAAAAAACAAAAAAACAAAAACATTTTAAAGATCTCTGTATCAAAAAAAAAAGTACCATTACTACTTGAAAATAACATTTGAGAAATACTTTACAATTAAAACATGTCAGCATTACGGTGGATGTACATTATAAAGTCAATCACATCTATATAATTGATCTATACAATTGCAGCCAACTATGGACTTGCATATATTAAGTACCATAAAACAGCCAGGAAAATAAAAATATGTACATTTTCCAGCTGGAATAATTCAATTATAAACACAATTATAGGCTCCAAACGTTTAAATGTTCTACACACCCAATTAAGGAACATAAAGTGCCTTATTAGAAAATAATCTAGTGACATGTGCTCCATGAGAATCATTTAAATGATCAAAGAAATACAGTAAAATGCACACTTCCAGAATATTAGGTTGGAATCAGCACTCTGAGGGTCTACACATGAAGCTCAAACTGTTGATTTAAATAGAGCACAAACTGAGATTTATATAGGAAACACACTGCTGTCCCAAGTCTTTCACATTTTCTCTGTACCTTAAATGACTTGAACGTGTGAGACCATGTGAGGAGTAAGGCTGGTGCTGCAGGGCACCTCTGGGTAGACATGTGCAGTACCTGACATGTACATACTGTATATAAGAGTTTAAACAGAGTAGTGATCAGTTTGGGGGTACCATCGACAGTGTTTATAGGAACTACGATGATCGCTTTATGTGCATAGTCTTCCTGTTCTGCAAGGAAGGGAGACAATGGAATATGAAGGCAGGTAAAGGCATGGGGAGAGTGGTTTCCCCACAGTGTTATAACCCTCCAACAGTTATCCTTTCTGTGCAATGTAACTGTCTGAGCCCCCAGCAGAGAGGAGGGGGATCAGTGTTGGCACCAGGTACCTCCATCACAAACGCAGTGACAGACTCCTCCTGTCCTGAATTGCATAGTCGAAGACCTGGAGTACGTCTGTGAACCACCCGTTGGTTGAACTGATTTGTGGCTTCTTTTGCTTTGGTTCCAGTTATCAGCTGAAGCAGGCAGTCAGTAAAAATGGAACAAATGGACCACATGTTAGGTTCGAAGTGAGGAGAGGGACTTGTAACTCCTCACTTCCCCCGGTCTAAGTGCTGTACTGGTCAGCATGGACAGCTAAGGCCGATGGAACCTGGTATAAAGAGAGGGGGGGAAAAAAAGGTCAAGAGGTTATTCTGAACCCTTTATAGCTGCAAGCGTATTCCGAAAATCTTCAAGAGAAAACCGAACTAATACAGAAAACAATTGAGGTGAATCATGAATGGACGCTGTATACGAGCCTGACCGGGTATAGATCCTGCTTTCTTCGTGAACCTCCATCTCCGAGCTCTTGAATTCATTGAGCTCCTTGCGGATGGCAGCCTGAGAGGAGACGTGAAAGAAACAGCAGTTCAGCACCAACGCTTTTATCCACTTATAGCGAGGCACAAAAGAAGAAAGGAAGTGTGTGATCAAAGCGACTTCTATTCAGAGTATTTCTGACTGTTAATGTTCCAGATTTGTGTTAGTTAATTAATTAGTACAAATTAAAATTCACTCTACTAAAATGATGTTACTTCATTAGGTTACGCCATTAAGAAGCATCTGTTTTGCATCCTGGGATACCAAATCTGCTTGGAATGCATATCCTCTCAGAGGTGACCAAAGTAAAATACGATGCCGTTATAAAATGCACAGGGCTCAGGCTGTCTCTTGCTCTAAGCCGCAAGAGCCCTGCCGGTATAAAGAGAGGCGTCGAGTATGCGATTGTGTGAAGGTGAGGATGTGTCGAGTCTCACCTTGTCAGCCGGAGTGAGCTTAGTCCACGGTTTATCTGCTCGCCGGTCGTAGTCGTGGGCGTGGGTGCTCTCGACGTACTCGTGGAAACGCAGGATCTTCCTGGCCTGGAGTTCAGCTACTGTGGGTCTCTGGGACAGCTGAAGGCAGAGGGAACAGGAGCAGGTTCAGTGACATCTGTTTTAGGTGTCATAGGTTTTATGTTTGCAGTTCACAATAATAACTGGCAAGTGTATGATACAGTTGCTTTGGTGCATCCTGACCTTTCTCGTGAGCCTCCGTTTGATCTCGCTTCTCTCTAATCGCCGATCATCTTCATTCTTGGCTGCAGGAAGAAGAGACATTCCATGAGAGAGGGGAAAAACTGCAGACAGTCAGGTAGATTTCACCCGAGCTGCAGCCGGCGCGCTGCATGTAACGGGAATCTTTTAATCACCGGCACAATCTGCACAAGGCGCAGCATTGTTTCTAGCGCGAAGCGTCGTCTTGGCCGAGTCATTTGAGGACAGGCAAGACACAGTGTGGTGGTATGAGCCCCGGATCAGAACGTGTTGACAGATTCTGAGAAGTATTATGTTAATACTTGGTTTCTGGGATCCAACTTGGCATCACAGTGATGCTGCACTGATGTTTCACCAAAGTAGGCTGATTTCTCACTATACTCAGTCTGCTGGTGCACTCTGCTCTTAATGTTCATGTGTTTATGTTGTTTTAACAGTACATCAGACGGGTATATTCATTTGAAAACATGGAGCCAGATGCTTAAAACATTACCCGGATTCAGACTCAAACTCCAAAGAGGCCATATGCATATTTCTGTTAAGTGTGTGTACTCCATTTTTAAAGCCATGCATAAATGTTTAATTATAAACTACTGAGATATTATTCATGTGCACCAGCCTGAATTCCATTTCCACAGTCTGCCATAGATGACCAGCTGTTTGCATATGAATTATATATATATATATATATATATATATATATATATATATATATATATATATATATATATATATATATATTATTATCTTCATGATCATCATCATCATCAATTATTATTATGATTTGATACTATAAATAAAATTGAATTGAATTAGGGATTCACCAATCTGACTTTTTCTCTCCAGGTATTGATTCAGAGACCCAAACTAATGTGAGACTGTAACTATACAACACTTCTTAACTTTGAGTTTGTAGGCATGTGCAAATCTAAATTACAGTCTGTGGTTCATCAAATTGCAAATTCCAAAGCATCAACCTCACGACTGACTCAACCTGCATGTGTACAGGTAACACACAGTTTCACTGTAGGATTACTAGTGTTGTGTACATATTAGGGCTGCAATTAACAATTATGTTAATTGTCCAATAATATGTTAATTAATTCCTCTGTTAATATATTAGATGTTTGGTCTATAAAATGTGAGAAAATTGGGTAAAAATGTCAGTGTTTTCTAAAGCCCAAGATGGCGTCCTCAAATGTCTTGTTTTGTCCACAACTTAATTAACTGATCATTCAGTTTACGGTCACAGAGGAGTGAAGAAACCAGAACAACCAGCAGAATTAGAGATTGAAGGGCGAATGACTAATGCAGACTATTTTTTTTTTCAGCAAAGATGAGAAAAATGAAGTGTGAAAAAAAAGCTTTTTGACGGGGGCGAAGGATTTGAATGCAAATAAACACACCTGAATGAAGAAGTGAGGGATGGAGGGAGAGTCTTACCTTGAAGGATGTTTCTCTGCGCCAACTCCTCTGCTGATGGTCTCTGACTCAGCCGCCTGAAGACACAAAACACTGTTGACTACTCATTTTTAAAGGCTAATATGGATGGAAAGGAACATATTTTGTCCTGAGAAGGGAGTTCTATGACAAACTAACATTACAAGTGTGGCGAGCCTTCAACCTTATTAATTACACTCTAAACCTGTCAAACTGCATCAGCCATTATATCAGAAATGGATGACACTGACTTGCCACGTCCAATTTAACGATAAGGATGTATATCATCCTAGTGTGCATCACTTAGCTGATATGATGCGAGCTCTTTACCGTGTCAGTGCGGTGCTGATCTTGTTCTTCACTGCCATCCACTGCTCTCTGTTTTGCCAACTCATGTTGTCCTGGTTCTCCCTCTCCTGTCTCTCCAGCTTCAGGGCCAACGTGTCCTTCCTCTTCACACGACTCGCCAGCCCACCTGTTATGTTGCATATATAGATATATTAGTTGTTATGATGTTCAATCATCACATAACAAAGAATGTCAGAGTTTATAATAAAAAGCATAGGCTTAAAAATGAACAATAAAATAAGAGTCTAATCCTCAAACAGCCTGTTTTGTCTGACAAGCTGTCCAAAACCTGAAGATACTTAATTTGATGACAAAATTATGAAGTAAAGCAGTGAAGATTGTCATATTTCACAAGTGTACAATGATGCATTTAAACTTTTACACTTTAAGCTCTGCACAGACCGATAACTTATTTTCTTACATAACATGCATTTTGAGAACAAAAAAGGTCTTCAGACACTCAAGTACAACAAGAGATAAGAGATACAGTATATTTAAAGACTAACTATTTTCAAAAGTACTACTTGAAAAGACCTTTCACACTGAAAACAAAGTTAAAGGTCCTATAGTAGGCTCATTTTCAGGTCCATACTTGTATTTTGGAGTTTCTACTAGAACATGTTTACATGCTTTGATGTTCAAAAAACACATTCTTTTCCTCATACTGTCTGTCTGAAACTCTTAATTTTAGCTTCTGTCTCTTTAAGCTCCTCTCCCGAAAAAGTCCAGTCTGCTCCGATAGGTTAGTTTTTCCGGGTCTTCCGCATCTGCGCGCTCTGAGTCTCTGCACCACCATTGCATCATTGAGGAATGACTATAACGGCGCTGTAGTGGCACTTCGTACATACATATACATATATATATATATATATATATATATATATATATAGAGTACAGTTGTGACATCACAACTGGACGGAAGTAGAATAGAATATAGAATAGAATATACTTTATTGTCCCTAGGGGAAATTTGTCATGGACTGAGTGCGTAGTGCACAGTAGTAGCTGCCATTACGCTGAACACCAAGTTATTGCACATTTTCTCAGGCCTATCTATTACAAATCGTACAAATCTATTTAAAATGTTGATTTAAAATTTTGATGGAGACTGGTACGAAGGAATATTTAAAACAGTTCAATTTAGTTTTAGGGATTCTGTACCTTCTGCCAGAAGGCAAGAGCTTGTATTCCGTTTGAAGGATGTGAGACGGGTCCAACAATACTCTCCGCGCCTGCCTAAGTACAGACTGCTCATAGATGGACTGAAGGGAGAGCTTATCAGTCCTCCCCATCACCTTCATAGCAGTCTGTACCAGGCGCTGCAACTTTGATTTGGACTGTGTGGAGAGATTGCCGAGGGCTGAAACGATTCCTCGAATAACTCGATTAATTCGATTACAAAAAATCCTCGATGCAAAATGACTTGCCTTGAAGCTTGGTTAAATCAATGTTACTAACGTTGTATCGCTGACGGACGGTGTTTCCGCTACTGTCGCACACCAGACACGGCTCAGTCTGCTGCTGGCGACACATGCCAGAGGTAAATAGTGAGGGGCTAAGAGAAGAGACAGGCTGGAGGAAACCACAGAAAGTGTCCAAAGTTTGGAATCAGTTCAAACGGAATTAAAACTAAAACTCTGTACAGTGTGTCTACTGCAAAATCAAACTAGCTTAGCACAATAATAGCACGATGTCAGTGCTTTAGCATCTCAACAGAAAACATTGAGTCTAACTTAATCATCCATTCCACGAAGAGGACCGACAAAAGTCAATCACAGAGTCGTATGGACGATGAAACTACATCAAACATAACTACCAAAATCAAAGACAAGAAAATACGTAGTGGTGACCACGATCTGAGCTGACGTGTTGACTATTCCTTCAGAAAAACAGCTGATTGTGTTCTCTCTCTCTCTCTCTCTCTCTCTCTCTCTCTCTCTCTCTCTCTCTCTCCTCTTCTCTCTCTCTCTCTCTCTCTCTCTCTCTCTCTCTCTCTCTCTCTCTCTCTCTCTCTCTCTCTCTCTCTCTCTCTCTCTCTCTCTCTCTCTCTGGAGAAACAGCTGATCAACAATCTAATAGCATAAGTGTAACAGAGCTGTGTGACATAATCAAATATATAAATGAAAATAGGTTAAGTATAAATAATATTTACATATAGGTCTAGTTTTGGTTGTTTAAAAAGGTAAAAAAAGAAAATTAAAAAAAAAAATTTAAAATTAAAATTAAAAAAAATATCCGATTAATCGATCGATTAAGTGCTAGATTAATCGATTACAAAAAGAATCGATAGCTGCAGCCTTAGATAATACTCTCCATCACTGCCTGATAAAATAAAAACATGATGTTCTGGCTGACACCAAACACCATTAGTCTGCATAAGAAATACAGTCTTTGCTGTAAACGGGAACATACATAATCTACGTGGTCACTCCAGCTTAAGAGGTTATCCAGGTGGATACCCAAGTACCTATAAGAAGTGACCTGTTTGATATCCTCCCTATGAATGGACAAAGGGGTATGATCCCCCACTAACCGAGGGTCAAACACCATCCCCTCAGTTTTTTTTATGTTAATGGTGAGATGGTTCTTGTCACACCACAGAACAAATTTGTTAACCTCCGTAAAGTACACTGCAGTGTCCTGACAGCTCGTTTAAAGGCACAGTTTCTGAATACTGTCTGTGTGCATTTCTGTAGATGAAGCATTTTGATACTTTCACAGTATTTATACAGCACCTGAACCAGCTTTATAATCAAAACAGACATGGAAATCTCACTTTTTACAATATGGGACCTGTAAGTGGTATTTTTAACCAGGAAACTTATCTACTGTCGCTCCTACGTGACCTTAATGCAGCAGTATAAGAAAGACAAAACTTACTTGGCGGCCCTTCCTCATCGTCGTCGTCATCCTCATCGTCGTCTCTGTACAGAATGGGGCCGTCAGAGTCGGACTCCTCCTCGCTGTCCCCGGGACCTCCAACCTCAGGGATGACACTCACCCTGAGGTCTCCAACCAAACCCCTCCTGCTGCGGGGCTCCAGCTCCGGCTGGCGAGGAGGCCTCTGAGGATGAAGCTTCCGCATCTCCTCCTCCATGTCAAAGTCGTCGTCTTCTGGCCTGGAAAACAAGGGCAGCTGTGAGAGGGCTGAACAAGATGCAGTCATCTTTCTGTTATGTAATACTTTTAGGCTTCTTGTAACCACAGTGTTCTGATGTTAATCTAGAATGCAGCGAGCCGAGTTACCGCATACAATTTGCAATCCTTTTGCCAGGTGAGGAAATAAATCTCAATTGTTTTCCAAAGATATCAACAAGGCACAGTTCTACATGATTCTTCTTTGACTGACTGCTGGTAGCCTTGGAGCAACAGAGTGCCTTCGGGTCAACAGCCTAAAAAAACGACGTCCTTTTTGTCCTTTTTAATTAGGAATATTCACCTGGGCCGAGCACATCTGAGAGTATAGATAATAATAAATCCAAAAACAACATCCAATGTCGAATGATAGCTTTGAGTGTCCTGCTTTGTCTTGCAAATTATTTCATGAACATCTAATAAATTAATTAAAGAGAGCAATCCAAATGCAGCTGGCGCTCGGGCCAGTTTATTTCCATAAAGTAACCGCTGCCAGAGTTGATTTAAGGAGTGGAATCTTTGCATGACAGATTTGCTCAAACACCATGTCTGTAGCAGTCTATTAGCTATCTGGAAGTGTAAATCTTTGTTTTCGTTTGGTCCGGCTCCTACAGCACACAGGAGGGGGATCCCTCTTTGACCTGGCCCACCCAATGGTTCTTCAATTTGTTTGCTTTTATTCTTTCTTTGTTGGTATTGCTCGTCTTATACAATGATGATGGTGCCACATGGGCAGATTAACTCAGGCTTGTTGTAAACATGTTTCGCCATTATTTGTTATAATAATTGCTCTTTGTTTTGTCCTGTGACTGATTATTGAATAATGCATTTAAGCACTTTGGCTATATAAATAAACCTATATACATGACTCAACTCGTTTGCGTGGACTGTGGATAATGATGCTCTTTGCCTGAAATCCAGGTCTTAGTACACTTTCAAGTGAACTCGATATTGTTCATTAGGTGTGAGAATGTAGTGCAACTAAGAAATCATGAAAAAAAGTATAATAGTAAAAATATGAGCCACATTAGATAACTGTGATGGAAGTGCTTGGCAAAGGGAGGTCGTCACATCGTCTTCTGTCAAATCACCAGTGCAAAACCGTTTAGTTTACTATTATAGGAGAAAAAGCCAATTTTCACATTTAACCTCCCTACCTTGAGATTCCATGGACTACATGTGTTCACTCTCAGTAATGCTATATGAATTTAACCAAATCACATACAAAAATTCCATAAAGTGAACTTCTTAACTAAAGAAGGCTCCTCCTCCCCTTTCAAATCAATGATATTTTGTTATACATGTCATGTACAGTATTTGTGACACTTACAGCCTGAGAGGTTCGATGGAGATAGGGAGAGAGTGCCGTGAGTTACCCCCCAGCTCAGTGAGGAATTCTGGAGGAGACTCAAACAGGAGTGAGTGGGCCCTCTGGGAGCCGTCGGGGTTGGGCTGAGCTGGGCCGGGGCTGGCCAGGGCTCTCTGGATTAGGATGTGTAAGGGGATGGCTGGATGCTGGCTGGGAGGCTCGGTGGTCGGGCTGGGGGGATCCGTCTGCACAGTGGGCGCAGGGGCAGAGGAGGTGGTGCTGACTGGCTGGAGTGACTGGACCCTTGGAGGAGACGGAGGTATGTGGGACGGTGGTGAAGGCAGAGACTCAGCGGAGGTCTGAGGAGCTGCTGCATTGGTCTTGTCCTCAATGTTATCTCCTTTAAGGACAGCAGGGGGCATCGGTACAGGGGCAGAAGATGGGACAGTGGTGGGTGACTCTGGGTCCTGACTGGGAGGAGAGGGGTCCACAGAATGGCGCTTGGCGACAGGGGTCATCCTTTTTGGCGGTGTCGGTGGCGAGCGCTTAGCGGGTGGTGGCACTATGACGACACCGCTGACAGGCTGTGAAAGCTCAGCTGTTTTAAAAAAAGAAGCAGAAATCAATGCATGTCATATAAAATTATGCTCACAAACATAACCTGCAGTCAGAACATGAAGATGCACATTCAGTCTGTAGCAGGGTGAAATTTGTTTTATCGACAATCGGAAAGCAAAAAAAGCAAATATGTCAATAACAGCTTTAGTTTGGGAGAAAAGATGGTCGTGTTCCTGCCAAGCTGCTTGCTGAGTCAGTGGAGGATGACACACACATATTAACACACAACTGTATCAACAGACTGTAATGAACATCCATTGGGAATAACAAACGCATTCAATGCACTCCAGCAGACTACATGTCAACTGACAAATGACAAATCTCCATGCAATGTTTTCTTGCAGTGTTTAGAGTTCAGTTAGTTGAGCTGAAATCACATGCAATGCAGTATTGGTGTTAACACTGAGGTGAGGTATCCTATGTGATCTGAGGGGGTGAGTTGATGCGACCAATCTGCAGGCTCTGTTAAGATGGATTGAGATGTGGTGTCCCGCTGGATACCTGAGCAGGTCTGGACCGCTCTGTGCCGCAGGTATACAGGTAGAGAAAGGTACGGGCCGAGCTCACTCTGGCGTCTCCAGCTGGTCCAGTAACAGGGCTGCCTGACCTTAGAGCCCCTGTTCAATGAGGAAGCTGGCAAACATGAGTGGAGATATCAGGGATAGGGCTGAGTTTACATTCCAAGCTGGGAGAGAAATACAATGGGGTGGTTTGGGATCATGTTTGCCTTAGTTCGACACTGTCCAGAAGCAGAGTATACATCCATCCCTAGCTGTCAAACAACCTCTGTGGAGAAATAACTCAGTTTCTGAACATAAGATAAGAAATACTTCCGTTGATTATCTTGTTTATGTAAAGTACCACTACAGTGTGATATTTCCCATTGAAGAATAGTTTTGTTTTAACAGTTTTCTGACATTCCTGCTCATTATGGTAAAACAGTTCTCTTTCAGGGAATGAATCACAGGGAATCCCCAGTTTCCCTTGTTTCAGCTTGTTCATCCCTATTAGAGCTAGACCGATAAATCAGCCGATATCAGCTTATTGCAGATATTTTGTATAGGTCAGTTGAAAAGTAACTGAAAATTGCCTTGCACAGAAATACCAAACTGTGTTTGAAGACATTTAAACAGTGTCAGTTACAGTGTTTCTCCACCAGAGAGCACTGACAAGAAAGATTTTTCAATTGTAAAATGTCCTGCTGCTCAGTATGTCAGTTACAAATATATAATATATAATATATTATTATTAGAGTTCTCAAACTCACAAATATCAATATCGGCCTTCAGAAATTGAGCATCGGTCAGGCTGTAGTCCCTATGATGTATTCTACATAAAATCCTATTTTGTGAAAAAAGGTGAAATGAACTTTGTATACAAAGAAAGGTAATACATACATAAAAATGTATTCTACAAGGATTGCCTGCATGAGGTGTGTGCGTGCGCGGATGCACAAAGTTTAAACAGTCCAATACACTAAAAACACAAACAATAACAAAGTCCATTGCCAATGTAATCTCAGACAGCAAGCTACTCTGTACAGACTGTGACTGGAAGAGTGTGAATTGAAATGTAACATATGTATTAGAAACCTCGCCTAACAAACGGTAGTGGAATGTGCCACTGCCACAGACACACTTCCAAAGAGACAGTACTGGGATGGGCTGTAAACAAGAGCAGCTGTGGCATGATGGGGCTAAGCATAAAGGACGCTTAAAGCCAAATCAGGTTCTATCTAACCTCCAGGGAAGTGCTGGCATTGCATAAATGCTGCAAAGACAAGCCGGTGCGTGTCCTCTCTTCAGAGACTGCTGGCTGTACACACAGAAACTGCACACTATAGTAACACACTGAGGAAAACACCTACGCAGCAAAGAGCCGCAGCCTCACTGTGTGACTCCGCTTAAGTAAGATTTGGAAAAAGACTTGCAGTAATAACAGTCAATACTTAAAGAGCCTTGAAAATGTGCTCTCTGGATTTTAACAGCAGCATATTCACAACTTTTAGTATCACCATTTTGGCTATTTAACTAACTGAAACGGTTAGAGTAAGGCACATTTTTTAAATACTATACTTTCAAAGAATATCTTGCTCTGCCACCAACAATGTCTTCTTAGTTCTTCTTCATTAATTCACACACAAACAACACATGATTAAGTCGGTCACAAACAGCCACAACACACAAAAAGTAACATCTGCATATTTGAAATAGGTGTGGGCACAAACCTTGCACAACCAACATACCATATAAATCCCAACCGTGAGCGACACCTCGCAACTGTTTTGTTCGTTTGAATGATCAAAAATACAAGAATATTTTCAGACTGAAATAAAGATTTCCCTAATCACAAGTGAGGTCATAAATGCACTGCTGTATTTCACCTGCAGAAGTTTGATCTTACATTTGAGTGTAAGGTCAACACTAACTGCTACATTTTAACTGGCTAGTTTCATGCTCAACTAACCAATTAGTTCAGTTGCACCATCTCTACTTAATTAGAACATCATTTGAGATAATGTTATTAAAAAAGAAGCAAGATGAGAATGACTAATGTTAACTTAATGTTACTCATGAAGGGAACTCATTTTATTTAATTAATAGGCCTTTGGTTTTGGTTACTGTAGGCCTTTGGATTGAATAGATAGCACAACAGATGAGGACTATTAAATTGTAGTGTGGGTAATTGAATTGTAATCCTGGTACATTATAGCGGGAAAAAGAGAACATAAAGAAACTTTATTGCTCAATTCTCAGCCATAGTGTTTGCATTTTTTTGTTTCATTGGTTTGTTAATCTAACTTGAGTGTAATCTTATGGAAGCGTGCATGTCAGTGTCATAATTAACGTAACGAGATGTAGTCTGTCACAGGCAATGTGCTCCCGGTTTAAATATTTAGGATTTTATCCTTAGTCTCTCCAATCTCTCGAACCATGACAACAGTTAATAACGGAAGTTTTACCTTGACTATGTTGAATCTAACTTGTGTGGTGCAACCTGGCTCCACTACGTTAAAACAACTACAGTTGAATTTTGATATTGCTGGTGCAACAGGATGCTAACTCTCAAGTGTCAGCGTCTGAGCATCCAACAGGTACATGAACCCCACCCCCAATACAATAAACTGGCAAAAACTGCAATAGTATTTTGGGTTGATGCTAGAATGGCCAAGTGGTCTATGGCCCTCTGTGGAGGTGATTGAGAAACAATGGAATCAGATTGTATGTAAAATGCTGGATTTAAAACAAAGATTGAATACAGTTTCCCTTATTAAAATCCTACCAAGCTCTGGAGGTTGTTTGACTAAACATATAAAGAAAGATACACAAAGACCAGCTGTTTAAAGACAGAGGCTAATTGTATGGGTCCAATAAAACTGCCGAGGCAAACTCACCGAGCAGTGCTGGGTTGCTGTTGCGGTTGGTGGGTTTGGGTGGAGGGACAGGAGGCTGCTTGGCGTGGGGAGGGACAGGGGGTGGCGTGTCAGAGTCGGTGGAGGAAGGAACAGCGGGGGAGAGTCGTGGTGGGTCGTCAGATATTAGGGAGACTGTCCTCGGCGGCTTGGCCACAGCTGCAGCAGCAGTGGAGGAAGAGGAGGAGGAGGAGGAGGAAGAGGAGGATGAAGAAGAGGAGGGGGTTTGACTCCTGCTGGACTCAGCAGAGGGTGCAGTGAGAAATTTGGGGGGAAGCAGAGCATGTTTTGGCGGGGGAGGTTCCTGCTGAGACTCTTGTGCTGGACGAGGATCAGGGGCGAAGCGGACACCAGCGGACTCTACAGAGAGATTATACACACAAACACACACACATTAAAAGGAAAGGTCACAGCAGCAAGCTCTCTAGTGCTGGTAAACTAACATCAGGGAAACACAAAAGGCTCATCACATAAGCTGAAGGTGTTAGTGAATAGGGTTAGGTACCGAAATCAGTACTTTTTCAGCAACAAGGCAATACTAAATGCTTTTTATATTATATATATATATATATATATATATATATATATATATATATATATATATATATATATATATATATATATATATATAAAAAAAAAAAACAGGTTTGGGTGTAAAACACAAAATACAATACAAAATACTCTAAGTAAATAGGATAAATAAGTTTTTGATTATTTTTACAACTGAAATTAATTTTTGTTATTGCAGAGGGAAAGTACCGTTGGGTACCGGAACCGAATTTCAGGTACTGGTACCGATTAAAATGTGAACGGTAACCAACCCTATTAGTCAACCTTGTAAAATTAGCAGATGGTTAAGAGCTTACCCAGAAGGCAATTCTGATCAAGGTTCTACAGTTATTAGAGGATGAGAGGTAACATGAATAGGACGATTAAAAGTTCATATGCAGCAGACATGGAGAAAGATCAAAGACACACAGAGCGGTCCTAATGATTTGTTCTCCCTCTTTTCATGTTCACCTAAATCCACGTATCAAAGCCTGATGGTTACTGTTTCACTTTGTTGAGGCTTTCAGATTGAGCTTGTTGGCTTCATAACCCCTGTCAGAATTACTGTTCAATCATTTACCCAAAATGCCTTTACAGCACCATCAGGAGACTTTGGTTTCCACACGTGTTTGTATTTCATCATAGCAAAACATTCCCTGACTGCCTGACTTACTAGGAACATGGTTAACAGTATCCAAGAGACAGGACATCTGCATGTTATCTCACATGTCAACCTGCCACAACAAAAACAAGTACAAACATTACCGAAATGTATCATCTACGGACATTGATAAATAATGCAGTGTACAATAAAAGACATTCACCTCTCAACCTCAAGGCTGAGGCTATTTCATACATAGAAGTACATGGAAAACTGGCCAAAGGAGGAGATTTTGACCAAAAACAGCCACACTAGTCAAGTAGTTTTGGACACAAACCTACGCTTAACTGATATCTTGTCATTTCTATTAGTCACGTAACAATGTCTCATTTTCTCTACATAGTACTAGCGGACTCAAAGTTTCTGCTTATCATCTTGATACAACTGCCATAGTGACACAGACTTCGCATGTAGTTCAGTTATGTTAGGAATGCAGATCTAATTCACTTTGAGATTGTGAAATTGCCTTGGCCATCACTACAAGAAATGTTTGACTGGTACATTATTATGACAGGTTGTACATTTATTATACTAGTGCAGTGCCCGTTGAAACGGGCCGATTGCTTGACCTGTGGTACTGTTGCTTGTAGAATTCTCCAGAACCAAATTGTACCCCAAAATTACTTACAGAAGGACCCATAACCACTTCATATGCAACTCCCCTGTATACCCTAGTACTAACTTGCTGATTTACCTGAGAGAGAACGTTGCAGATCTGTGTTAATCAACCACCAGAACCTGACTGTGTGTGCAGAGAGAGAGAGAGAGAGAGAGAGAGAGAGAGAGAGAGAGAGAGAGAGAGAGAGAGAGAGAGAGAGAGAGAGATCTTGTGTGTGTATTTTGGCGATGGTAATGTTATTAGTTAGCAGTATACTTAATTAACCCGGGTGAGTCTGATGAAAAGTGCTGTGTCAGCCAGTTCAGCTCTGAGATTTTCTCGCATTGCACAGCGCTGTGAAGGAATAATCTCCGAGATTACTTTATATTCTGCCTCTGTTTAGAAGTGGTGAATGTAGGCTACAGCTCACAGCAACTTAATACTATATAGTGTCTGGCTTTTGTTTGATATTTAGTGTTGGCAAATGGCTTTTTTGTTGAGTTTCCTCTTAGCGAAAAAATGGACACGGAAAAGCGAAGCGCCTTTTTTCACCAACTTTATTCCACACAACAGTCAAGATGTTCCTTTCCGCTATCCGCCCATGCTCCAGGAAAGTGAAGAAAAGTAAGTTTTGTATATCCAGCAATCATGTAGCTAACTTCGGAAGCAGGAAAAGAGTCAAAGGCGGTAACACCCCCTCTCTGTGTCTGGTCCTGGGCTGTGCTCACTCAGTGTGCAGTGTGAGAGGAAGAGTGGCTACCGGCTAGAGCGTGTGTGCTTCTTTTACCGATATGTATTTAATGCTATCTTCTGCATTTCTAATCCAAACAACATCAAACTTACTCGTCAAGTTTGAAATCCATCGGACTAACGGGTCGAGAGATATGCGCATAACAGACAGACTGTCTGACTTTTCAGCAATTTATAGATAGATAACTGAAGTAACTGTTAAAGGATAGGTTTAATTTTTTTTCCAAGTCTGTCTTAAAACAATCCATACATGTATATGTGAACATTGAAACCATTTTTGTTGGTGTAATCATTCCTACTGTTTATACAGGCCATTTAAAGATCCCTTCCTAAAATGATTTCAATGTATGTAATGGGGGACGGCATCCTCTGTCCTCATTCTGGCAAAAAATACATTCCAAAGAGTGAATTTTGTTCTAGAAGGACATTACCATTGGAAGATGACGATTTTTGGTGCAAACGCACATTTTTAGCATTGTTTGGGCTCGTCGTCCACACGAATCCAGTAAACTCACTGCCTGAAAACGCACTTTTTTGAAACCGGGTCCCAGGGTGAAAAAATTCGAAAACAGCTCTCTTTTGGCTTCGTCTGGATGGTGAAGCCGGATATTTATCGTATCGATGATGTCATCGCCACACCCCTCGACCTCTTACCCGCAGCCCCGCACTAGTGCACGGCCACACACGACTGCGGTGAAGCTAAGCGAGCATATCCTATCTCAATGGTCAAACCAGTTCACTTCATCTAGCTAAATAGTTTGTCTCTGCTCCCTGACACTTTCCTCTGCTGTGCCGGTCCTGGATTCTACACAAGATATATTACGATACGATTAAGATACGTTATGTAGTTAACGTTAAATATAGCTAAAGTAGCTGACCGCTAAAGTAGCTGACCGCTACAGCAGTGACGTAACGTTAACGTTAGCTGCTATGTTTAGCTAACTGTTTATAAAGTGGAAGCTAGCTAGCTAACCTGTCTGCTTATCAACTCCTTGAACGGATTATAGTAACTTTTACCACGGCTTATTGTAGAAAAGCTACTGCAAGAAAAAAATGTAGATTATCAAAAAGACATTGGATCATTGATGTTTGACTGCCAATGTTAGCTAGTTAGCAGAGCTAACGTTAGCGCTGCCAGCTAGCGCGATGCAATCACGTCCGATGGCAAAATTGCAAAATAAAAAGCAATCCAACTGCACATTATACAATGTAAACAAAGACATGTTTCCTTGCGGAGGCCTTTATAAAATGAGTGGTGAAAGTTATTATAGTCCATGGATGTATTAAGAGAACAATAGTCTAGCTAGCTAGTCATGTTATGATGGGAAGTTAGCTCTTCTTCTCCGTGTTTTTGGTGAATTTCTGTAGCAGAAACAGCGCCGCCTATAGGCCTGGAATATGAAGTAGTGCGTTGAGTCATTTACACCTGGCTCGTATGGACGAAAAAAATCTCAAAAACGAATCCTGGTTAAAAAAAAAAAAGATCGGTTTGGTACGTGTGGACGTGGCCTTAATGTGATTAACTCTAACAGCTGAAGTCTCATACTCACTTCAGATAAAGTTTGAAAAATGTTTTTGCACAGAACAAGGAACATACCCTTAAACATTGGGCATTTCTCATTCCCAAGAATGCAAAGAACAGACTTCTTGGGGAGAACGTTCTTGGAAAAATGAACTTGCAAGGTCATGAGCATACATAACGCTGTTGACAGTTTGAGACGATGCATTGTTGCTGGTATTTCGTGCCAGCCCAGAGGACGCAGTGCTCCAAAATAACAGAAAGAAAGCAGAATTTAAAACCACAACAATACAACCACTTTATAAACTACTTAAATGAGATATAAGACAAAACATTGTGACCAATGTTTGTGTACTTTACAAGATACTGCATGGGGTAGCTCCAACACCACATAAAACACTTATTCTAACAGTTCATGGTAAAATAAGACAAACAAGATCATAAACAAGAGGGAAACTGTTATATAAAACATTGCTAGACAACATTCACCAAAACCGTGGAATGCTATCCCTACAAATGTGTGTGTATGTTAATTTGAGTCAGTTTAAAACAAAAACAAAAAAAAACCATGCCTCTCTGAATGGATTGCACTGGTTTGTCCTACATGTGTCCTTATTAGTGTTATGTGGAATTATCATTTTTATATTGTTATTACTGTGCACTGTATACATGCCCAGGGACAACAGATGCAAATTAGCATTGGAAATTGTAGTTGAAGTCTACACTGTTCTTTCTTGACATAAAGTTATCAAAAAATGAATTTTATTGATGAATTATGACGTTTCAGAAGGACACAATAACACCAGTACAGACAAGAATGCAGATAGAGAAAAGCTCATTCTTTCATTCACTTCATGATAAAAGGGTATGAAGGGAAGGTGTGCAAAGGAAATGGCTTTGCAACCTAAGCACACGTCTAGTTCCTGAAAAGAAGACCATTGCTATGCTATCATTACTTTTGTTAATTGATTACGTTTGCATTCTTTTATTGGACTTAGAGAGCAGGCTTGTCATGAGAACCTTTGTTCTAAAATGGCTTTGCTAGGTCACTAAATATAAATTTGTGTTAAGTAAAACAAAAAAAGATTACAGAGCCTTTCCTTATTTTGCTCTTGTCTGTTTTCACCATCAACAATCTCCACCAGCATTGGAAACACGGTCATACTTCTCTGTAACCAAGATGTATTAACATTTTGGAGATGCCCATCAGCTCTGGTGGCAGCTTTAGCTACAGAGTTTACGCACATAAGCCCTATTCCCACGGGATTAGTATAATCTGGGGATTTCGTGTGATTTAGAAATTACCCTCCCCACACACATCTGAGTTTCGTGTGGCGCATTCGCACGGAATAAGAGAAGCTTGCTTTTACTCAAATGTACTGACATATCTGTACCCCAAGAGTTGGGTACCTGGAGGCGCGCAGAGGAAGGCCAGGGCGAGGCCGCCACACCGCACTTGAGTCGGGGTTCCGTATCTTTCTGGGCCAGGCCCGGTAGAGGTTACCAGAGGAGCAAACCCTATCCCCGCCACGGCGGCACCCACACAGCATCACCGTCAGCCCTCGGACGACGCCGCAGGGAGCGTGTCGACTCGGGGACGGAGGTCTCCGGACGGAGGGACGGAGGTCTAGTCTGGGCAGTGGCCCAGACTAGGTTGGCTACGAAAGGCAGCGGCGCCACGATCCCATATCCGTCTTCGTGAGAGGGACAAAAAAGGCGCACAGGAAACAAAAGCCTTGAAAAATTATATATGACCCCGCCAAATCACAGACGTGTCGATTTGCATGGGACGAATATTATCACAGGACCTCGGTGTTATGGTAGGTCATTTGCAGGAACATTTTTACTTGACAAATTACAGGCATGGTCGATTTGCACTGGATTAAGATTACAGACAACCTCCGTAATTATTACAAATGACTAGAGGTCACCAGGTAATACTAATCCCGTGCGAATAGGGCTATAGCCTAGTTTAAGGGTTTGCACTCTGCACCACGTCCTATATTTTACTAACCAAGTAGTCCTATATGGTCAAATTCTATTCAGTTAAAAGTAATTTTAGACCTCTGAAAAGCATTTTTAACACGGTTTCTAGCCTTAATTTTAAAAACACTATAAGACTAGCCAGACCAACAGAAACACAGATATTTAGGGGAACTAGATATAATTAATAAAAACAAAAACAGCGGAGATAACTATCTGCATAAGAAGAGGGTCAAGTTTGTGTGCCTCATCCAGTTACAATCAACTGTCAAAATGTGTGCCAAGATAATGTGACTCCTTGATTTTTCTTGACTTCCATTGGTAACACTACGACTGAGAGGTTCTGAGAAATGACAACGCAATCATCAACGTTTCTTACTAGTAGTTTCCTAATTGTCACTGTGCCGTTGAATGTCACCAAAAAAAAAAAAAAAAACAGGCAAGGTTAGCAAGATATAACTTCTCACAGGAGAGAGAGCTTACCTGCGCGTTCTCTGAACTCTGCAGCTGGGTTGTATCTGGGCAGGGTAGTTCTCTTGTCAGCCTCTGAGGCTGGGCGAGCCTTCTTGTTGTCGTCTGAGGAGCTCTTCTGTAGAGAAGGCCGCAAGTCCATCTCCGAGACGGGCCTGGCGATAGGCCGCGGGTCAGCCACAGACCGCTGAGGCTCTGGCTTTTCTCTCCTGTCCTTTTCCTCCCTCTTTTCCCGATCATCTCGTCGCTCTCTTTCGTTCCTCTTGTCCCTTTCCTCTCTCCTCTCTCGATCATCTCTCCTATCCCTATCGTCTTTTTCCCCTCGCACGTTTTTCCTCTCCCTGTCTTCATCTTTTCTGTCATCTCTGTTTTCTCTCTTTTCCCTCTCAAGCCGCCGATCCCTATCTTTGTCCCTGTCGTCCCTCTTTTCCTTATCATCACGTTCTCTGCGTTCCTTCTCATCCCTGTCTCTACTTTCCCTCTCGTCGCGATCTTTGCGTTCTCTCTCGTCGCGGTCTCTGCGTTCTTTCGCGTCACGATCCCTGCGCTCCCTCTCATCCCGATCCTTCCTTTCCCGCTCCTCGCGATCTCTTCTTTCCCTATTGTCTCTCTCTGTTCTTTCATCTCTCTTCTCTCGGTCATCTCGCCTTTCTCTCCGGTCGACTCCCCCCTCTTTTTCCTTTTCCTCTCGCCAGTCCCTTCTTTCTATGTCTTCCCTGTTCTTCCTTCCTCTGTCCTCATCTTTGCCATCTCTCCTCTCCTCTCTGCGGTATCTATCATCCTGCGGAGGTCCTCGTGGTAACGATCCTGCTTTCTTATCAACATCTGATGGCAGACGGCTTCGTCTGTCTACGTCCACAGAAAGCCGTGCGTGATTGTCCACATCCAGAGGTGCCCGGTTACTTCGGGAGGCATCGGACGGCGCTCTGCTTCGACGTTCATCTACTTGGGGTAGCCTGAGGGTATTCACCTTGATTTCGGATTCCCCTCGAGACACTCGCACCCCTGGTTCAGACACTCTCCTGTCCACGTCCAGTGGCACAGGGTGCCCATTTTTTACTGGTGGAGCTTTGGAGTGGTTAACATCATTGCTCTCTGTCCCATGAAAGACACAAACCGTGAAATAGTTAGTCTCATCAGAAATGGAGCGAATTCATCCACAGAATATTCTTTAACAAAAACAAATAAAGCTCAACCTACCATTCTCTGGTAAATCCTTTAAAACCCCTCTGGCAATCAGCTCTTGGCGACTTTTTCTGACAGAAATCCTTCTTTCCAAGACTGAAAAAAGAAACAACATGTATAAGGAAATGAGCAAAAAGTAGCACACACACAACAGGGGAAAATAAGACCCTAACCCTTGTACCCAGCATACCTATCGATGTTTCAGTGAACTTTTCACTTGGCTTCTTCTTTCTCCATTTCCAGGGCTTGAAGATATTTCCCATTTTGGAGAACTTGCCTTTGCCTTTGGTAGGAGCTGGTTCCCCGCCCGAGTTCCCTTCTTCACCACCTGTTGTGCTGTGTTGCAGGTCCACCTCATCGTCTGTATGAAAATGACAGCGGCAAATTACAGATGACTCAGAGTTTGACTCATATCACTCAAATATTTTAAAAAGGCCTTTTTTTACCAGGAGGTATTGGTCTATATATCCCCAGAAGGCCAAAGCAATCAATGAAAACAATATAAAACAAAGAGATCAATTCGCACTCTATGAACAGTGGCACGGCAGTTTCACATTTCAAAAGCTGTGGCTGAACAACATTTCAATAATAAAGCACATCAGCATTTACTGCTGATCACACATTTTCTTTTGCAGAACAGAACAGTTCATTGTGCTCATGTGACTGTACTAATAGGTCCCTGCTAAGTTGAATTGACAAATCCAGATATTATTTAGGCTTATCAGAGAATTCTTGGCAAGCCTCTACTACAAACTGGGCACGATGGAATTTAATCTTCAGTCTCACTAAATGTCCACATCCGGATGACAACTGCTTGTGGCCTGTGACTATAGCAAACAGTTCAGGAATCTTCTGTTTCAGTGTAGGGTGAGTGATAAAGTCTTGAACACTAGTTGACATGAGGGCAAAACAGTAAATTAGGCCTACATTCAAAATGACAACCATATTCCTTTAAGGGCTTAGACTACTAATTGAGCATGCATGAATTACAGGACAAAAACAAACTGTTATATTCAACACAGTCAGATATATGAGGACTTCATGACATGGCTAATATACAGGCAAATATAAACCTGATATATTGAAATTTCAATATAAAAAAGGTGCATGCCTAGTTTTGAGAATCTACAGGCAATAATCTAAAATAAAAACAAAATAGTCCATCTTTTCTGGCTGCAACAGTCACAAGTTTAGATTCTCAATCAGGTATGCATGTCTAGACTTAGGCCAGGGCTCCAGTTCTAAGCTGCTGCTTCAATTATCGGTCACAATAAAAAAAAAAAAAAGGACCAAATTTCAAAACAAGGCTGGCCCAAATCCCGCCCTTACTGCCGTAGCCGTCTCAACTGTAACGTGAGAGTCAGACAGTGAAATACGTGCATGGCTTCTTCTGGTATTAATTACAGGGTTACATAGGATCATAGAATATCCTCTGCATTTGTCAAGTTCCCAATCAATGTCAAAAGTTTAGATTTGTTTTTCAAAACCAGACTAATCACTATGCAAAGTAAAAAATAAAAAAAAAAAAAATCTAAATAAATAAGCACACAGCTGTGACAAAAACCATGACTCAAATTGGCCCAGCAACAACTGGGTGAGAAACCACTATTAGAATTCTTAGGTGATGAGTTGCATGGCAGCAGTTAAACAACACTGTGCAGCATGGCAGCAAGCAGAGAGGCACGCAGAAGGCCTATGGTTTAAGTACAGGCAGGACGGAGGAGGACTTTTTCAACTTTTAATGTACATGAAGACAGGTGAGCTCATTTCTTTTATTTAAGCAGTTACATTGAGCATCACATTGAGCAGTTACATTGAGCATCATTTGACAGTGGAGCATCAATGGAGAGACTCACTTTCTGTTATAATCAAAAGGGAATGTGTGCAATAGGAGTGGGATGACTCAAACTGAACGATTTACTTTTATGTTAGCAGTCGGTGACTTCCATAAGCACATAGTCATAGCGACATGACACGATATTTAGGAGGACAATTAAAAAAAAAAAAAAAAAAAAAGGGGGGGGGGGATAAAAATGTAACTTACACACATACTGTATAAAAAAAAGGTCAGTATGTGTTTGGCAGATCAAATACATTTCTCTTTTAATTCCTCTTTTATTTGGCACAGTCATTTGAAAAAGACTGAAGGATACCATACAGCCCCTTCTTTGGTACATCTGCCAATAAGGAGTGACAGGACACAGACTCTGCTGCATCATTACTGACTGCATTCGTGATTCTGTTGCAGTGAAACGGTAAGCTGTTAATACTAAGGTGTAACTAAATTACTTCTTTTAAAATCCAAACAATATAATGAAAAAACTAAATAACTATCTGCAATTGACACAGCATAATTAAAGAATCTAACCGTCGTCAGTCAGTTCATTACTCTTACATTACTACGGTGATCAAAGTCAGACAAAGTGTAAGTTGTAGTTATTAGGACGTAAGAAACAGACAAAAAAGGTGAAATTATTGGAGACAACCAACAAACAGTGGAGGCAAATTGGGTTGTGAGAGGCAAGACATGAAGAGAAACGATGAAAAACAAGGTGAAAAGATCTCTGGGTTCTTTCCAGCAGCACCATAACTGGCGGACTTCAGCTGAACAGCATCTGGCAGAGGAGAGGGTAACCTGTCTTACCAAACACTGACTGATGTTTTATGTTACCAGTTTGTCACACACATGTTAGACTGATGAAATAAAAGGTGGATTGTTACCTTGCAGATGAGTTTTTCAAGGCTAGAGATAAATGTACCCGGCATCATAAGTCCGAAAGGAAAGCTCAGGACATCAGATTCCTTCGGAAATACATCTTTTTTTTTTTGTAAATTGAACGGTGGTGTTAATGATTAATACATGGTTCATTGATCAATTACTAGAATTGTATCAATCATGAATATACGAGCTGACAGTGATAATCTCCAGAAAGAGTTTTTTTTAATTTAGTTTTTTCAGTAGCTGTCCATTTCCATACAGTTAAGATAAATGTGCTGAACGTTCGGTGGGCAACCACAATCAGACCACATGCTGTAGACACAATATGTGCAGTTCCCCATATGTCAGATAGGATAGAGTGAGCTCACCCAGACTGCAGTAAGCCTCTGTCCTGCAGCTCATATTTGTAACCAGCTGACTGTAGCGGCTTCTTTTTATATTCCTTGTTGCAATATCTCTGACAAAACTCATCTGCCAAATATGAACCAACACTGAGTTACAACTCACCCCTAACCACCAAGATATTGCTTATGTTCTTAAGTAAAATAAATAGTAAGACTGTATGTAAGTATGGTGTCAAGAGAATGGGGAAGCCTATTTTAGTTTACGCTTGATACAAATCATTTGTGGGCTACAGCCCTTTTCATTTATAAATATTTGGGTTAGGCTCAGTTTTAGGTGCCCTTTATGTTTAGTCTAGTCTCGCTTTGCTTTGCCAGACCAGGCCAGGGTCTGGCTAGTCCACACAGCATTTTGGGATGGGAGAAAAACATGCTCAGGTTTATTGGCATTTCTTTAAACCAATCACAATCGTCACGGTCGATGCTAAGCGCAGGACAGAGCCAAGGTGCCGCTGCATAATAGCCTCTGGAAGGAACTTGTTTTGGTAGAACATGTGTATGTTCAAAAGTAGTTTTAGTCGTGCAACAGAAAACTCAGATTGGACAGATAGTCTAGCTAGCTGTCTGGATTTACCCTGCAGAGATCTGAGGAACAGTTAACCATAGTCCTCAGAAATCCACCGGTGTTAAAAATTACAACACAAGGAAAGCGGAAGTTAGCGGACTTTCCGGCGGCAATGGAGCAATCCCGAAAGTGAAACGTCGTGGATATAGACAACGTTTAGTCCCATCTCATTAATGTCCTCGGCTTAAGAGGTGTTGCAGCTGAGCTCTTGCAAGCTGGGCACTTCCTGGCAGAAATTCCACTGTTACAATTTCTTATGCATCAGATTTCAATTGTTGTTATTGGTGCATATCATCTGATTACAAAGCAAGAAATCCACATTCATTTATTATCTACAGTAGCAAGCAATGCCAGCTATGGGTTACACAGCACATTCACATCCAAACTGGTATTTTCTTTCTAAGCCTGTGACACGACAGCCCGACCAACACTGAATTTTTGAGCCGACACTGATATCTACCTATTTGGGACTTTATAAGATGTGATAACGATATATTGGCCGATACTAATTGTATTTAATGTGAACACACAAAACAAAATCAACAATCTTGATACAGATCATCAGATTTGTTTAATTTTGTTTCTTTAATTGTGATAGATACATACCAAGATACTGAGCATGACATTTTACAGTGTAAAAATTAATTTGTCAGTGCTCTCTAATCTGCCCTACAAAGCAAAAAGGCAGTAACTACGCAGAGTGCAGAACTGAGAAAAATGACTTTAAAGTTATCCTGTCATCCAGCTAAGTGGTTATAGGTAGATTATTGGACATGTGGCTGTTTTTGTTACTTTATATTAGCTTATTCTTTGTACATATCAATCCTCATATTTAATTTGATATTTTACCCCTATTTTGCAGTAACTGTATTCTTGCTTTGTATTACTTACCAAAAACTTGGCACCATACCAAGGAAAAAGGCAGTAACTACAGATTCTCCAAAAACTATTTTGCCACAACTTGGGCTCTGGGTATGTTAGATACACTGTATTTGAAATAATTGGAACCATTTGTTTTCCTAAACATGGATATACCAAAACCAAAACTAATTTGACCGTTTTAGGTCAATATTTTCCACCCGGAAGCTGTTCTGGTGCTGAAACGGCTGCTTAAAGTCTCACATTGCTAAGCTGTATCAAGGCCCAAATGGGGACAATTTATTTTGAATAGGACCACATTATTATGTGTGAGTATTAGATTAATGTGTGTCTGGGGGTGTTCAGATAGCATTATGCTAATGATTAGCATAATGCTATCTGAATGGACCTCTGAGAGGAAGTCCCGCCCTGGCGGCTGACAGGTGTTTATATTGTGATAGCCTAGCCTCTAAATGTTTAATCTGTCACTGTTACCATTCTCCGAATATTTTCTTTTCAACGCCAGTTCGCCCATCTTCTTTCCCCGGCTTTGTGCCATCTCAAACAAAATTTGTGTGAAGTTAGAAGAGTGAAATCGCAAATGTTAAAACCGTCTCGTGAGGATGCCGCGAAATCAGTGTGTGTTCACCATGGAAACAGTAACTTCACTGCGCAGCAACACGGTTATTTTTTGTTAGGTAAAACAAGAATACAGTAATGGATGTTACTGTACTTATGCTTTGTTTCACTAGGGCTTTTTGCAGTTACTGCACAAACGACTACCATTTTTCTCCAAAACGACACATATTTGAGATAAGATGTTTTGTCACATAACAAAGGATGCCTTGAATGTCATGAAAATGATAACTCATTTTTGACCAAAAATGCAGTTACTGCCTTTTTTGTTTTGTAGGGCAGTAATGGCCACATTATTTCTAAATTAACTCAACGCTTCTCTGTGCTGCATTCTTTTGTTACTTATCGGCCGAAATAAAAACCAATACCAATCTGAAATAAGATAATATAGGCCAGTATCTCCCTGACAGATTTCAGACTAATATTCTGAGACTAAAAAACACACATTCACGTAGAATGCCTTCATCTGTCAAAGGGGACAACTGTTGACCATGATAACACAAAACATCCATACTTTCACTGTCAATGTAAACGTATTCAGTACGAATCTACCACTGCAGCAATGGTGGCATCACTACAGAGCACAACATGTAAATTAACTAGGGGTGCAACGGATCACAAAACTCACGGCACGGATCAGATCACGGTTTTGAATCAGGGATCGGATCAATTTTCGGATCAGCACAAAAAAGGGGGGGAATATAAACAATATATTAATACTGTAATAACAATAACTTAACAATACTAACTTATTTCACCAGTAAATTGCTGTTAAACGAGAAAAACAAATGAGAAAATGGTATTTTACAATAACTTTGAATGCACCACAAGGTTTACCAGTTTTAAGTAAACGCAACCTTTAGTCACGTCTGGGTTGTTTTTCCAATACAGTTTTTCCGACAACAGCAGTTACCAAGTCTTCAGGCACCGGTGCCATATTAGCACCGGATTTTAACATGCACCGTTCACGTAAACAGAATATTACATTGCCTGTATCTTTTAACGGCAAACACGATTGTTGATCCGTACAGACCAAGGATCAGCTATGGTCCGTTACACCACTAAAATTAACTGGCGGATTAGTTCCAACTTGTGGTACAAACATGACATGAGATATATTCAAAGTACTGCAATGCTACACTGTCATGTATCACATGGCAGGAGAGAAAGATGTGTACTCTTCAGCCTTGACCTCTTTTTTTAATTGGCCCTTTGTCTTCACCCTACTGGGAGCCAATAAAGCTTCAGAAAGGCAGGTCGGAATAGGTTGTATGTCAGTAAGTTATATATTATTTGACATTCCTTACTTACTGAACATCCCTGTTCATTACCTTCAATGTGTGAGTGTGATCGTGTTTTTCTGATGCAGTTTGTCGGTCTGGCACACGTATATTAATGAGTTGAAACTGTTCAGACAAACATACTATATTTCCGGTTTTCTTTGTTGGACTGATAGACCCACAGTTTGGTCACAGATAAAACAAACAAGTGAAATTCAAAAAACTAAATGTTTGTAGATGAAAAACTCCTCCATAAAATCATTTTGTATCTACCCACTGTATGAAGTGAAGCAGGCCATGTGTGAAAGCCTATGATGAAATGCAGGCATACACAGGTCAGTGATCTGTGTGCAGTGCACTGGCCCTCACAGCTATTCCTGACACATAAGCTCGACACCGGTGGGTGTTAAACTGGTAAGGGGTGGGGTTGCGGTGAACTGGGAGAACACTGAAGTGCTTGGCGGCAACAGTGTGACGTGGTGACCTTGTACAGCAGAGCATGACAATCTGAGACGGCTGCTTTTCACAGAACTAGCAGAGAATTAAAAGGCACCGATCCCTAACAGAGGCGGTGAAAGATAGTCAGAAGGAAAAAAGCACTACAGTGCTCAGACCAAACACTAAAAGCCAGGCCTCAGGTACGCATTTATAAAGTGACTTGAAACAGGAAAGCTTGTTATAACAAATCCTAAGACTGAAGTAACAACATTGGCTTCTGTAAATGTTCAGCCGTTTAAACTCAAAGGAATAAAAAAAAAAAAAAATACACAAAACCTGCACTAACCCAATACCCTGGAGTCCTCGGGTCAAGCTGCCCATATGACTCATGCCAATCACATGACAATTTGACACCAACTACACAAGCGAGCACACCCGAGGCAAAAATACATTTTGCATGGAGTGCGAATATGTTAACGAAGAGGATGTTCTCATCTTACTTGTTTCATTTAGGCAAGAGTGTTGAGAAGTGTTTGAACAGAAGCCCTACAGTAGTTTAAAATACAAAGCAAATATTGATCCAACGAATTAGTCACGCCATACCCAACAGCTCAGTGTCAGAAGATTAAAATGCTGTGATATTATCCAGAAGAAAAATGACAGACAGGAGGTGGTGGTAGATGGTGGATTCCAATAGCTGCAAGCTGTAGGTTTAAAAAGGAATCGTAGCGGTGCAAATAGAGCTTGAGAGAGGATCCACCTTTTGACAGCAAAAACAGGTTCTGAATGTTTGAACAGTTATTAACTCAACCGGCTTTAGAGTTTACGATACACCTGTGGTCCACAATATGACTTGAGAAGCCAAGTCGTTTTTAAAAAAATAAATTAAAAAAACCTGATCCAAATAGGCAGAGCTGGTGCCAGTTGGTGCCTTGCACCCTCAAATCTTTTTTTTTCAGAAAAGCCTCCAAAAGGAAGATGGAGTGCAGACAGAGGAAGTTTGTGTGGCTTCTACATTTCACAATCACCACATTCCATCTGCATGCATTCATCTATACCTGTCTGTGCCTGTCGCCTTCCAGTTTCTCTCTGCTTTAACAACAACTGCATACATTATCCTCTTGTTGGCTTTCCATTCTCCAGAAATGCAAACATGCTGGCCAGGTCATTTCCCCATCTAAAACCAGTTAATGTGTTCACGGCAACCATTTAGTGCTACGCCTCTGGTCTGGACTCACCCGTGTTGTGTTGGGCTGGTTGCTGGGCCACTGTCTCACTGCTAGCACTGTGTCCCATGCTACAGCTCCTGTCCCCGCTGGCCTGCCGGGCCCTGCCTCTCCCGAGGCCCGCGGCAGGAGAGCAAAACCTAAAGCCACCTCGCTCTTCTCCAATCAGACATAAAGCTCTTGTAACGCAAGACTGTCTTGACTGCTCACTTGCGTCGTTTGGTTTCTCTTGTCTCACACTCCCCCTCCCTTCAGCCTGTGTGATTTGGTCTCTCCCTCCCTTCCTCCCTCCTTCTTTAAAACACAAACACACTCACTCGCTAAGTTCCTATGTCCCTCCCTTCTTGGAGCTCTGACTTCATAAAAAAAAAAAAAAAAAAAAGGTACGTGAATAAGGTAATCCAGCAGATGCCTTTCATTCCTCAGAGCACATTTTTCAGGGGCAAAGTTCACAGCGGGCGAGCTTTGAGGTTTGGCCAGTCCCGCCATCAAGCCTTGAGAGATTTGCGATGCAGTGGGCCCCCCCGCTAGCACCAGTTCACAGACTGACAAAACACTACTCCCCAAAGGACGAGGGGCGGGCACTGCAGCGTGAGGTAACTCGAGAAGTGGAAGGTGAGCCGGGCCAAGGTGGAGCTCAAAGCCGGAGGAGAGGAAGTGACACGGCGGTGGTGTCCAGTGACCCTCCAGGGTTTGCCTTTAAACCATGAAACGCATGTGCGAACTGATAACACTTTTATTAGAAAGTAGCAACTCTCGTTTTACAGCCACACTTACATTTGGGTACGGATGTTTATTACAACTTAATTGCCATTGGTTTTAGCTGCTTTCTAAAATTTGAATTGCGTCTTTTAAAATGCAGACAAATTCAGAAAATCTTTACCGGAAACATCTGCTCTTTACTTTTACATACTGTATCTCTCTCAAGCTTTTTGTTATACTGAAAAAGCACAAGAGAATATCTCAAAGTAAAGTGTCAAGCACACAACACCTGAGCAGAGACAAGGCCAAAACTTGTCTAGAGGCCTTAATCTCACATACAGTACATCCCCCAATGCACAGAAACAGGGTCTGTGTCTGAGCATTTCTATCAGAGCACTGTGTGATTAGCTTATATGTAATCAGTGTGTGGGAGTTAGAGGAGGTCCTTCTTGCATGTTAGAGATGGCAATGGGATGTAGGAAAATCCTACTGTTAATCAGACAGAACTTGGTTTATATAAAGTGATTCAAGTCTTTTCAAGAGGACAAGACAGCGCAGTGTAATAACCTGTTTATGGCATTTATTCTCCAATGATGGGGGGGGGCAGGAAGATAGCATTAGTATCTTTCCATAAAGTGTAGTCTTGACAAAATGTATTCTACGGTCTATTGATTATATTAAAAAAAAAAAAAAAAACGGTCCAAATAGGAAGAGGTTTGGTAAACAATGATAGAGGGAGCTATACAGGACTGCCTTCATAATATGCTCCATCACTGTTGCTCCCTCTGCTGCCCAATTAAAGCTAAAGCATGAGAGCACAACTCTTGACACAGGAATGTGTGGAAGGCAAGACAGGCTTTTGTTAAAAGGACGGTAATTAGGACAGTAATCCAGGAAATCACTGGTAAACGGAGAGGTAACACAACCTATGACATCTTCACATTTTTGACTCGTCATGGCACTGAAATCCTTTTCACTCGTTCCAAACAGCAGCAGCAGATGGAGACAAACACATTTTTTTCAGGATTGTAAACAATCCACTCTTAACATGTGAACATTTAGCCCGGCTCAACAAAACATGACTCACACAAACACTATCATACGTAACGCTGGCCAACACGCTAGATGGCTCTGCCCTTTCGGATCAAAATATAAAGACATGTAAAGCCTTGTAGATGCCCAACAGCAATGTCTTCTTGTCCAAAACACATTACTTAAAAAAAAATAATAATAAAAAATAATAAAGTAGGCCAAGGAGGAAGTCCAGTTCATTTTTACTGCTTGGCCACAAGGCCAGGCAAAGATGAGTAGATGATGCTTCCCTCAAACTGTTCCTGTCACGGTTCAGTTTCCTTTTAAATGATAATGGAGCCATGTCCTGTCTTGGCATTTCAATGAACAAAAACAATAAATGATCATTTGCTTTCAATACAGTCTCAACCATGTTATAACTCTTATTTCAACAAACGCCACATTGTTGGTCAAAAAAACACTTAGTTTGAAGAAACTGAAATATAAATCTTCAACATTTAACATCCAACAATAGATACAAAGCAGGTTTACTGTACTCACAAATACATTCAGATTGAACAGCCATCCCAGGTATTTTCCCACAGATGTCGCAAATACACTACAACAGTTGAGCCTAGGAACAGAGATCCTCTCTGGGCTACGGTAGCGTCTACGTAGTATGTAGAGGTCTGTCAATGATCGAGGACAGCGGTGAAATAGCACAAGGCCACGAGTGACAGTGACAGAAACCGGCAGCTCTGCTAACCTGCAGGTGTGTCCCCTGGGTGAGGGCCAATCAGATAGCTGCAGTGTCAACAGCACAATGCGTCACAGGGCCAGCCCCTTATTCGACAGCTTTATAACCCAATACTTTGTTTGTTGACTCTCCACTTTCTGCCATCATGATACTATGGTTTAGATAATACCAGTCTCACTACAGCCAATATCTTTTATGCAAAGGCAAAATCAGATAAAAGTTTGGGAGTTTATATTTTTTATATTTTGATGATTTGTTTAATCTGCTGACATATTTATCCAGCACAATGGAATCGAAAAAAGTATTAAAACTACAAATTATATATATATATATATATATATATATATATATATATATATATATATATATATATATATATATATATATATATATATATATATATACATATATACACATACACACACACACAAATAAAAAAAAGAGGTTTTCTTACCAGGATTTTCCATCACAGTGTCCAAACCTCAGCAGTTGGCAGATGCTGAAACAAATGGGAGCATTATGAAATTTAGAAGAATAATTTCAATATTATAACTTACACAACAGATGACTTCAATATAACATGTGGGCGAGTATAATTTAGGGCTGTCAATCTGCTTAAATATTTTATCGCAATTAACCACATGATTGCTTACTTCGTACTTAATCATTAAACATTTTTTATCTTTTCAAAATGTACCTTAAAGAGATATTTGCCAAGTTTTTGATTAGTCTTATCAACATGAGAGTGGACAAATATGCTTTCTTTATGCAAATGCATGTCTATTTATTATTGGAAATCAATTTACACCAAAACAATGACAAATATTGTCCAGAAACCCTCTCAGCAGCATTAACATTATTTGGCAATTACTGGGATTTTTTTTTTAAACTTGAAAATCTGTTGAAGTCCGACATATTTAAATCACTCCGGTCAAGGCCAGTGAAATAATTCCCTTTACAGTGTATGAAGCCGCCTCGTCACCAGTAGTCACCACTCTGTCTTACTCAATGTCCCGCCCACAGCACTTTTACTCCAGTGTTTCCCAAAGGTTGAGAATTTACTTGTGGTGGTGGGTGGCACGTGATGAGACGGCGCAGCGTGTGATAGCTGTGTTCAGTAATAAACTAGTCAAACAAAAGGTTTATACACTATTTATTGAAAACAATGACTACATAAAATTAACAGATCATTTAGAAAGAAATGACTATTTACATATTAAACACACCAGACTAGAAGATGACAAAGATGATGTGTAGCCTTCATATACTTTGACTATGAGTGAGTGGCTTTACTATTTTGTCTGTCTTTGTAAGTTAGCCCACCCAGACACATTCCAATCAAACATGTTGATATGGCAAATAAGCATCGAGTCTTACAAAAAAAAACACATCTTATCAGGACATGAATAACAGAGTGGGGCTGCAGTGTCTCCATGCTGTGAGCAAGTGTGTTCTATAATCACCTTATATTAAAAGTGCTCATATTGTGCTTTCTGGCTTTTATATATATATATATATATATATATATATATATATATATATATATATATATATATATATATATATATATATATATATATATATATATATATATATATACATACAGTGCCTTGCGAAAGTATTCGGCCCCCTTGAACTTTTCAACCTTTTGCCACATTTCAGGCTTCAAACATAAAGATATAAAACTGTAATTGTTTGTGAAGAATCAACAACAAGTGGGACACAATCATAAAGTGGAACGAAATTTATTGGATATTTCAAACTTTTTTAACAGATAAAAAACTGAAAAATTGGGCATGCAAAATGATTCAGCCCCTTTACTTTCAGTGCAGCAAACTCTCTCCAGAAGTTCAGTGAGGATCTCTGAATGATCCAATGTTGACCTAAATGACTAATGATGA